>CM021102.1:66443349-66783590 GCA_007115665.2 Sequoiadendron giganteum
TCACCCCCCCTCAATGCTTTAGCAATTTACAGTCACTTCTGAATTCTGATTGCTTCACAATTCTTGCTCTTCTTTGTTCTTGTTTTTCCATCCAATTATACCACTTATATCATGCTTGTGTGTTGTATTACTCAAAATGCACCTCTCAATTCAGCTACTTAGAAACCTTTTCTCTCCTCTAAACTCTATGTCTTTTGAAAATGGGGGAAACTAAAATGACAGAAAGATTTGCAAAGTTTTGAAAATCAAGAAAACTAAGGAATAATCATGAATACCCTCCCCCAACTAAAGGTACCAAGTGTCCTCACTTAGTGGGTACGATTTGGGTGGAGGTAGAAATTAGAAGTAGTGGATAATAAAAACATGATATGCTACATGCATGAATGAACTATAAACACACACAAAATCAATAATCTTCTAAGTTAATTATGATAAATTAATGCATAGTGTACTTGTAGAAATGGCTTGAAGTGAAATTCAACTTGTGTGAAGTAACTAGATGGCACCTACAACTTGATATGAAGTGATATTATTTGATTGCGATGAATTTTGTGCAGTAATATTTTGAAATTAATGACAACATATGTGTAACAGATGGAAAATGATGGAATGGGTGAGGTAATTAATTGCATGGTACAATGGAATTGAAAAAGGTAGTACGATGGCTATGTGTATGAATGAAATAGGTTGCATGTAATGAAGTGGAATATGTATGATTGCATGTGTGAAATGAAATGCTATGAATTGATGGAAATGTAATTAATGTGGTTGTTTTTGAAATGAAAAATAGGTAAGTGCTACAAGCTCATGTAGTAACAAGTCCCTTCTATAGTTTTGTTGCCTAGCAACATGATGTTGTAGGTCTTTGTTTTTTTTGTGACTGCTTTAGAAAATGAACACTGTCAAATGTTACCCATGTAGTGTGTGCATGTAAAATTTGTTGTAGAATTACACCCGTGAAATCTTAACAGAACCCATCACAGAGCCATCACAAACTACCAAATTTATGTATAATTTTTATTTTATTTTATTTTTTAAATTTTAACAGAACCCATCACAGAGCCACAATTGCAATATTTTTCGATGTTGTTAACGCTATGGTGATACTGTAAAGAGAAAAAACTCTGATAAAGCATGACTGGCACAACATACATGAGTGACAGGTAAGGATTTTTATGAATCCTTGCTTAGGCTATGAAGCTTGTCAATGTCTAAATAAATTCATCTACTATTTCATTCATCATTCATGTTGTGTGTGTATCATTATATATATTCTCAATACATCTCATCACTGAAATGAGGATTGTGTTCTAGGTATGCATTTGATTTCAGAAGAAGTTAAAGTACATTAATGCTTGAGTAAATAATATTTCTTGTAGTTAGTGGGAATTCTAAAATTTAGTCAATTTAAATTAAAATACCCCTATAAATTTAGCCATCCCCAACCTTCTCCCTAGTTGCTTCCTGGCTGCTTCGTCAGTCAGTATGCCTATAATTTGATTGATAAGATCTCAACCCTTACAACTAAGTAGGATTACTACTTTTTATGTGATACTTTTCTAGTTGGGATACCGTTGGATTTACAATACCGTTACTTGCATTTGTACAGCCTATATCCCTAAATTTTGATTGATAAGGAGGAGGTATTTATCAAGATTCAACTGTGTAGTTTTTTGAGTTAAACTCATTGACCCATGTTTCATGAGTAGTGAGTAGTGGTTCATAGGAATTGATCTCTTAGCACTCATTGTACCTAAATTTGATGCAAATACAGAGATGCTAGCTCTCTTTATCTATGAGAAAATGATCTCTCAAATGTAGCACCCCTAATTTTTTGAAGTAATAGACACAAGGTTTTAGAAAAGAAAATATTGTCTTTGTCTGTGGGAAAATGATCTCTCAAACGTAGCACCCCTATTTTTTTGAATAGACACATGGTTTCAAAAAAGAATATAATACTATCAAAAGTATATTGGTTCCAAATTTGACCACTCAGCCCTGACCAGGTAACCAAACCAAGCTGTTGTCACTTATTCAACACAATCTTGTAAAATTATAGTCATTTATGTCATGCCAATCCCTTGCCTTGACATTTGGTCTTTAAAGTACAAGGGCTAGTATAATGGCACAAAACTGTGAAGAAATATGTATTGCACAATGTATAAGCTTTGCAAAGAAGAGTGTATTAAGTTTAATATATGAAGATGATCTGATCTTTACTGTTCACTCTATGTGAAAATAGCTCTAGCAACCATTGCATTTACAACTTCAATAGTAGCTGCTATACATTCAATACTAAATAATTTTGTATGGAAAATTGTCACAAAAATAACCTCAAGAGCAAGGAAAAAAAATTAAACCACCAAATGAATGTAAAATTCATTTTACAGTTCAAAATATCTCCATATGTAGAAACAAATAAGGATCTAACATTACTTATTACAATAATATTATATACGACAACAACCACAGATAAAACCGCAAAACCAATGCCTTCATTTATCAAATAACAATAGATCTGTTTTAGAATGAAATAAAACACAACAAAAAGTGATCTGGCCTTGTACAAATTTCCAATAAAAAATTCACTAAAATCATGGCAAGTGACTTACCTCAAGATTTTACACAAATTGTGTCGTGCTCTCAATTCTCAACGATGCCGATGAGAAAAATGGGCAGAATTTGCAAGAAAAATATTATGAAACCCTACCAAAGTAGAATTTAAGAAAAATGAGTAGAACCAAAATCAATCTCCATACAACTTCTGCTTCAATCTATTCACAATAAATGAAAACTAGATGTAAAAATATGGGGGTTAAGAGCTACTAGATTCTTGAGCTTGAGAAAATATTTTTGACTTCAGCATTACTTTTGACAAATCTATTACATTTAGATACACAATTTAAATATAATATATTTTTGAGCCATAAGACATCTTTATGATATTTACTATCTCTATACAATAATAATTTTTTTTCTAAACTCTAGAGTATATTTGTAATTGCAGCCCTGCCTCTCCATATACTTTTAAAAGCCCATTCCATTTTAGGTCTCTACAACTTTGTTCCACAAATTTTATGCTTGAATTAAATAAGAGTTTTAATTTCCTACAAGTTACTTTGACAGTCTACAATACTCATGTCTTTATGGCCCAGATTCTGAAGTTTCCCCGTCTCCACTTCTCGAGACTCTATTAATCGTTTGACTTGTTTGCTATCCAAATGCATCTCGTCTCCATTGTTTTCCATTTTCTTAGTCCCAGGTCTTTAATTTTGGGCTATTATCTTAATTATGTACTAACTTTTCTCCTCAAAAGAAAAGGGAAAAAAAGACAATTATTTTCAAATACCATAGTTTGAATGCTCCGATAGACATGTATCCAAAATGTGGAAGCATAGGCAATGAACTATTTGACAAAATACCTCAAAGATATGCAATCTCCAAGAATGCCATGATTGTAGGATATGCACAAAATAAACTTTTTGAAGGATTCACACAACAACTGGCACGTACAAAGCCAAGTTCCACAACTTTTTCCACCATTCTACCTGGTTGTGCTTTGGAATAGGGTATGGACATCTATCCAAGGATAAAGGAAGGGGGATTGTTATCAGATGTTATAGTCGAGACTGCCCTAATTAAAATGTATGCAAAATATGGAGGAATAGAGAAGGCACGTGGATAGTTTGTTAGAATGCCTCAAAGCATAAAAGATACATAAAATTTGTTATGTTAGTTTTTTCAGTTCCTCATGTTTCTAAAAGCTTGGTATATTAGTTCAATTGCTCTATAGAGATGGTTTTTAGGCATAGATCCAAAACTAGATTCAATGGTTGTGGACGTGAGTATGGGTATTTGCATTGGACACTTCTCAGCAGTTTCATTACACCTCTACACTCTCTCTAGTGCTAATTAGCTTTAAAACATAACAACTGGTCCATACTTGAGGTACCTGATATGGTCATCAAGAAAAATAGCTCTTCTATTTCTTAATGGGAATATGATATTTTGCTTAGTAAATGAGCTTTATGAGTTTTATATGTAGTAATATAACTAATATTTGTAATATCAATCTGCAATTATCAAAATCTCTATTTTTATTTAATCAAAATATAAGAGAACTTTTCATTAGTGTTCATACTTAAAACTCTTTCTAATCTTTTATTGGAAGTTGATGGGAAGTATGCATACAGTTAATGCCTTGTTTCTCCTCATTGATGTTGGTCTCAATAGTATGGTATCTATCAATTGAATGGAGTTCTTTCTAATGATAGCATTGGGAATATTTTGTGCTATGGACTTCATTGCATGTGGTCTGACATGGTAAGCTACTTGAGAAAATCATGACTCTTCTTTACAATTTTTAATTTTCACAAGGTCACTTGTTATAAATTTTAAGAGAGAAAAAGTGAGATATGTAGTTTATATTTACTTTATCTATTCATAAAAAGTTTTCATATAAAATTCCAAAGAGTTCATGGGAGCAAAACCAATTTAGAATTCCAGTTAGTTTTCATTCAAAAATTAGATTAACTAAAAGTTAAAATTTATTCACCAAGATTTTCATAATTATTAACTGAAAAACTCCATGCTTTTGATTTTTTTATGCCTGTACAACTTCAACAAGTCTTAATTTATTGGGAAAATTGAAAAACACTAAATGTAATAATATTATACCAATAAACTCCATGCTTTTCCTAATTTTTTGGCATAAAGTTTGGTCAAGAATTCTATAGTTGTTAATGTTTCTAACCCAAAAGATTTTCCATTAGTGCAAGAATTTATTATTAGCGCAATCAATAGCCTTTCTGCCTCCTTTACTACTGCCAAGACCTTGATTTCTGCATCTGGTTTTCTCAAACAACTTGTCTCAATTTTGAAAAATAGGCACTTTGTAGTACAACAGTTGTGAGCATCGGCCATCTATAATTTATCCATCAATAACGTAGGTTGTAGTTCTCAGCAGTGTGAAAGATTATGTTGATTGTTAAGAGTGTTTATGTGGTATTGCAAAGGGAAATTACTTGAGAGCTTCCATTTTTATCTTTTTTGATTTATTTTATTTAGAAATATGTTTGTAAGAGATTGTAATGATCCAAGTTACCACAGATTCCATGCTAATTCTTGTCAAGATATGTTGGGTCAATGGTGTTTCTGAGTTACATTCTATACTTTTGAAAAAGGACCTCTGCTTGAGTCTCTTTGTCCTATCAATGTCATTACACATTATGTAAGTGGATGCATAGTTGATTTTAATTCATCACTTCTCCATTGAACTTTTTGTTGCAAAACAAAAATCCTAAATGAGCTATCAATTGATCTTATGCAAAAATATTATTACATATATAATCTCTTAAGCAATATAATATATTAGATTGTACATAGGTTGTTAAGCCCCAGTTTATATTGAAAAATTAATTAAAATTTATTCCCTATAGAATCCAATGTGTAACCTAAATAAGTTACTGCCATCTTATTTTCATGAGCAATAAAAAATGGGTGCATATGAGTTGAATAGATTATTGCAAATTGTAGACTCTGAATGACTGTACAATGATGAAATCGCAACAGTCAGATTGCTTCTAATGATAATCTAAATCATTTCTATAACTCTTCTATTTGTTACACTGATTTTACCACTTTCAAAATATCTTCCTAATTCAAAGGTTTTGTTTTAGTTGTGTTTCAATCCATGTAAGTGAATGCATATTTGCTAAATGATCTACCATTAAATCTCATGTATTACAAAAATGTATGCCACAAAAGAACATTTTTTTTTATAATTAACCTTCCACACCTCTTCTGCATACCCAATGCACACCAAGGTGCAATTGCTAGTATATCTTCATAGAGAAATTTTGCCACATTCCCATCTCTTGCAAACTACAAAGATTTAACTTCCACCCATCTGGTAAGGTAATTTGTACAAACCAGTATGTATTCTTTATTGTTTGATGTTGGGAAGATGGGACCAATGAAGTCTAGTCTCCATTTATCAAATGGTGCTACTACTATTTGTGGTTGTAATGGAATCTCATCTATCTTTGTTGGCCTTCCCATTCATTGACATCTATCATAGCTCCTATTGTAATTGATTGCATTCTTATGAAGTGTTGGCCAATAATAGCTAGTATTCAAAATTTTAAGTGTTTTCCTATTTGCTACAAAGTGCCTCCCATAGGGTTCATCATGGTATGCTTTGAGGATATCATACACTTCATCTTCTTTGATGCATCTCCACATTATGTTGTCAAGGCCTATGTAGAATAAATACCTTGCTATCCATGAGTAAGGAAAACTTTTTTGAACTAATTGCATCTTTTCCCTTGGTGAGAGATCTGTTGGTGTTTTCCCCACTACCAAATAGTTGGCTATGATTGCATTCCAAGATGTATGCAAAGAGAGAAAATAGGTGCTTATCTAGGAATTAATCATCTAAAACATCTTTTTTCTAGTTTGGTTGGTAGTCTAGAGAGGAAATTTGCTACTACATTAGCTTTCCCTAGCTTGTGCATAATAGTTATGTCAAATTATTGAAGTATTAGTAACCACTGCACAAGCTTGCCACACACTATCAGTTTGTTCATCAAATTCCTTATTGTTGTATGGTCAGTATGTATGAATATAGAATACTCTATAATGTAGTGTCTGAACTTGTTGCTTGCATGAATCACTGCTAACATTTCCTTCTCAGTCACTATATAGTTGAGTTTTGCCCCTTGAATATTTTTACTAATATAATAAATGGCATACTCAAGGTTTCCATCCTTTTGTCCTAGCACTACTCCTATTGCAAAATATGAAGCATCTATATGGATATGGAAGGGTAAGTTCTAGTTTGGTCCTCTCAAAATAGGGGTATTGGCTAATGCTACCTTGAGAGCTTCAAAGGAATGTTGAAAAGCAGTTGTCCATTTAAACTCTACATCATTGGATAATAAGAAAAATAGTGGTGTTGCAATCTTGTTGAAATCTTGTATGAATCTTCTATAATAGCTAGCATGTCCAAGGAAACTTCAAACATCTTTATGTATCTGAGGTACAGGTAATGTTGATATTATCTCAATTTTGTTGGGATCTACCTAGATTCCTTTATCAGACACAAAATATTCCAAATCTACTACCTCAATAATCATCATGAAGCATTTTCATGACTCGGGGATAGGTTATTATCTTGACATATTTGTAGTACTTTATCCATATTGGCAAGTGCTTATTCATAGGTATTCCCATATGTTATGAAATAATCCATGTAAACTTTCATGGAATCATTAGTGAAGTCTAAGAATATGTTCATGACTTCCCTTTGAAAGGTGGAAGGTGTATTACATAGCCCAAATGGAAAGACAAAGTAATCATATGTACCCCAAGGGCATGTGAATGTAGTCTAGTCTTGATCTTTTGGGGCTATCTTAATCTGAATGTATCCACTAAAGCCATCCAAAAAGAATTATTTCTTGCCTGCTAGTGAATCTAGTACTTGGTCAATGAAAGGAAGGGGAATAAGGTCTTTCCTAGTTGTTGCATTCAACTCATGATAGTCTACACACACTCTTTGTTTCCCCCTTTATTAGGTACAATCACTAGTGGAGACACCCATTTACTATTTGAAATTGGATAGATGAATCCTGCATCCAACAACTTTTATAATTCAGCTTTGATTATGTCACAGACTGCAAGGTTCATTTTCCTTTGTGGTTGCCTAATTGGTTTATAGAATTCATTGATGTAAATCTAATGCATGCACAAGTTTGGGTATATACCCTTCATGTCATGGTAATCCCATGCAAATGTTGTTGCATGTGCTTGCAACACATTCAATAGTGAAGTTTGTTGTGCAACAATCAATTGGTTGTTTACATTTAATGTCTTGTTTGGCATAATCTCTAAAGTCAAGGATGTTGTTTGAACATATGAAATGTTAAGACCTGCTATATTTGGGATATAGTGATGTGGCAACAAAGTGTGGAAATTTTGAGTAATAAACACATATGTATTGGTGGGAATTATGTTCAGCAAGGTGTCTTGTAAACATGTTATACAATCATGTTGTAGTAGGTCCCTACCATAATTTTTCTATATGATGTTCGCAATCAGTTCATCTTTATCTTGGTTTTATAACAAGGGACTACATTCAATAGTCATCAAATTTTGTAAGGAGCATTAGTCTTCCTCATCTAGGGAAATCCATGCAAGTTGCTCCAAATTTGCATGTGGCTAAGCAAGTGGATAGAGGACTAGTTTCTTAATCACATTTCCATTGGAAATGACAATGTTACCAGACTTGAAACCTATAAAGGAATCTGTAGTCGTCAACCAAGGTCTCCCTAAGATGAGGGGATACCCTGCAAGATTATCTTTGGGCTACAACACCATAAAGTTTGTAGGGTACTCCCATGAGTCTAGTGTTATTACCATGTCTTCTATAACTCCCTCAAGCTTGATTGTAGACCTATTTGCTAACTGTAGCACAATAGGTGTAGGTCTAAGCTCCATTAGTTGTAATAATTTCTTGGTTTCTTTGGTCATTACATTAATGGATACCCCAAGGTCAATTAAGGTGTTCTTTATGAGAGTACCATTGATTTTAACATCCACTATAGGGCTCCTAGGGTTTGCATACTCGAGGATAGTTATGTTTCCCAACAAAATATATGCAAGTTTTCCTAAGACATGTATAGTCTAAGGGTCCTTTCATTTCCTTCCTAGATTTTTGAGGCACAACTCTCTCACTATTTTGGTATAAATTATTGGAGAATGTGCCTCAACTTGTTGGCTTGGAACTTGTGAACTTAGCTTTTTATTTCCTTTATTACCTTCTATGTCGCGGGATCGTTGAAAATCCAAACTTCAAAACTACATGTCGTGGATTTTGGAATTCTTGAAACTTTTGATAGACTGATCGCTAGATCATGGAAATTTGAAACGTTTGAACCTATGAGTCATGGGTTGTGAAGTTCATGAAATCTTTGATAGTCTGACTTCATCGGCATGACTTGGCTCAGTTGGTGGAACCCTAACAATAGTCCCAATGACAACTCGATAAAGTTTCTTTGTCGATGAGAGCAGCTCAATTTGGCAGGAGTTTTTGAGATGTCTCTTTGATACGCTGAAACTCCGATGGAGTTGGTTGTCGATAGGAGGTTGCACTATCATCGAGACATTGGATAATGTCTCCTCAAAATCCTGATGGCTTTGTATCAGAGAGACCTGGATGCTTCACTGAGACTTTGTGGAATTTCTCTTCAACATGTCGATAGAAGACTTAAACGTTCTTGTCGATGTGACTTCGAGTGTTCGTCGTGACTTTGGGTAATGTTTCTTTGACGAGCTGATAAGCGGATTACTTATGAAGGTAAAATGAAAGTGGGGTACACATGATGGTAAGACCTACGTTGATGAGACACTTGTGTATCGGTGGGAAAAGTTGAAATCTCTCATCAATGAGCTGATAGACTTGGAACGGTAAAGTGGATGTCAGTGGGACTCGAGTAGGTCGGCAAGAGATTGGAGTTTGTCTCTTGGACATGGTCCGATATGGTAACTATTGATTGATGGTTTGTCTATTGTAACAGATGGGAACCAAATTGGTATGTTTTTGAGTATGGGTCTGGTGATGCAAATCGGTCAGAATTCTCTCAGAAGGAAAATGCTATAATGTGTAATGCATTGTAATAGTGTTTTGGAGTTGAGTTGTGAGTTTGATGAGAGAGAATGAGATTAATCAGGAATTGTAATGTTTCTTGTATTGAGAGTGAGAATAGACATATGATAGCAACAAACTGTAACTCTGTATATGGACTTTGTTCACTATAATACAAAGTGTTTTTGCTTGGTGTGGTGGGTTTTTCTCCTGCAAGGGTTTTCCCACGTTAAAAATGGTGTCCCTTATATGGTTGTGTTAAGTTTATTCTGATTTTTTTTCTACTAATGTACATCTTTAATGAACTGTAATTCTAAATTGAACCATATGTCTACATTCTCTTCCTAGAATTAGCATAAAGAAAGTATTTTTGCACCTCTTTTTTCCTTACATAAAAAGGTACTTCCTAAATGACCTGGATGAGGGATATTTTAATGCAAACATCCTTGAGTTGTCCCAATAGATTAGTTTTAGCTTGTGAATGATGTTTTTGGACTATTATTCTCTTAGTGAATGGAGACTCTGGACTCATTGTTGGTGGATTGACCTTATTTGACTCAGGTTCCCTAGATTGTTAATTCATGGGACTTATTGGGATTTCCTTATCAATTAATTCAATAATATAAAGAGATTAAGGCACATCTAACATCTTCCCTGATTTGAGGTGTACATCACTCACCTAAACCCCACAAGTGGGGTATTCTATAGTGTCGTTAACATAAGCCTATTAGATAGGCTTATTATTTGGGTTTGGTGCAGGCTGTGTTGGAAATTAAGGTGCTCTTAGTGGAATTGGTGTAGTTGTTGAAGGTTTTGACATTAGGGCTTGCTACTATGGCTGTAAGGGTTGTTGTGGTTATTGATAATTGAAATTTTAATTTTTCCACTATTGACCTCTTTACTACTAGGATTGCCATTGATTTTATTGGGGTGGCCATTGAGAATTATAATTAGGTCATTGGAATTTTTTTGGAGGCCACATGTTTTGTTGTTGATTTCAATTGGATTGAGGCATTGACCATTGTGGGTTTTGTACATTGGCCCAAGATTGAGGGTTCCAATTAGGGAAATTTGCATTGTTACTAGGAAATGACATGTTATAACTCAAAGGATCTTGGGGTATACCTTGTCTTTTTTTTCATGGTTTGTGTTGAGTTATGTAGAACACTTGACCATCTTCACCTTCTAGTGCATGAAATTTTGATGTCCCTTGCTTATCTTCAAAAATATTGGCCACCTTCTTGCACTTGCAATTGATTTTATTTTGTCAACAATGTGGGCAGTATTTTGTAAGGGTTGCCTCTACTTCTTGATTTTTC
The DNA here is from genome assembly GCA_007115665.2 of Sequoiadendron giganteum. Lineage (NCBI taxonomy): Eukaryota > Viridiplantae > Streptophyta > Pinopsida > Cupressales > Cupressaceae > Sequoiadendron > Sequoiadendron giganteum. The sequence continues at coordinate 66,454,312 of CM021102.1, forward strand.
TTGATGTGGAGGGTATCTAATTATGTATCCAAGTGGTTAATGATATACTCTTTCATGTTTGATAGAAAATTGCTTAGCTCCATCCTTGAGACTCTAGTGGTTGATTTGTTGATGGAAGATGTCTTGTCTCCTCTAACCTTCTTGGTGAAATACCTTGAATATTTTCTACATGCTTTGTAGATATCCTCAAATGGTAACTATGAGATGTCTCCTACCTCATTGAGGTTAAGTGCATCCATACAGTCCTCATTTACTCCCCTTAAGAATACCAATTTCAGGGATTGATCAGAGAGTCTTTTTTTATGAGATTTCTTGAGGTAGAATTGAAACCTCTTTACATAGTCTTCCAAAGATTCATCTTCCTTTTGTGACATCCTAAAGATGTCATCCCTCTTTCTATCTATGTCTTTGTAGTAATCTTTGTATTTCTCCAAGAATTTTATCTTCATTATGTTCCAACTGGGAACAACATCTCTTCCCAACCCCATCAACCATCTTAGAGTAACATCTTTTAGTGTTGTTGGAAATAATTTGAGTCTATGAGAATCTATTGTATAGTCATAGCTTTGGAATAGCACATCAAACTCAAAAAGAAAGGAGTTTGGGTCCTCTATAACTAGCCCATAGAAGACAAGTATATCGAAGGAGGTATATTCTTTAAAGAATTAGCCCTCTCCTGGTTGGCTATAGGGAACTCAAACATTACATGCTCTGGTGGGTCTTCAACCGCTACATTGGCCATGATGTTGATGTGTATGTGGGAATTCTCCTCTATTTTTGGTGTACGTATTGTTGTCAAGGATGATTCTTCTTTAGGAATACTCTCGCTCTATTCACTGTGTTCACCAATATTGTGTAATGTTTTGCGTGATGAAGGGAGAAATCTTCCTAGAGTGTCTCTTTGCCTCTACATGTAATGTTTGTGACTTTATGGTTCATCAATTCCTGCACATTGTTAGTAACCCATGTTGTTTTAATGGCTTAAAACCTTTTTACCCTAATGTTGAAAATGGAATTGCTAAACTAGGAAAGCTTGAAAAATTTGGAAATACACAAGAGAATCCTAAACTTAGCACCATCCCTGAAAATGACACCAAAAATATAGGGCCTCTATAATGTTTGATTAACTTGGTACTACAGGTAGACACACAATTCAAAAGATGGCTTCCTAAATGAATAGTTCACCAAACCTTTTACAAGAGGCTGCATTTAATTATCAACCAGGGCTTCATAATCTTTTGACAGTGTTGGCACTATATGTGCATTCATGGATTCTAACATGACCTATATCAATGAGTAAAGGCGATTTACATGTGTACAAAAAATGATAAAAACTGGAAAAAGGATTTATGAAACGTTAATTGATAAAATACGAGGAATAACATGAACTATTACTTGAGCTACAAGTACTTATCACTTAAGATTGTGACTACTAAATTTTAAGACTAATCTATAACTAATCACTCTAGGAGTATGAAACAAAGCTATAAAATCACATTTATAAATCCACATGCATGTAAATGTAAACTATCTTAATTAATAATGCATGAACTAATTAAATAACAAAAAGATAGTGGATAGCAGTACCTCAAGTGGGCCTTGCTTGAGTTTCTACTTCCACAACAAATATCAACACTTACTACTCGATCAACAAATCATGATTCTAAATTAACTCTTTTATTGCATGATAACTCAAAACTCTGACAAGAATCTAATCAATATTTCTCATTCATAAATACATATTCATTATTCAATTGATAACAAGAAACTAGTAATGATAAAAAAAAAACTAGATAACTAGTAACTAGATTTTCTCCTCATAGCACATCCCACTATATAGGGTTTGCAAGGAGTCTTATTCATCTTAGGACTGAAAATAGAACCATAATGTTTTTATCGACTCTCCCTCGAGAATAGGGAGAGGACTTAGTCTTGTAAAAAAAAATCATAATTGAAGAGTAGAAGAAGACAAACTAACTTAGAACTTTGCCCTAACGGTTAACTATAATGACAAAGACATGTTTCATAGTAATTTTCATGTCACAAGTTACTCCTACTTAGAATAGCCTCCTTTCAATCATCTTATTTGGTGTGCTTGTAGTGACTCATAGTTGACAATTCAATGGTCATCTCCATTCTTCTCAAGAGCTATCATGCTTTAATCATTCTGGCCACTCCCCTATAGTTGCTTGCAGTCCTTATGTTGCAGATTAGAAATCCTAGTTGATGCAGGTTACAGTTCTTCTAGCTGCAAGAGGTTAGTTTCATTATATAGCACACACATCATTAAGAACAATAAATTAAGCATAGAATCATATTGAATTTAATGAAAATTCATACATTCTCTCATACAAATTTCATCATATCATATTTGCATTACCACATACTAAAGTCTAGTTCAAAGTGTATAAAAGGTATAAAAGATGTACAAGTCTTAGGATTGTTTGTGAAATTTGGCATATTGAAATGATAAAATACATAAACTTAATAAAGAAAAATAACCATAAACCAAACCCATTAGTACCAGAGCTTCGAAATTGTAAAACCCCTTCTTAGATCAGAGAGTGATTCAAGTGTGAACTTTTGTAGTGTACATATTGGGGCAAAACAGACCTCACAATTGAGTCTACAAGGCACAAAAACCCCTATTTTCATATAAAATACTTGGTATTTTGTCGAACATATTCGAGCCATTTTGGAGGGTTTGGCAAGGTTGCAGTGGATGTCAAGGTCAGGAGGCCTTCCCAATGGGAAACTAGAGAAAAGGAGATGACTAGTGAAATTGCTAATGGGAGACAAAGAACTTTAGAGGTATCCTCTAAGAATAATCATAAACGAAGATCCTATCATATAATACTAGAGGATTAAATAGTCCTCATAACTAGTTTTTGGTCAAAATCTACATCAATGAGAATAAAATCGATATTCTACTTCTCTAAGAAGTCAAAGTGACTGAAGCTAACTTTAAAAAAATTGCTAAAAACATCTAGCCCAATGCTTATTTTTATATTAGTGAAGCTCTTGGGGTGTTAGGCGGAATTTTTGCAATGTGTCAAATTATTTTCCTTGGTTCCTATTTGATCCATTCTAGATCTAGTATGGAAGTCAAATTCTGCTCTACAAATAAGGAGTGGATCATAGTTAATATTTATGCCCCAAACTCGATAAATGCTTGAAAAGATTTTTGGGAAGCTATTTCTTCCCTTATCAATACCAACAAATAAAATCATTGAATAGTGGTGGAGGATTTCAATACCCCTCTTTTTCCCCAAAAAATATGGGCAAGATTATGGATTATTCAAACAATATGACAATTTTTATTGTTTTTCTAAGTGGAGCTGGTTTGATGGATATAGAACTCAATGGTCAACTTTTCACCTAGACTAAGCATATTATTCTAGTTAAGTTGGATAGATTTATTATTTCTTCAAATTGGGATCATTAACAACATTAATATCTTTGCTCTTAAGTAGACTTGCTTTGACCATAACCCCCTCCTCCTTAATTGGGTTGATTAAGTCTGCAAGGGCCTGTACCCATTTAGATATGAGATTATGTGGGATACCCACCCTAAATTTAGGAGTTACGTTGATTCTTGGTGGAATATCCCCTTTCAAGAGTTTGGTATGTTCAAATCAGCTCAAAATTGAGCATAATTGAAAACAAGGTGAAATATTGGGATAAATGCTCTTTTGGCAATATCTTTGAGCAGAAAAAAAAAAAACTTACTGATAGTTTGAAGCAAATTTAAAAAATTTGGTTGAAGGAGACACCTCTATGGAGACCTCTCTTTTGGAGAATGAGTTGATTAAATATTGAACCATGTTGATGAGGAAGGAGGACATATTCTAAAAAAGAAAATTTATAATCTAGTGGTACAAGATGAAGATAGGAATACTTCTTTCTTTAATCAATTTACCATGCATCATAGAAAGATGAATACAATTTCTAGGCTTATTGATGATGAAAGTTTTGAAGTTAATTCAGATGATCAAGTGGGACTACTTTGGCTAGGTATTTGAATCTTTACATTCAACCCAAACTCTTAACACCCCTCCTAGTCTTGTGGACAAGTTGTTAGACTACATCCCCTACTTAAATCTCTAATGGTGAAAATCACTCTCTCTAGAACAATCTCTAATGAGGAGTCAAATATGTGGTTTTCTTTGTGGGAGCCTACAAGGATTTGGGGCTTAATGGGTTCCCCTTGTTTTTCACAAGACTTTTGGGAAATTGTAGGGAAATATGTCACAGATACTAATAGAGAGTTTATCAGGACTGCAAAAATCCTAAAACAAAATAACAAAACCTTCATTGATCTTATTCCTAAGTGTCATGATCTGGTCTATTTAGGAGATTTCATTTCTATTAGCCTTTGTAACAACACTTATAAAATATTTTCCAAACTCTTGGTTTCTAGAATTTAACCTTTGTTGGATAAGCTCATATATATTTGTCAAAATAGATTTGTCCCTAGAAGACGGATTATGGATGCCACTTTGACCACCTATGAAATCATTCATTCCATGGATAGAAGCAATAATCAAGGTATGATGTTTAAGATCAATATTTCTAAAACCTTACAATATGGTCTCTTGGGACTTCTTATACAAAGTTTTTGAGAAGTTTTGTTTCCAAGAAAAAATATCAAGTTGATAAGAGAATGTATTACCACTAAAAAAAATTATATGTGTTGGTGAATGACATTCATGGTTTCTTCAACTTGGATAGGGGCCTTAGGAAAATGGAACCCCCTTATCCCCTTACCTCGTCATCTTAATGGTGAAGGTTATTGGGAGGAATATTCTTAATATGACTAGGTTTGAGGAACTACGGAACTTTAAAGCTGCTACTTTTGCCCAACCATCTGTAGGTCAATAATTTGTAGATGATACTATTCTATTTGGAATTGCTTCTATTTTAGAGGCTAGGAAATGAAAACAATTCTTGGAGGATTGTGTGACTATTGTTGGTCAATGCATTAACTATGTGAAAACTAATATCTACTTTTTCAATACTCCCAATGTTCTATAATAGAAAATTAAAGCTATTTTGGGATGTAACGAGGCTTATCTCCCATTCACTTGCCTAGGTGTGCCTTTGAAGGTTAAAAAAGTTACACCGAATTTATAAAACTTGGTGCTAGAAAGAATCCAAAGAAAGCACACTGGATGGAAGAGAAAACTCCTCTCCCAAGCCAATAAACTCTAATTGCTTAAAGCCTTGTTGCAAGGTATCCCTGTCTATTTTCTTTCTCTTTTCAAGATACCCAAGTATTTAGCGATGAAATTTGAGAAAATCTAAAGAAATTTCCTATTATTTGGAGTTGAAGAAAGGAGAACAATTGCCTTTATCAATTGAAATAAAGTGTCTCTTAAAACTGCATGGGGGATTAGGGATTAGAAAAATTTAATTTAATAATAAGGACCTAATGGATAGAGTAGGGTGGAGACTATTCAAAGACAATAAGGAATGGGGTCTATGAATGAAAGCAAAATATTTAAGAAACGCTTTGGATAATAAGATCCCCTTTGATTTTGGTATCCCTAAAGGATTTGTGATCTGGAACAATATCCTCAAATCCAAGAGTTTACTACATAAAGGATTCTTGTGGAAATTTGGAGATGGGAGAAAAATTAGGTTCTAGGAGGATTTTTGGATGCTTTAGATACCCTTAAGTGACCAACAAACCTACAAAAGATTGGATACCTAGGATAGTCTTTTGTTTTGGTCCCTTGATCTACGATTATATCTTGAATAAGTGGACATCTAACCAATTTGTTGCTCCAACTAGAATTATTTGGTTGTCACTGCTAGAAAGCTTCATGATATCCAAATCCTCTTTTTTCCCAGGGAGGATGATTTTTCTAGGTCTAGGATAATAAGGGCTACTACACTTAATTTTTCTTATGGTTTGTTGTTAGACCCCTCATCTAAACTATATTTTATGGAAGAATTTGGAACCATAAACTGATTTTGAAAGTCATTTTTTTGGGTGTAATGTTTCCCACAATAAAATCATCACTCAAGGCGATCTTAAAAATAGAAGTTTTCTCCTTTCCAATAGATGTACTCTTTGCTACAAGGAGGAGGAATCAATGCCCCATACGTTTTTCACTATGAGTTCGTTGGAGCAGTCTAAGAAAAGTGTATGGATTTTTTAATCTATGTTGGATTATGAGTGAGAACATGTCCTCATTTGTTCATGGTTGGTTTTTGCCCTTCTCCCATCCCCATTTCTAGGAGCTTTGGATTCAAACTCCTCTACATTTGGTTTTGTATCTTTGGAAAGAAAGGAATACTCAAATCTTCAAGAACACTGCTAGGAATGTTGAGGAGGTGTTCTTTGCCTTCTCAAAACTTCTTATTGAAAATATATCTATTTCTAAGGTGAAAGTCCTTGTCGCTCTCCATCCTGCTTCAGAACTTATTATTCCTAAGAAATGGGATGTCACTATGGACATCAGTAAATTTGGCAGAACCAAAAAGATAGTTCTCCTGAGAAACCAGGCCCTGCTATTGGGGTGGGATTCTAAGATCCCATGAGGGGGATTTTTTGTGGCCTATTGAGGTGGTATGGGAGTGAAGTCTAACAATGAAGCATAAGCCCTTGCCTTGTTGAGGGAGTTAAGTTAGCCTTGTCCTTAGGAATTCAAAAATTTCTTATTGAGGGAGATTTCAAGCTCATTATTGATGTTGTCTTAGGCAAGATTGAATCCTCATGTAACCTCACAGATATCATTGTGGATATCCAATGTCTTTTAAATAATTTTGAGGACTATGTTGCCCTTCACATATATAGAGAAGGAAATTGAATGACGGATGGTATGACTAACCTAAGTGTTAATATGAATTTGTGGGGGTGTTAGTGATGTCTAAGGAATCTCCCTATGCCTATTTCATAACTTATTTTTAAGAATTTATTTCTTATAAATTAAGATACCAAATGTTTTTAATGATTATAATGATGTCTTGGTATAGTGACAAGATTTGCTTGTGCCATCCATCTCATCTTGCTAGATGGGGTGTTAAATGTTATTATCTCTATTTGTTTTGAATGCATTGACAATTGACATGGTGAAAGGTGGATTAGTTTTATGTTGGCCTCACATAGGACTCAAAACAATGATTGGATGAGATGGAACCTTAATTGTGATCTTAAAGTGACATCTTGCAACAATGAGAATAGGCCTAGTATTGCAGATCACTTGATTTTGATGAGGGTGTGTTTGAACATCATAATCACATGCTTGTGAGGTGGTATGATTTTGATTCTACCAACCTTTATAATGCTACTTATTTGCATTGGTTTTGGAGGCATATTATATGGTAGATGAACTCTCTATACTTTTTAATAAATGCTACAATTCTTGGGCTTTGTTGGTTCTCTCTAATTTTTTTTGGGCCCATCTGCTAGTATGCTAAAATAGGTGGTGATAGGGTTCACATGGAATCAGGCTCCTATGAGGAGGTGTAAAAAAATTCTACTCTCTAGTATATCTATTGAGAGGGGGGAATCACTTCATATCCTAAATGACTTAATGGACATGAATATAATTTGTCCATTCAATTTGTTGTCTCTTGGGATCAGATGATGGTCTAAGTGGGAGGTATTACCTTCGAAGTGAATGAGGAAATTATCAACAAGGATACTAGAATGAGATGCAAAGGGAAAAAAGTGTGAAGGTAGAGGAAATCCCCTAACATTGAAAGCATGGACAATTTTTTAAAGATGGTGAGGAATGGGTCAAATTCCAAAATAGGCTTGTTAACCAAAAGTTATCGAAGCTATGGGATCAGGTATGCCAAGTTATAATTAAATAATTCACCCTTGAAGGGAGATTTAAATGTTATTACCATTATCATTTTTCTTTGTTAAATCACCTTAGGTGAAAATTCCTTATAAGCTTCCCATTTGCTCTCCTTTATTCATTAGAAAATTTCATCATAAAAGCTAGGGCCTTAAATTCCAAAAACCCTAGTAAGCCAATGATTCCATTATACCAAGGCCTTATCATGTTCTTTTATCAGCTCCACCTTGCTCTCAACCCTGCTAAGGTTAGTCTTGTGGATATTCCTCGCCCTAGCTCACCTACAAAGAAAATTAAAAAGCCCCTCACTTTTATTTGGCCCTCATTACACCTCCCTTTCAAGGGAAACATGGTGGTGGTGTTGGAGGTTGTGTTTGTGTTGCTGATATGTGGTTTTCGTTGATGTCAACACTATTAGTATTGATGATTTTGAAGGCTGTATATGTCAAGGATATTGATAAAATTAGAATGAATATGTTGCAGGCAGTTTGTGAAGCTGTGATGATCATAATGGTGGAAATTTATGTAATTTTGTAATAAAAAATAATGCATTAAAGGGTTTGTTTTCCAGAAGTTTCAGTGGTACGCATCAAGATTGGAGAAAGTCATGAGTTTCTGAGTTCTTATAGTTATTTTTTACTGTAGCAAGTGTCTCTAGAAGAAGAGAATGCAATTCTAGCAAATTAAGTTGTTGTGTATGATCATATGATGTTCAGTGATGATTCTAGATCTCACTCTATCATTGTGATACGTTAGTGTTGATCGGTGTGCTCGTGATCGAAGATTTTTCCTTGGTGTGTTCAAGTTTTCATGTTCTTGGCCAACATGATGGTGGTAGCATGTTGTGGATCCTTGTGGATTAAGTTTTGAATGCTTGGCATCTTCGAGGATGTTGATTTAGGTCTTCTTTATGTTGTGACCGACTTAGGTTGGTGCGCATTGAGATTTGTTCATGAATTGGCCCAACAATTTGTAATTCATTTGTTCTTTATTTGTGACCAACAAAGTTGTTGATGTAAATTAATGTAGCGGATATATAAGAGTGAATGTTTCCTCATTTTGAAGTGTGTGAGGTATGCTCAGTGAATGTATACAAAGTGTATGTACGAATAAATATTAGATCATTTGATTTCAGAGCAGAGTGTGAAGAAGATTGAGCGAAGTGTGAAGAAGTGTTTATGTGCCTAACCAGAACTATCATCAGGATTTTGTAGAAGCAAATTTCTCAGTTCAACATCATTAGATGGATTTAATCTGATTGTTTTATGTAAGGCAGTGAGCCTTCCCTTTGAGCAGTGAGCTCTAGGCAGTGTTCTTGAATGCATGTGCATTCCTTATTCATTTTCCATTATACTTCTAACAGGGTATAATCTTGTGGACTAACATCCATCGTGGTTTTCCCCTAACATTGTTTCCACATATAAAATATTGGTTCTCATGTGCTTCTGATGTGTTGTTGATTCATGCTTTCATTGTTAATTATCAGATCTGAGATTAAAGGTTGATAAAGGTTAAATAAGTTTAAATACTGTAACAACTGATTCACCCCCCCTCTCAGTTCTTTATCCTTGTTTTTCCAACAGGTGGAAGGACCCACCAAAGGAAAAACCAATTTACTTATGGAAGATGGTATTCCACCTTTTGGTAACCCTTATTTGAAAACTAAGTCTCTAGAAGATGTGGTGGTCAGGATATATCCTCTTAAACTTTTCTCCCCTAATAAGAGAGAACCCAACAATGGGTTTGTGAAGAGAAGGATTGAAGGTCAATATATCAATGAGAAAGATAAAAAATATGAATTCCCCAAGGTTTCTATTGAGGAAAGTGTTATGGAGGGGCCATTTCAATTTGTTGGCATGACCCTCTATACTCCATCTGAGAAGCATTCCTAAACTTTGGACTAGAAGAACACGGGGAAGGCTAAGAAATAGGACACCAAGGGTATGACCATGTGAAGATCAATAAGATTGGCTACGATCAAACAACACAATATGAAGGACGTTGATATTTCAAGTGACTCCCTAGAGGAAGAAAATACTTATGTGGAAGAGGGTAATTTTGGTGATAGTTCCCCAAAGCCTTCTCTTATAAAGTTTGAAGGAAACAATTTATTCGATGGGATGAATGCTCCCAACTTTTAACTTGAGACTGAGGATGTGCCTAAGATCCCCCACATGCAAATTAATAATCTTCATAAAGCCCCACCCCCATCTACATTGTGAATGAGGAAGCTCCCAATGTCCCTACCACTAAACAACATAATTGTGAGTGCTTCTTGCAAATTTTGTTGGAGGTGGAGAAACTAAAATCGAAGGTCAAGGAGATGGATCTTAAAGAATGAAATTCATGACAAAGTTTAGTATTATGGCCATGCACAGGTCATCCATGACCCTTTTAATCCTATAGGTGATGACTTTGAAAAAATGTTGAAAATGAAGGTAAATTTGTAGCTTAAAACTTATAAAACTATGTGATTGTAGATCTAATTAAGTATTCTTTGTCACAATTATTTGTGCATGATTAATTTGTTTAGATCAATTCTTTGTCAATGATTTATTTTGTTTAAATCAATTTTATCTTTTGTTGAATTAGACAGAAGACTGTAGAAGAATGTAGACAGAAGATAGAAGTGATACAACATATACGTGGAGAAACCCTTTCGGGTAAAAAATCCACCAAAACTGACATTTCTTGTATTATTTAACCTTATAATAAGATTACAATAACACTATATCAATCCTTGATTGATAAGCTTCCTTTTTCTTCAACAATGCTTCTTCACAACCTGCAATAAACTCATATGAAACTCTTATGCACTTGCTACAATATATAGACAATAATGAGCATTGTAAACTCCTAAGAGTTGAAAATTACAAATCATTAAAACTTCTCTCAAAACCCTACGCCTAGATTTTCCAAGTACAATTCCACCTCCTAAACAGAAGTCAAACCAAAGTCTTCCTTAATTTAGGTGCCCCAAACTAAACACTTAACTAAAGTCTGGTCACGAAGATATCTTGTAAACTCCACCTTAAAGTTGGCGCCCAAGAATGGGCCCCACTTAACAGAGCCTTGTAAATATATTCTCATGCAAAAGGTGTTAACTGAAATATGCCAACTTGGGTGCCCAAGGTGGGTCCAAGTCAATCTGAGTTAATTGAAACATATCTCTCCATCAATTTATGCAAACAATGTGCATGTTTGATCATCCCCACTTAACTGAAAGTATCACCTATTATTTTCCATGCAATTGAAGTCATTAGTCAAGTCAACTAGTATACAACTCAAACTAACTACATCCAACTGAAGATAACTAAACCATAACTGAACTGAACTGAACTGAACTGAATTGAATTGAATTGAATTGAATTGAACTGATATAGAACTGATACTGAATTGATAGTGCCACTCCACTCTCATAAATATTAATCCCTATTTTGTAGGGACCTTGACATGAATTACTAAAGTGTTATCAATCCTCTAAACTGTTAACTAAAACAAGGTTCCACCTTCCATGTGGACACCCCATGTGCTCCTATTATTTAGGAACTCAAACTAGACGCCCCCACATGTTCCTATTATTTAGAAATAATTACAAATGTCAATTTACATGTTCATTTCATTTGAATTTAATCTCTTTCTAATCCTAGTGTTGGGGAACACTTTCCAAGGACTTAGGAGATACATGAAATATGTTTAGGATTGCAACTAAATGACATCCTATTCCCAATAAAAAAAACTTAAAATGTTGATAATTCTAAAAATTATGAGAAAATTCTTAAGTTTCTCTTAGAAAACTGGGGATCCCTTGCCCCCTAAGTTGTTTTGTGTTTTTTATTTAATCAATTATGTTAAAGTTGAAATTTGATGCTTTAATATATTTTTAATGTGTTGATTCTAACCTCTTTTAGTCTAGTTTTTCTAGGCCCTTGGAGCTACTTTTGTATAGGGTTCAAGACCCTAGTTTCTTGCTTACCTTAAAAAAACAAAGCCAAGAGTACTAATGGTATTCTTGATTTGAGATCTCTAATGATATGGTCTTATTGAGAATGTGGCTCTTGCAAAGTTGATAAGGATAATAAATAAAAATTTAATGAAATATCTTGTAGTTTGTAAATGTGATTTTTGATTATGGTGGGAGATCAATAATTATAATATTGGTGCCCTAATCAAATTGTGCTACAAAATCAATTTCATGATAAGAAAGCATTTACAAAAGTAAACAAATTGCTCATAAGTCTCAAAAGATCTAAAAATAGATAAAACTAGCTCTTGTAGGAAAAATAGATAAGTTGGGAGGCATAAATTAACCAAAGAACAAGGCACAATGGGATATAACATGTTTTATTGAATCTACTTTAATAATTTGTCGGTGATATGGTAATTACCTATGATGTGATGCAAAGGATTTCCAAGAAATGATTATTAGAAGTTTTACAATTCTATGGTGATTAACCAAGCATGCACACCACATCATTTAATAAATGTAAATAAAGGAAAACTATCATAATTCCAAACAATGACATTAACACTTAGGAATACATTCAAATAGAGACACCTCATATTAAAATTGTATTTAATAGTTTATAAAATATATGTCTTGCATAAAAACTTGACTTACATTTGTTATTTGCCCAATTTGTTTTAAAAAACAATAGGAACACAAAATTTATAGTTTATAATATGATGGTTTCTTTATTTATTTTTATCTAAAATCCAAAAAACTTTGACAAGTAGTAATTATTGATTCAAGTATGAAGGTGTTCTCATTGATTTCAACAAGTTGGTGTTGTCATTGATGCCAACTATGTGTTGATGAAGGTTGTTGCATGGTGAAGATGTAAAGGATATTGAGAAAATTGTGAAAAAGAGGGAAACGGTTTGCTTCAAATTGTGCATGTCTAGTTGAGATATTGAGGAATTTTTGTGAGTACATGGAGATATATTTGTCTTGTGGTGTCTAGATATGTGTTGGAATGAAGTAATGATGTCTCTGGTACTTGGTTTCCAAGTGCTTTTGAGAAAATTTGATAAATAGAGAAAATAGTGTTGTGCAAACGTTCAAAATGTGCTCTAGGATGTGCTCTATATTTCTTCTATGTTGATTTTATGCTCGTGTGGATTTGATGTGTTGTTCAAGGTTATTAGTAGTTACTATATCTAGAGTTTGGGTTTATGGATCATTGTACAAAGTGAGATGTATTCACCAGTGTGTGAACTAGGTTTTTAGTGTTGTTTACTGTGGTTTGGGAGAAATGTGTTTCCTCCGCATTTCTTCACAGTTTAGTTTTAGGTTGTGTGGATCTGGGAAGTTTCTTATGATGTTTATATCTTTCAATATTCAATGTTTCTCTTGATTTAGTGTAATACGGTGTGTGTTTCATGTGTCAGTGTGCGTATAAGGTTAATCAGGTGTTTTGGGTTGAAGTATTTCTATGATGCGAGTATGGATGAAGTATTTATTGGATCTTAGGTGGTTTGTGGATTGTTTTAGATCATGTAAAATATATTTGTGTGGTCTGTGTGTCATCTTGATCAAATAGGAAGTGTGTACTTAATAGTTTTATGGCATTTAGCATGGGTAACGACTGACCTAGTGTTAACACTACATGTGAATCTTGTGGAAGCGTGTTGAGGTATGTTAAGATATATTTGAGTCCTAATTAAGGATTTATATGGGTTTCCTTCATTCCTATCCACCGTAGGAATGTTTGGGAGCTGACCTAATTTTAAATTTTAAATGTAAAGGTTGTGTTGCCAACCTCGGAGAAAGTTTTCAAGGTTGAGGATGATATAAATAAGAGTGGTGTTGTTGAAAGATCTTAAGATAGATCCAAGATAGATGTAAGATAGATTCAAGATAGATGTGAATTATAGAAGTATAGATACAAATTTGAGTAGAGCAAAACAAATTTCAAAGTGTTGGACTTCTAAAGGCAGTGATCTGAAGGTGTTTGCAATATTTCATGCAAGGCTATGAAAGTGTTGAAGCATTTGTGGTGGATTCCCTGTTGTGCTGAGAAGTTTTTCTCTATGTAACATTTCGCTTCTATCTTCTTTTTCATTGTGTGGTAGTGAGCCCTGGTTGTGAGCCCTATTAGACAGTGTGTCATATTTTGGAAGTGAGCCCTTGTACTGATTTTGCAATTTTACTTATATTATGAGCTAATCCTCACCATGGTTTTTTCATCATTGGGTTTGCACATAAATCTAGTGTTCCCTTATGTATGGTGTTGTTTCAATTTCTGTTATTTGCATTTCATGATTAATCACTTTAACATAATAAGGGTTTAATGAATGTTTGTCGATTTAATTATTGTTGAGGGTTTTGATGTTTTAATTTGATACAATTGATTCACCCCCCTCGCAGTTGTCTTATTCATTCAACAATTGGTATCAAAGCAAGGTTCCTTGGAGAAGAGCTTAACCACTTGAGGTATATTTGGAATGGCGAACAAGTTAGATTGCCCTAGATTTGATGGCACATACTATGCATTCTGGAAGACAAAGATGGAAGGATATCTGGCATCTCATGGGTATGAGATTGAAAAGGCAATAAAGACTCAATATGTTGTAGCTCTGAATGGTCCAAGTACAAGTGATGAGATCAAGGCACATGAGGTAAATTCTAAGGAAATATTTATCATTGTGAATAGTCTTTCAAATTTTGAATTGGTAAAAGTTATGAATTTTAAGACTACTAAAGAAGTTTGGGATAAGCTTGAAAGCATCTATGAAGGAGATGATAAGGTTAAACAAGCAAATTTGTAGAATCTAAAGGAACAATTTGAGAGCCTATGAATGTCTGAAGATGAAACAATCACAATCTACATGCAGAGGGTTGATGAGCTGGTAAGTGCAATGAGAGGTCTTGGTGCACATGTCAAAGAACCTAGGGTGGTAAAGAAAGTTATCAGATCTCTTCTTCATTTGAGGTATATTTGGAATGGCGAACAAGTCTCTACTTCATTTGAAATGAGAAAAAACTTGGTTTGAAAAATAGTACAAAAGTAGAGACTGCTTTCAAGGCTGAAAAATCACAAAAGTTTGAATATTAAAATGGAGAAGATCTTGATGATGTGGAAGCTAACTTTGTATGAAGGATGAAAAAGGGAACCATTAAGTACAAAGGTAAACTAACTTTCAAATTTTTTATCTATAGAAACATAGGTCATTATGCTTCAAGATGTCCAAACAAAGCTGAGAACAATAAAAGTAAGGAGAACAAAGGAAAGATGATTAAAATAAGTTACTATGTTAGAGAAGATGTTGGTATTTCTGATGATCAATTTGATTATGTAGATGTTTATTTGAGTGAATGCTTCTTCTTGGCTTTAAAATATGAATCTACTTCTGCTAACTTTAAAATTTGTGTGAAGGAAAGCGTTTCGAAGAAGCAGGATAAGGTTGAAGGTACTTTGGTTTCTGATTTTCATGTTAAATATGATAAGAACTACTGGTTTGTAGATAGTGGTTGCTCTAATCACATGACCAGAGACAAAAGTAAGTTTATTAAACTTGAAAATTATGATGGAGGATTAGTTAAATTTGGAGATGATTCAGAAGCTAAGATTCGTGGAATAGGCTCAATTAGTTTTGATGGCAAGCATAATACTAAATATTTTTACTATGTTAAGGGCTTAAGGCATAATATTTTGAGTGTTGGAAAAATGTGTAGCAAAGGATATAATCCTGTGTTTAAGGATGAAATATGTCAAATCAGAAAAGGGTTTGGAACTTTGATTGTTGTTGGTAAAAGGATAGATGGAAATATCTATCAGCTCAAGGATGTTGATGGCATTGCTTTATGTCTCAGATTAATGATAGTTCGTTATGGCACCGGATGATGTGTCACATGAATTTTGAAAATTTAGTTAGAATCAATTCAGTTCATGCAGTGAGAGACCTACCAAGAATTATAAAGCCTATTAATGTTGTTTGCAAAAATTGTCAATTTGGAAAACAAATAAGGAGTAGTTTTAAGGGAAAGGAACATTCTTCTATTATACTATTGGAATTAATACATACAAAATTTGTGGTCCTACAAGGGTGAGAAGTCTTCAAGGTGACAGGTATTTCGTGCTTTTGATTAATGATTACTCTAGAATGACATGGGTTACTTTTCTTAGAGATAAATATGATGCTCTAGATAGATTCATAGCATTTAAAGTTATGGTTGAGAATGAAATGGAATTGAAAATCAAATGTTTGAGGTATGATAGAGATGGAGAATTCACCTCCAATGATTTTAACATGTTTTGTGAAGTTCATGGAATAAAGAGGCACTTGTATGCCCCTAGAACTCCTCAGCAGAATGGAGTGGTTGAAAGGAAAAATCAGACTATTCAAGAAGCTGCTAGGACTATGATGAAAGAAGCAAACCTACCGAAATTGTACTCGAGAGAAGAAATTCATATTGTTGTTTACATACTCAATAGAGTTCAAGCCAAAGCTAACAACACAAAGAGTCCCTATGAGTTGTGGTATGGAAGGATTCCTATTGTTAAGTAGTTTAGAGTATTTAGAACCAAATGTTATATCAAAAGAGATGACGAAAAATTAGGAAAGTTTGATGCAAATTCTGATGAAGGTATCTTCCTTGGATATTCTACTAAAATCAAAGCTTATAGATGTTACAACAAAAGGCTAAGAAAGATTGTTGAAAGTGAAAATGTTAAGTTTGATGAAGATTTGTAGAATTCAATTGTTGTAGATGGATATGTGTCAGATGAACCTACTTGCAGAGAAGAAGAAGAAAAATTTAAAGAAAAAGAAGTGAAGAATGAAGAGGAAGAAGCTCTAGAAAAGAACCCTAAGACCCCTAAGTATGTGCAAAATAATTATTTTGAAGAATAGATCATTGGAGACAAGAGGAAAAGAGTATTGACAAGAAGCAGAGCTCTTGAAGTTGAGGTAAATTTGTGTTTACTTTCTAAAGTTGAACCTAAAATGGTGAATGAATCATACAAAGATGAACATTGGATGAAGGCAATGGAAGAAGAACTTGTGCATATTGAGAAAAATCAAACTTGGAAACTGGTTCCTAGATCGGCAAACAAGAACATAATTGGAACTAAGTGGGTATTTAGAAACAAATTGAATGAGAATGGAGAAGTGGTGAGAAATAAAGCAAGGCTTGTGTGTAAGGGTTACTCACAAGTAGAAGGAATAAAATTTGAGGAAACATTTGCTTCAGTGGCTAGGATGGAAGAAATCATATTATTTTTGGCATTTTTAGCATACAAGGACTTTAAAGTTTATCATATGGAAGTGAAGTTTGATTTCTTGAATGGTGAATTGGAAGAAGAGGTTTACATGGAACAACTAGAAGGATTTCAGTTATCAAATCAATCAGATATGGTTTGTAGATTGAAAAAGGCATTGTATGGATTAAAGCAAGCTTCCAAAGCTTGGTATGCAATATTGGATAGATATTTGATACAACAAGGATTCAGTAAAGGCACCATAAATAGTAATCTTTACTTCAAAATTGAGGAAGATAAAATCTTGATAGTGGTTGTTTATATGGATGATATTATCTTTGGAGGAAATCAAGCTATGTGTAAGAAATTTTTAGAAGAGATGCAGAAAAAGTTTGAGATGTCAATATTTGGGGAGAAGAAATTTCTTCCTTGGGCTACAAATCAATCAAATAGATAAAGGCATTTTCATTTCATAGTCAAATTATGTCAGAGAGATGTTGAAGAAGTTTGGAATGGAAGACTCCAAATCGGTATGTACTCCTATGGTGACTAGTAGCAAATTGAGCAAGGATGATGAATCATCTAAGGCTGATCAGAGCAAGTATAGATCTATGATTGGTGGACTATTATATCTAACTTCTACTAGAGAGGATATCATGCATGCAATTTGTCTTATGGCTAGATTTTAAGAAGATCCTAAAGAGACACATGTTGCAGCAATGAAGAGGATATTCAGATATTTAAATGGCACTCTGGATTATGGTTTATGGTATCCTAAGGATATTGATTTCACATTAAGTGCATGCATAGATGCAAATTGGGTTGGTTGTGTTGATGATAGAAAAAGTACAAGTGGTGGTGCATTCTTTCTTGGATGTAGATTTGTGTCATGGTTAAGTAAGAAGCAAGATTCAGTTTCTTTATCCATTATAGAGGTTGAGTTTATTGCAACAACATCTTGTTACACACAAGTATTATGTATGAAACAAACATTGAAGGATATCAGAGTAATGTGTGATGAACCTATTTCTATCTTTTGTGATAATACAAGTGTAATTAACATTTCAAATAATTTGATGATGCATTCAAGGACAAAGCATATATCAATCAGGTATCACTTTTTGAGAGAGAAGGTTATGGAGAATGGGGTGAAGCTTGAATATGTACCTATAAAGGATTAGATTGCTAACATATTTACTAAGGCTCTTCCTAAGGATATTTTGAGTATCTTCAAGAGAAGTTGGGGGTTATTGCCCCTCCTTTGAACTAGATGCATGTGGAGATGCACCAGTCCAGTGGATCTATGGATTCATCTCTTATCTAGATTGATGTTGGTGGCTACCTCTCAAGGGGAATAGGTAGTGTCATGTGTTGTCATTGTTTGGAGTAGTTGATTTTTTTTGGTGTACTCCTAAGAGGTAGTATTCAGAGCAAGTATCTTGGTTTAGTGTCGAAGGGTGAGATCAATGGAAAATACTTTATCCTTTTCCATTGATGTCAAAGGGGGAGAAAGTATCATGTGAAATTTTTTATCTATACAAGGGGAGAGAAAGTAAAAGAAAATCATGAGAGAATGTGTTCAAAGTTGTTGTGTTGTCTTTGATGGTTTTTCACATCATGTGTTGCCATCAATGACAAAGGGGGAGATTTTTGCAAGTATGAAGGTATTGTCATTGAAGTCAACAAGTTTGTGTTGTCATTGATGTCAGCTATGTGTTGAGGAAGGTTGTTGCATGGTGGAGATGTCAAGGATATTTTGAAAATTGTGAAAAAGAGGGAAACATTTTGTTGTAGCTTATGCATGTATAGTTGAGATATTGAGGAAGTGTTGTGAGTACATGGAGCTATCTTTGTGTTGCAGTGTCTGGAGGTGTATTTGAATGAAGTAATGATGTCTCTGGTACTTGGTTTCCAAGTTCTTTTGAGAAAATTTGATAAACAAAGAAAATAATATTGTGTAAGTCTTCAAAACATGCTTTGGGATGTGCTTCGTGTTTCTTCTATGTTGATTCTATGTATGTGTGGATCTGATATGTTGTTCAAGGTTATTAGTAGTTGTTATATCCAGAGTTTGGATTTATGGATCGCTATATAGAGTGAGATGTATTCACTAGTGTGTGAACTAGGTTTTTAGTGTTGTTTACTATGGTCTGAGAGAAATGAATTTGCTCTGCATTTCTCCATAATTTATTTTTAGGTTGTGCAGATCTAGAAAGTTACTTATGATGTTTATATCTTTCAATATTTAAGGTTTCTCTTGATTTAGTGCAGTACAGTGTGTGTTTTATGTGTTATTGTGCGTATAAGGTTAACTAAACATTCTGTAAGTTTGGATGAAGTCTTTGTTGGATCTCAGGTGGTTCGTGGATTATTCTAGATTGTGTAAAAGATATTTGTGTGGTCTGTGTGTTATCTTGATCAAATGGGAAGCGTGTACTTAATAGTTTTATGGTGTTTAGCATGGGTATTGATTGACCTAGTGTAAACACTACATGTTAAGCTTATGGAAGCATTTTGAGGTGTGTTAGGACATATTTTGGTCCTAATTAAAGATTTATATGGGTCACCTTCATTCCTATCCATCACAGGAATATTTGGGAGCTGACCTAATTTAAAATTTTAAATGTAAAGGTTGTGTTGCCAACCTTGGAGAAAGTTTTCAAGGTTGAGGATGATATAAATAAGAGTGGTGTTGTTGGAAGATCTCAAGATAGATGCAGGATAGATGTGAGTGATGAATGTGATATGAATTATAGAAGTATAGATGCAAATTTGAGTAGAGCAGTGCAAATTTCAAAGTGTTGGACTTATAAAGGTAGTGAGCTGAAGGTGTCTGCAATCTTTCATGCAAGGCTGCAAAAGCATTGGAGAATTTGTGGTGGATTCCCTATTGCATTGAGAAGTTGTGCTTTGTGTAACATTTCTCTTCTATCTTCTTTTTCATTATGAGCCCTGGCTATGAGCCCTATTGGATAGTGTGTCCTATTCTAGAAGTGAGCCCTTGTACCAGTTTTCCAATTACTTATATTGTGAGCTAATCCTCACCATAGTTTTTTTCTCATTGGGTTTTCCATGTAAATCTAGTGTTCTGTTGTGTATGGTGTTGTTTAAATTTTTGTTATCTACATTTCATGATTAATCACTTTAACAGAATAAGGGTTTAATGAATGCTTATGGATTTGATTACTATTGAGGGTTTTCATGTTTTAATTTGATACAACTAATTCACCCCCTCCTCTCAGTTGTCTTGTCCATTCAACAATTACACTTAAATATATTTGGTTCCCTACCCTATCACAAGCCAATCCTTCAAGAGTAAGAGCATACAATAAGGCCTTAAAACCTAAAATCATGTGTACAACATTAAAAAATCACATAATGTACTATGATACGATCACCCATCATAGAAAGAGAAATGTAGATCATCTTAGGTGGAGGAGAAATAACCCCTATTTACAAGCTAAAATCTACTTTGGAATAGCAAAAAACTTGCAAGTAGATCATAAAAGGAAGTATCTTGTAATAGAAAAAGATCATGAAGAGGGAAATAGACACCCAAAAATAATTCCATAAAACTTTCAAGACCACTTACATTCAAGATTCAATCATGAAAAGGAGAAACTAGAGAAAAAGAAAATATATTCTTTATTGAAAAATAGATTTTGAGAAGGAGAAAATTAACAAAGATAGGTTAATAGTTGCTATAATTTATAAATGAAGGTATGCGTGTGTCAAAATCATGCATAATACATGGGATTTAGGGAACACAAAAACAATACTACCACCTAGAAGAAGAGGGCCCCATTGAGTGGACACATGTCGTGATTGGGTAGTTCCATTATATACTGCAAAGTGAGGACTACATGAGAAGAAAAAAGCATCAATTGATCTATAATTATGTATAGGAGGAGAAAAAACACTAGGGTTTTCCTTCAAGTTTTGGATATTATGATGTAGGACATGATTGCATGGGGAATTGGAAAATCCATTTAAAAGAATATAGCAAAAGTAGTAGGGATGCAATCAACAAAAATACAAGGATGTGAGAGAGTTTTAGATCTTCACAATAATTTAAGTGGTCATAGATCAAATATAGGCATGTAATTACATAAAGGATGGAGAAGTATGATGAACATGATAAAAAAAAATAGGGATAAGGATTTAAGAGTAATTTCTAATTATGAGGAGAGACTACAATTTTATAGTGGCGAAATAAAGTAGCAATGTAATTACATCTTTGAGGCGAAAGCCGATGAGACACAAAAATGGTGGAGATAAGAGGTTAGGACATAATTTATAACCTTGGAATATTATATTATAGTTTTAAAGTTTCCCAATATAATGTGAGTGGAAGGTGGAAGTTGGATAGCAATTTGTAAGAATTGCAAGATTGTGTCAAACCTCCAAAACTCTAAAATAGATTGCATTTTAACCTCAAATCCCACAAATATGGGAGTTTTTACACTTAAAGAAAAAAGAGAAGACTTGGAGGGGAAAGACATGATACAAATAATAGATTTATCAATGGTGCCCATTAAATGAAATCTCTGATTGAATATTTGAGATGGGTCAAACATGATATTAGGTGGAAAATAATGAAGGAAAAAGACATGCAACATTTTTGGGTACAAGATAGTAAAATCTATGGATCCTTATCCTTCACATATAAATGACCCCTTATAGTTTCTATTTTGATCCCAATTTATCTATTAATATTGCATATGTGTTTGCTACACCTACCTTTATTATAGCATCACAAACACATGCTTCTTTAATCTTGTGGGATACACCCATAAAGATTGGGAAGAGGACGAGATATACATTTAGTACCACCCATCCTACCCATGAATGTATTTAGTTTACCTCTTGTGTTGCAAGATACATATAAAATAAAGGATTATGCCATTATTAAACAAGTACAAAGTGTTCAAGATAGATTTTCTTTGTGGGAATTATTTTGTACATCACCTTTTTTATACATATATAATTTACAAGAGGCCTTAGATAAAATATAAGTTACATCCCATAGTACTCCATAATTACTAATATATTTGATAAAGTCCATTTTTTGCATAAAGATTCATGATATATAATTTTATGATAAGTAAGTTCCACCCAGTAAAGTGCTCAAGGAAGCACTACCTTTACATGACATGATGTGACATGTGGTAACTTAATCATTGAATAATCTCAAGTTGATAATGGATCCAACCTTAACTTATGCATTAAGAATTATTTTAAAAAATAGAAATAGAGATACCAAATATACAACCATCACATATTACTATTAAAGACTTTCATAATATTCCTAGATCTTGTTTGGGTATTGTTGATGTCAAAAATTGGCAAGGTAACAACCTTTTGTGGGAAACTCAGTTAAAGGGGGGACCTATTGGGCTAAACTGAGTGATCTCTAGATTTTAAAGAAGTTGACTCTTTTATAACTGGGGTTTTGAATGGGAAAAGGAAGCAGATATGAAATAAAAGGATCTAACTAAGGCGATGCGCTAAGGTTTAGATGTAAGGCACGATAGATCTATCCTGCAGATGCGATCTAAGGGCCCGTTCAACAATTTGCTATGCTCGAAATAACAACCATTAAAGAGAAATACCTAAATAATTTATTTCATGACATAAAATAATTTGCACAAAGTTCTATTGAAAATAAAGAGTCGAAGACATGGTTCTAAATCAGCATTCTATTCAAATCATTGAAGTTGCAAACAAACTATTCAGAAACAGCACAGTATAGTGTTATCAATAGTTAAGAGACAAAAATGCCAAATTACAAGGGCACAGTCTGTGAGTCTTTACAGTTATCTAACAAAACAAAGCCCTGGTGTCTCCCCAATCCTTCTGTGGATATTTTGAACTAGCAATAATCAACTATTCAATCACTACTTTTAAAATCACTAACTAACTAACTTGTGAAATCTCCTAACTCCCTTTCTCTCCTTAAGAGAACTAGTATATATAGCCAAGGGAATCCACCACTTAAAAGATTGTAAAAATATATCTCATCATGAATCATAATGCTTACAACAATGATTCATCATGACCATTGTAACAGAAAGATTCTCGAGCATGAATCTAGTCATTCGCTAGCCAAATGCATTCCCTACAAATGATGGCAGTGGTCCTGACCTACACTGTGTAAACAAGTGTCGCCTCTCAGCAAAAGAAGTTAGAGCACTTGATAGTATGGTAGCCTAGTGATTGCATCGCTTCTCTCTTTGTATGTAGTTGCACCGAAGGAACACATGGTGGCATTTCACAACCCATAGTTCATTCTCCTCGTCCCTTGATGAGAGCTTGCGACGAGAAGACATGTGGCGGCGTCTTTGTTATCGACACCGCTTGAGGGGCCCACCAAAAATTTTCACGGGTGAAGGCTATGTGGCAAGCATTTGGGGCTCGAAAGAGAAGGGAAGGGAAGCTCCCCTTCAATGAGCGCTTTGGTGACACGTGGTGGCATTTAGTTGAGAGCATCGAAAGACTGTTGGGAGGATTTCAAAAATCATCGGGAGCAGTCGGAAGTCGGGAAAGACATCAAAATAACTCAAAGGGAGCATGGGGGTATATTAAATATCCATAGCTTTTGGCAACTACCAGGGGCATTTTGCCTACGGAACGGTGAATCCAAAATTTTTTGGTTTTATAACTAGAGCTTTATTGATTGGGCACTGGAGTCAGAGCTTAGAAAGAGCGACCTGCAAAGGTAGCCAGTTAGCCTTGGAAGGCATTGATATGGAGTGCAGGATCTTATGCACCTCGTGTAGGTTGATTACTTCCTTAAAAGGAAGCACCTTAGATATTCTGGACCTGTCCTCAAGCTGAAAAAGTAGCCACGTGATTTGATGAGTTACACCCTCAATATCTTCGGCGGTAGGAGGTTGGCTAAAACTCTAAAAAACTTATAAATCCTACTTCCTCTCCTCAATATTGGTCATAATCTACTCTATGGAAGCCACTGATTTATCAGGGAGAAACGGAGAGGGTAAGCCCATCTATGTTAGTTGGGAAAACCTTGCTTGAATGTTGTCCATTGTCTGTCCCAATGTAACCAAGCATTGTTGAGCATGAAGGGTGGCCTCTTGGCATCGGATAAACTCCTCTGCAACCCCAATAGCTACCTTCTGATCCTTGATCCTTGCTCATTCCAGATCTTCACTTGGCACTCTGTATAGCTTATCTAGTAGTCTCTCTGCTTCGGGAACCTTTTCCCCTATGGATTGTAAGATTTGTTCCATCATGTCACGAACCTCTCTGCATAAATCTATTGCCTCTACCATGAACCACAGTGTGGGCTGGAGTGTTGGGCATAAAGCCTTGACCCTCTCCTAGTAGGAAGTGTATAGTTGTTGAGCCACTAAACATAGGTCTATCTATGGAGGGGGAGTTTGAACGATTATTTTCAAGAGATTAATCTCTGCATCCTTCATCCCAATCTCCTGCGTTAGCCCTGCAATTTGTTTTGCGGTGGAGGTGAGCTTCTCCTTCAAGTCATTTTGTTCGTCCAACCATCTTTCCTCAGCCTGGTTTCGGTTTGTAGACTCTTGATCCAGGGAAAGTCATAACTTCCTGAGATCTTGAAATTGAGCCTGTGCGCTTGCTTGGTTTGCCTCCTTTTCTTGTACCGTTTGCTCCAAATGAGCATGCAATTGTTGTAATTCTTTGATATTTTGTTGAATCTCTCCCTCCGACTAGGCCAACCTATTGGATAATTTCTGGTTCCTTTTTTGTAGCTCAACTATCTGATTGGATTCTTGGGATTGTAATTTCTCAAGCTCCCTTTGCAAGCTAGCCCATTCTGCCTACACATTTTTTGCAAGGCATACCTTTTCTGCTTCTTGTGATTTGTCCTTGGCTAACACGACTTCCAACCTTTCCTTGATGGCCTTGAGCTCTTCCTCCATCTTCTTCAATTTGCAACCAGACTTAAGAAAGTCAGTAGTCACTACCCATTGTGTCTTCTCCAGTAGCTTGACTTTATCATGTGGTCGAGCAACACGTAAATCTAGTCCGATGGCGAGGATGTTGTAGTCATCGAGTTTTATTTCTCCCTGTGGTTTGACAACATTTGGATGCAGGGTTGCAAAATGCAACAATTGTTGAGCCTCGTTATAAATTGTTTGGACTCTAAGCTTTATTGGCCTCTTCACATCCTTTTCTCTTTGCTTCTAGAGTCAGAGAGCTCGAACTTGCTTCATCAAATTGCTCTGTGACAAGAATTGAGTCGGTGATCTGATGCGCTCACTTGCAAAGGGTGCACTAGGAGGGACAAAAAAATGGAAAGAGAGGCAAGTGACCTCATATGTGTTCTTCTTCAGAAGGGAGGAATGCTCCAAATCCCAGGTGAGGAAGGTGTGGAGGGACTCAAGGGGAATTGTGGTGGTAATGGGGATGCACCAGGCTCCGACGACTATGAAAGTTGAGTCAAAATCGACTCAGATAACGCAACAACAACAACGGTGGCTTCAAACACCAATGGGGCAAAAGACATGGATGTGGATGAGGAGGAAAATGGGGATGCCGAAGGGGCTCAAACCAGCGATGGGGCGGGTCGTGGGGTAGTGAAAACCATCTGTCTGATATGAGAAAACTGGGAGAAACCTCTTGCAGCCATTACAAAGGGGACAGAGAAAGATAGGCTCATACTTGGGGTAAGTCGTGGGGTAGTGAAAACCATCTGTCCGATATGAGAAAACTGGGAGAAACCTCTCGCAGCCATTGCAAAGGGGACAGAGAAAGATAGGCTCATACTTGGGGCGGTGGGCACTGAAAGGATAGTGGAAGAAACAAGAGACTGTGATCTGATAAGAGAGGGAGAGAGAGATACCTGAGAGTTTGATTCTATCTCTGATGCTTGGCTAACCGCAACCTCCTACATACCACCTCTGATAACAGTATCAGTGCGTTGTCTTTTGATTTGCGGAGGGTTCTCCAAATCCACCACCTTTGTCGATTGTTGCGCCGCTTCGGGCTTCCTCATGGTCACAGTTCGATATTGTGAGGACTCTGATTGTGAGGTATTCATTCACACACTCCTAACAGTAGTGCCAGGCTGCATCACCGCTTTGTGTTTTTGCTTTCCCTTGTCAGAGTGTGGTGGGACATCCTCAAGGTCGAGCTCTAACGCATCACTTGCGTCAAAATCTGAATGTTCCTAGTTCGAGAGGGTATCAAATCTATCATCGATTTCAAACACTAATGAATGTTGGAAAGGGTCGATGGTGTTATTAACCTCCTAGCGGTAGATCCAGAAATCTTGAATCTTTTTCAGTTTCCAGTCTTATTGCCTTTCCAAGCTATTTCGAAGGGTAGTACCTATGCGTTTATTTTCATCTACCTTCCCCTTGATAAGATAGAAACCAAGCCATGACGACCTTTGATTATCTGTCAACATCTACGCCAAGTTCACCCAGATTTGGTTGATATCTTCAGGTGGATTTTTCCACGCTTTCCAATAGGGTCGAGGGCTATGCTTTACCTTAATAAATGTGTCACCCAAATCATCCTCGGGGTTGTAGTCCCATTTATCGCAAATAAGAACTAGCTCGAGGTGTTCCAGCTTAGCCTCAAGTAGATTTGTTGACCTTTTCTTCACCATGATCATTGTTTTGTAGCTTATAGGGTAGTCGAAAAACCCCCGCTTCTTCTTCTTCAAGTTAGAGCAAAAGTTCTAGTCCATAATAGCCATTTGTTAGAATACCTCGAGGGCTAATACTCGATCGGTGACGGATGTGGGAATCTGATCGACTCTTCGCAAAAACCATGAACTCAAACACATGTGAATCCTTCATTAAGGAACCAACCACATTTTGGGAACAGGGATTGCATCTAGTTGGTCTGATCGCTCGATAGATGATAGTAGTCGCCATCCTCGCCAAGATCACGCAAAATTAGGTTCAAGAATTTCTCTAAAAATGCATAATAATCATAGGTGGAATAGAGGATGGGAGTCCATACCGAAATCGGCTTCCGATGCCTATTCTCATCGAACACTGACAACTCCATTTTTTCCCTGAAGAAATTGAGATTTTGATGTAGAAACATATAGGCAAGAAGAGAAGGATACTTGAACTTACCCACAGTCTCGAACTTGCCAATTTGTTTCTTCGTATCTTTGATAATCATTTATGTGAAATCATACCAAAAAGGTTCCTTATGTCTCCTAAGTTGGAAACCCAAGGCCAACTAAGATTCATACATGATCTCATCATCGTCCAGGCCGAACACAAAAGCCATCATGGAGAAGGAATCCTTCATGTATGCCCGTTTATAATCAGCACGATGATTCAAAATTTTCAATGGCGACTTACTATCTTGGGACCTTCCAATTTCAATGTTATAAAATTCGAGGGCATTTTTCCTAGTCCTCCATAATTCAAAACCCTTTCCTTGGTTGAATTGCTCCATCGACCATTCTCTGGTTCCCATATCAGGAATGCACAACATATACCTTAGAGCCTTTTGCGGTTAGCACAACTCTTAACCTCCTTCCTTCAATGGCGTAAGTTGTCGAATTGAAGCATCAAACACTTTCATGAATTATCTTTGGGCAGTGGTGCACATAAGGGACCATATATTGGGGAAGTACACAGTGCCATTGCTTGAATAGTAGTTGATTTTCGTGGGTTTTCTTCATCCTGGTGAAAGAAACTTCCCTAAGTCCCTTAGGGTTAGTCTTGAGCTCGGGGTCATAGATGTTATCCCACTCCTCCTTTACCAAGTTAACATCTCTAAGTGGACCCTTCTTTGTCGGCTACGTGTGATACCATTCTAGTTTTTCTAGAATTCCAAACGTAGCATAGGATCTATGTTCCTCAAAAATATTGACCATGGGTGCGGTGATTATCATTTTGGATAGGCTTTGAGATGCTTCACCAAGCTCATTCATTTATGGGTTTTGGGCTACCTTGGGGACAATGGATGCTATTTTTCCTCTGGACTTCTGAAAACTTGCTACTCGATTCTTTGCAACTTTGCACTTTGATAATTCCTTGCACAATTCTTGTATCAAAAAAAAACTTTCTTTGCCTTAAAACAAATGCATGCGATACTTAGATTTTCAATCCCTCTTCAAGTGGTAGATGTTGGTTGCTTTTTCTGCACTAAATTCAGCATGTACTGCCAACCTCTTAGTTTGTGCGAAGTGAACTACTTGTCATTTTGAAATGACAAGTATTCATAATAACCCTAGGTTCTTACAACCCATAGCATGATTTTTCTTGGAAATTGAGTCGACGATTTGAAAGCAAGCCAAGCATTGTATGTTGTTGTAATTAATACCCCGAACAAAATGATTATGCCAAAGTATGCAATAAGCCTCAAATAGATTTGCATCTTTTCTTGGGCAGTGAGGAACACCTAGTAGGATGACACCTCATCGTCTGGCTGAAAAGGCTACCGCTAAATACTGCCAATAGCTTGTGCTAATTAATTAGCTTGCCTTCATTTTGTACGTAGCAAATCGTACCTACAAACGCAACTTGGTGAGAGTTTTGAAAGAGCCTTGGTGTAGTGTTTGAGGCATTATCCGGTTAACCTCATGCTTATGGTATGCGAACTACCACGCTTATCCCTACCATTTGCATAAATAAGCATCTAGTCAGTAGCAAAATCATACTTAGAAACTTAGTGGAATTAGCATTAGGTGATTGGCTTAGTCTTTGGTAATTGTATTCTACTTAGTATTTATGTAGAGTTCAGGTTTAGGCTCTTTGTATAGGGTCGTTGCCTGACAGACGTATAGTAGCTGGCACCATGGATATGTTGATCAGGCTGACCTCTCATAAACCGCAAATGGCCTTTCTCGGTGAAATCTCAAGCAAGCGTCTAAGGAGGATGACGAAGAATAAACATTCTTTGGCCATCGTAGCTATGAAATGGGGCTTGGGCCGAGATTTCCTTGAATACAAAGATAAGTATAGAGTAAATACTGATATTTTCTCTCATTTTGTGGCATCACTGCTTAATATTCAAGTCCCTAAGACACCTATCATTCACTTGGTGATGGAAATATTCCCGAAGAAGTACCTGAACGACCTTGGGGAGGTGGGGGCAAATACAACATTTAAGAAAGGGATTCTAACTACGGGTGACCTTCGTAGGTTCATTTAAGAGGACATGGTTGTCTCATGGTTGCCATTCTTAAGTGACTTCCTCCTTCAATCATGATAAGTCCATTGTCATAAGGTTACCCATGCAAGCCACTTTCTATTCCAAATGTACAATGTGGTGCCATTTTACGATATTGAACCATACACTGACTTTAGGAACCTGGTGTTCCCACCTGCCACCGCTTCTTTCGATGGTGTTGTTGGTGTAGCTGAGGATGAGGTGGTGCCGGATGATGCTGTTGCTGCTGCTTCTACTCAAGACTAAAAATTCTCTCTTTCCTGCTTAATGTCGAGACTCCGTTAGTATTTTTGTATATAGTCTGAAAAGGCTTTATAGCATATATATATAAGTATATACTCCTCTGAAAGCATGGCCTCTGAGCCATTTTTCTATTGTATTTTTTGAAGTATGTAAATATAATGAAGACGTAGTTTACATTTAACATCTTTTCCTTGCTGCATAATTTTCATTTCTTCAGGTAATTGTGTTATTTTTTGAATCGTAATGTGAGTCCTTGTTGTTTCACGGATTAGGAAGACTGATCGAACAAAAAGAACAAAGAGAAAAATAATCACACTAATTACGTATTTACATGATAGAACCGTCTAATTGAACTGTATAAAATTTAAAAGTGAATTCCCCTGATGGGAACCCTTGATGCTTCTCTTTCTACACTCTTTTATTTGAACACCTTGTGTCGCTTGAATCATTATGAGTGGACCCTTCTTACTGTCAAATTTCTCATGCTGGTCAATTCTTGATTCATGTTGACTAAATTTTATCACCATACCCCTACCATCCAGCCCCTGATCTAAATAGGTATCTCACAGAGAAAACACACTTGCTCTTGCTATGCCGATTGATTCCACAAAGGGTGGTGGGTGGTGATTTCTTACTGGCGTTTGGTTTAGATCCTTGAAATTGATATATAGGCGGATATCTTCATTCTCCTTTCGGACCAGAATGAGGCCGAAAATCCAAATGCTAGGCTCGATTGAGTAGGCAACTTGCTTTGGGACTAGCTTTGTTGAGCTTTGTAGGTTCATTGAAGCTTTAATCCTAAGATTTGCTAACCTTTCGGTTTTGAATGTCGATTCAGTCTCTCTTTCTGGTTGAGATGCAGACTAGACGATGTCGGGATCATATTCTCTGAATTTATTATGTGACCAAGCCAACAATTTCTCAGTTTCTTTTGAAAAATGTATGCACCCTTCTTTACCTTGATGTAGGACGCTCCTTCGGATTTTAAGATTATTTGCCTTTCTAATTTGACCATATGTATAATCACCTTCATTTGTTATGAACTTCCTCTTATTATTTATAGTATTTCCAAAAGGGGAACTTTCAGAAGTGACCAAATTCTTTGGAAGTTCATGGAGTTCTTATTGTGTGTCTTGTCTGCCCTTGTTTTTGGCTACCCCTGCTTGGAATTGGTTGGTAACTTCTCCTAGTTGTGAATTTATCAAGGCGATGTGTTCACCACTGTCAAATACTTTCCAACTCTTTCCATCATCTAGTTTTTCGAGTTGGAGTATCATTCACTCAAAGCATTGGTTGTACATTGGGTTGAGTACTAGTTCAGATTAGGATCCGATTTCAGCCAAGATTTTTGTATCATCATTATGTTCTTGAGGAACAACTTGAATATTGAAAGTTCCAAAGCTCTTAATCAGGTCCTGGACCTTTTCTTCGGAGGATCTTGTACAACCATCCTTTTCAATATTGATATTTTGAACTTGATTATTGATTAGTTTAGGAATCCCGAGCCGATCCATTTGCTTGATTTCTATTTGCTCTGTCGAGCTCAAAATTAATACAAGGCCTTCACATTTAGCCTTGTCACTGAAACAAGAAAAACGAGGTCGGAGGGACATGATTGTATCCTCGCTACTTTGGGAAGTCAAGTATACCTTAGCTTATGTACTGATCTTGCACTTCGCACTATCATAATGTAGCAACCATAGTTTAGCCATTGAAAAGCCTTTGGATTTTTGTGCCACCTTTGAGATTGTTTGATCCTCGTCATAAATGACATAAGTTCCTAGTCCAGTGGCATGCTAATTGCTTAAAGGATCTTTGTCAATGAACTTGCTTAGGAGAACCTCCTCCTAATCGGTCCGATCTTCGGTGATTTCTTCATCTTCTAGAAGCTTCGTGCAGTACATCTCCTCCTTGGTTATGGAAGTGTGGGCCAATTCAAAAAATATCCTAGCTTCATCTGCAACATGTTCGAGATGCAAAGGTTCAGACTCTAGTTTCATTTTGGATCCATGCTTGGTCCTTATAATTAGGTGTGACCAATCCAAAGAAAGGTATCCACCTAGCTTAGAATTGAATTCTCTGGACAGGTTTAGACTGAATATTGGAAGGATATCAATGATCATGGTATCCTGCTTGACTGTGATATTTAGGTAGATAAACAGGGTTAATGGAAGGTCCTTAATGATCCCCATAGTACTGACCATCCAGTTGCATGACTCCCATATTCAAAGGTTCATAGCTTAATCCCAATATTTCAGTTATTAGCCTGGGCATGACTGTGGTGCTGGCATCAGAGTCAATCATGGAATTATGCAGTAATTTCTTACCCACAATAAGGGTTAAGAGAAACGGCCTCGGCTTTAGTTTTTCTGCATTGACTCTAAATGTTGATTCTGCTTCTTCGAGATCTTTATTGGGGGCTTCTTTCATAGTATTCGCAAGAACTTTGGCCGGTTGTGATAGTTTAGTAGTTTCCTCCTGAAGTGATTTCTCCTTTGGTCCTGTGATCGGGTCTTCTTGAAGAGCCCTTTGTAGCAGTGTATTTTGTTCCAGCATAGCTAGAATTTCCCACAGGGAAACGTTAGCGGATGATTTTTTTAACTGCTCTACCACATCCAATGGTGGCGGACTCTAATGCTTTTTCTCCTTAGTTCTAGTTGTTATGGTCTTCTTTTGCGGAGAGATTTGTGGTATTGTTGTAGGGGCATTAGTCTGGCAGTCGGGATTATTCTCAAGTTGGAGACTGACCAATTGTGGGATGATTGTTTCATCCATGAATCTCCCTTAATAGCACATGTTGTGATCGGACTGCACTCGCGGGGTTTCAAAAGTGGATGCTTTGAATGTGAACATCGCTTCCTCCCCTTCCATCCATGAGAAGAGGGCATGGCTTGGAGCTATTTTGGTCTCTTCTTCCAGAGACATCCCTTGCATTTGAGCGGCGAGTACTGCATTTTCCATTTGCAGAGAAATATATGCATAATCCCCACCGTTTGATATTATGCCTTGACTGCGTTGCTCCACCATCTTCTATTGTAGATTGTTGCATGGGTAGTTTCGAGGCATATGCGAATCGCTGCAAGGAAAACACCAGGGGTTATCGTCATCAATCAAATTGTTTTACCCTGCAGTCAGCTCTTTGTTAGAACTTAGGTTTTTGTCCTGCAATGGAATGGGTACTGGTACTATTTGACTTGTTGTTAGCACTTGAAAATTCTGGCGGGTGCCTCCTTGGAATTATTTTGTTGGTAAGAGGGCCTTCCACCCTAATAATTCTGATAGGGCGGCTTTGGAGGAGAATCTTGGTTGTGTTTGATGATAGTTATCTCATTGGCCATAGCCCACAGTATTTCCTTTATGTCACTCATCTCATATTTCGATGAACCAACTGTGATGTTTTGTGGTGCACTTGCGTATGTGTACATAGATTGCGGAGGAGCAGTCGATGCGGTCATCGATGTTGCCTGGGTATGAGCTGGCATTTCAGGGAATATAGGCATGATGGGCTGAGGCGGTAACTTTCTGGCATCGATCCGATTGTTCTCTACTTTGATTGCGATGCTATATGCATCCGATAGAGTGGTTTCGCGGAGTGATTGGATCATCATTGAGATATCAACGTTGATGGACTTTAGGTAAAACATGAATGCCAAATCGGGTGGTGGGCGGATTGCATCCTGAATTCTTTGCCAAGTTATGTGGAACCAAGTGTTGAAGTCAGTTAGGGCCTCATATGGAGCTCGTTTGATGATCTCTAGTTGGTGATACTGGGAAGACCTATCTCCATCGTTTGAGAATCTTTCATAAAAAAAGATCTCCAAGCTGCTCCCAAGTGTCAATAGAGTTAGTCGGTAGAGTGTGATACCAATCTGATGCTTTTCCTCTGAAAGAAGTTGCGAGTAACCTTAGTGCTATATTTTGATTTGTAACTTCGTGCACCAAACATACGTCTACCACATCTTGTAGATGTTCGGATGGTATTCTTGAGCCATGTCTGATGAACTTAGGGGTAGATTTGAGAGCAGAAATCGGGATGGGGGCCCAAATAGTTGGCGCTACAGGTGTTATAAGAGGACTTTTGGCATCCCATGCCACATAATTTTGATTGGTGATATGTAGCACGACTGGTGGAGGGTTTGGGATGTTTATGAGATAGGTTCTAGTTGGTACCGACCCTAACGGTGGTACTAGTAAACCAAGGTTGTTTATTCTTTGGGATCTTGTGACAGGTTGATGGCTCATATACTTGCTTTTAAGGCTCAAGCACATTTCACGGTCCCACCGAGCGTGCCAGGAAAAAAGAAATTGTCGATGCCAAAAATTGGCAAGGTAACAACCTTTTGTGGGAAACTCAATTAAAAGGGGGACCTATTGCGCTAAACTGAGTGACCTTTGAATTTTAAAGAAGTCGGCTCTTCTATAACTAGGGTTTTGAATGGGAAAAGGAAGAAAATATGAAATAAAAGGATCTAACTAGGGCGATGCGCCAAGGTTTAGATGTAAGGCACGATAGATCTATCTTGCAGATGTGATCTAAGGGCTCATTAAGCAATCTACTATGCTCGAAATAAGAACCATTAAAGAGAAAGACCTAAATAATTTATTTCATGACATAAAATAATTTGCACAAACTTCTACTAAAAAGAAAGAGTCGAAGACATGGTTCTAAATCAACATTCTATTCAAATCATTGAAGTTGCAAATAAACTATTCAGAAACAACATTGTATAGTGTTATCAATAGTTAAGAGACAAAAAGGCCAAATTACAAGGGCACAGTCTGTGAGTCTTTATAGTTATCTAACAAAACAAAGGCTTGGTGTCTCCCTAATCCTTATGTGGATATTTTGAACTAGCAATAATCAACTATTCAATCGCTACTTTTAAAATTACTAACTAACTAACTTGTAAAAACTCCTAACTCCCTTTCTCTCCTTAAGAGAAGTAGTATATATAGCCAAGGGCATCCACTACTTGAAATATCATAAAAAGATATCTCATCATGAATCATAATGCTTATAGCAATGATTTATCATGGTCGTTGTAACAAAAAGATTCTCGAGCATGAATCTAGTTGTTCGCTAGCCAGATGCATTCCCTACAAATGATGGTAATGGTCCCAACCTACACTGTGTAAACAAGTGTCACCTTTCAGTGAAAGCAGCTAGAGCACGTGGCAATATGGTAGTCTGGTGATTGCACCGCTTCTCTCTTTGTATGTAATTGTGTTGAAGGAACACGTGGCAAAATTTCACAAGCTGTAGTTCATTCTCCTCATCCCTTGATGAGAGCTTGTGATGAGAAGACATGTGGCGACATCTCTATTATTAGCACTGCTTGAGGGGCCCGCCAAAATTTTGCATGGGTGAAGGCTACGTGGCAGGTAATTGGGGCCCGAAAGAGAAGGGAAGGGAAGCTCCCCTTCGGTGAGTGCTTTGGTGACACATGGCAACATTTAGTTGAGAGCTCCGAAAGACTGTCAGGAGGCTTTCAAAAATCATCAGGAGCGGTAGAAAGTCGGGCAAGACATCAAAATAACCCGAAGGGAGCATGGGGTATATTAAATATCCACAAGTACCATTACTTTTCCAATCATTTTTCCAATCCTTGAGCTTAGTTGCATAAGTTGTATATATTATTCCATTTTATGCTAATAAAATTGAATTATAATATACTTCTTAGGTATCTATGGTTCCATTTTATTACTATAGCACATTACATGAAGATGATTGGAGCTTATTAGATATCATGCCTTGTGGTATAAGTAAGAATAATATGGATTCTAAATATTATGGTGTTTTATCTTTATACATGGACCTCTTTATTTATTAAAAATGCTTGAGGCATGTGGAGATTTTAAGGAGACAAAATATGTGAAAATGATCTTAAAAGTGATATATCTGATAAAATATTACAATTCCCTCCCAATCCATTCTTTAATCAAAATTATAATATTATATATAACCTTATAAAGAAGTTTGGATATAAAATCACTAGACTAAGCAAGAATGGATAAGGTTATAAAGGATTTATTAAACCAAGAGAGACTAAAAACATTGTTGTATAGGATACCAATACAAGAATACTATTTGAAGGTTAGGATAGTGAAAAAAATATAGAAAAAAACCTTGAATCAAAACCAAAACTAATCCTAACAAGGCTCCTTGTTTTTTTATTTCATGTGATATTGATTACAATATTTCCTTTAGACTATTGATTGATTAATTTTTTTAAGTTTCCTCAACTATTAGGTTTCATTTATCACATAAGATAACATGTGTGGTATTATTCATGATATGTTATATGTTTCTCAAAGGTTGTATCAATCCATCGAGACCTCATAGGGAGAAGAGTCTAAGTTGATGCCATTCCTATATCAAATTGTTGCCAACATCACACCTTAAAGGGGAGGGAATCTAAGTGGTGTAGAAAAAGGAGAGGATAAATCACTTTGACAAGATATATTGAAGAGTTTTAGATTGTAGATTTGAATTCCACTTAAAAAATATTCAATTCAGAAAAAGAGGTAGTCAATTTTGAGTTTGCATAATTATAAAGATATAGCTTCCAAAAGTTTATATATGATATGCTTGAGCGAAGTGTCACATAGGTGACATCTTCAAGGATGAGAAGACCCTTATGTGTCACCTAGTGATACTTGGATGTTAGAGGAGACCCTAGACTATTATCACAATGATATCTCATGGTTTTTGGAAGGTAAGATAGTAAGATCATATTGCCCCAATGACACTTGAAGTGACTTCAAGGGTTTTGTTCATGGTTTTGCCACAATCTTTTCTCAATTTTATTGGAAGAAAATTCAAATATTCTTCTATGACGAGACCTTAGTGAATGCCTTGTCAAGTTAGGAGACATGAACAATTTTTCCATGGGAAACTTTGAATCAATTTTTAGTAGGAGCTTTGGTAGTGAAAATAGTTGAGAAAAAAATTATCAGATGTTCTTGCCACAAGACCTCAACAAATTTTCTCATGTTTTTTAGGGCATGGACCATTCTACTATGATAATATTAAGAAACCATTTAGGGGGATTTTGGTAGTGATAATGGTTGAGTGTGGATCAATTAATTAGATACAAATGGTCTTTAGGTTAATGATATGGTATTGCTCCAAATCATGATTTAGTGAGAGATTTGTCCAAGGATAAAGTGTGTTGTGGTAGACTATCTTCTTTTTTGGAGGTAGCAGTTTTTTTTTTCCTTTTGGGGATCTTTGGAAGTATTTTATATTTAGAGTTCTTTGATAGTGTTAATACCATAAATGATATTCATATTTTAAAAGGTTTTTATCATGAATTTTAGTGGGAGATTTAGTAGAGATGTGTCACAATGGCATAGGTATCTCTATAACACTTTTGATGGAGTTTTAGTAAAAATGTGTCATGATTCCATGGGTAGCTTTGGACCACTTTTAGTGGGAAATTTAGAGAATTTCTAGTGGGAGCTTTGGAACATTTTTAGTTAGAGCTTTGGTAGTGATGTGTTATTATGCCATATGAAGCTTTGTAACACTTTTGCAATAGTTTTGGCATGATATGGGTGATTTTGAGTAGGTCTAGTAGTTAGAGATAAACGATATATTCTTTTGTGAAGCTGTGAATCACATCATGTAAAGATCTTGGATTCTATGGTGATCATAGAGTGAGAATCTTTAGTGATGTTGGAGATCTCTTAGATTTTTTAGAGATCATGTTGGAATAGTAAGTTGTTCCAATTGGTTTTGGTAGAAAGACCGAGGAGCCTATAATTGATGCATGTGTGTGTTCAATACACTCAACATAGAATGGTTTGATAAGTTCATCCCACCTATCCTTTAGATCAATTATGGTTATGCCTTGCCTTCTCATGTTGAAGAGCCTTGAACGATGGAGGTGTCATCTCTTGGGGTAGTTTATCTCAAGTTATGGTGCCAATTTTGAGGACTAATTTGAGGAGTATAAGGGATGGTTGGTAGAATTTTGGATGCTATAGTTAATAACAAACTATACATTGCCCAAGTAGTGGAAGTTTTGAGGAGGGACTTGAGATTGTAGACTAGATTGTAGACTAGATTGGATATGTTGGTAACACAAACTTTGCTTATTGATATGAGATTACCTTATTTTATTGTATAACTAATTAGATGTGTGGGTGGCTAACTAAAATAATTATTCTAGTAAGTTGTCACCTGAGCACCAACTAAGGAATTTCAAAGTAGTGGTTAGTTTTGGTTCATAATTCAATTGACGTAGCATGGTTGTACCCTTTGGTAACTAGTTCACCTTTGTTGATTTCCCTTTTGCTCTTGAAAAATATATAAGAGCCTGAGAATGTAACAACCCCAGTGTTCTTCATGCAGTAAAATTCCCAATGTTTTCACCTCATGTCATAGCAATAATTTTTTTCTTCCAATAATGTAATTACATGCACAATTGAAATAACACAATTTCCAATTTGTCAATGCAATCCAAGGTAACTACACAAATCTTCTAAAAACATAGATTTCATATGAACAAAGATGTCTTACAATAATCAATAGAGATTCCATTCCAATATAATAATTTCACAAATTACAATATTCCAAGAATGTACACTTTACAACCACAACTCCACCGAGCTTCAGAGCATAAGATATAGATGGTCCAGGAATTCGCCTTTCAAAACCTTGGTCTTCTATCACCTACTGAGGAGTAGAAGCATCACTCAAGCATTTTTTTCCAACCACGAACTCATATGCGGTCCCCCGCACATCTATCAATGATAGATGGCCCTTCCCTTCGATCAAGGTATTGGTTGGGTAACCCTGTACGACATACCATTCTAAGCTTAGTGTTGTATTAGACATGACTATGATTTATAACCTACACTAGGTAACCCTCATGCATTTCAGTAGACACTGTGAACTAACAGTGGAGTCTCGACTTCCATACTATTCCTAGTGGAGTCATCGAGCATCCCCACTACTTTGGCCAAAGTATTCTCACTCAGTACTTCAAGTGATGGTCTACCATTCACCTACACTATGGAAAGCTCTTTTTGACTTAAGGCCATTATATCTATGCTTAGACAATACCTCTCCATGGGCAAGCTACTCCCCAGGATAACCTATCTCTTTAACAACCTAAGGAAACACAACTCATAAAGAAAAGTGCTAGTTCCCTCCCTTCACTGGGTGGCATTCCCAAGAGTAACCTACTAGTTCCCTCCCTTCACTAGATAACAACCCCAGGAGTAACCTACTAACCATCTAGCATAATTAATTATCTAGCTATAAGTGTTCCTTGAGCTTGTCTACATTTAATCATATCTAGTATAATAACAATACCCATGACAAACATCCCTCTTGTCATGGAGTAAATACAAACACAATGCATGGCCTCAACCGAAGAGTTATCATAATAATAGAGGACTGCATTCAAGAGTATCACCTCTTTGACCAAGAGGGTTTAAGCTATGAGTCTACGCATATCAATACAATAACTTAGTATTAAGTGTGAATTGACACTAATCAAGCAATAGCTCTAACTCACTAGGTTTCACTAAACCTCACAACCCATAAGTAACCCACTAGTTATCTATTATAATCAAATAACTAGCTATGAGCAACCCATGTTCGAGCATATATAGTATAGTTAAATACCTATGTCAAGCAATCTCTTTGGCATATCTAGTAGTCAAGTACCTATGTCTTCAAAATATATAGTATAATTAAATACCTATGTTAAACATAATCCCTTTCCCTTGACTAAATATGTCTAGTATAATAATACCCAAAACAAACAGTCTCTCCTATCATGGAGTACTTACAATCAACATGCAAACATCATTTAACTTCTACTCTCCTTTCAAAGTAAACATAATTTCAATGTACTAACATGACTAACTCAAACAATCAAGTCATAGAGCAATCAAAGGAAGTATATAGAGAAGAATATCCTCATGCTTGTTATATAGCTTTCCAAATTGATTTGTTGCAGTCACAACAGCCTTAGAATAACAACTCTTTCTATCAAAGACTCATAACCTCTTATCTCACAAGCTGGTATTTACTTCCTCTCAAAAGATAAATAGAATTCTCTTAAACCTCTCACTAACTTGGATAGGAAATTGCAAATAT
Organism: Sequoiadendron giganteum; assembly: GCA_007115665.2. Classification (NCBI taxonomy): domain Eukaryota; kingdom Viridiplantae; phylum Streptophyta; class Pinopsida; order Cupressales; family Cupressaceae; genus Sequoiadendron; species Sequoiadendron giganteum. The sequence goes on from CM021102.1 coordinate 66,493,824, forward strand.
AATTGCTCACTAAAACATATATGATGATTCAAGATAAAACACAAAAAGAGAGAGAATGTGGCATCCCAAATGAAGAACTCTTGATGCTATTTATATAGCAAGCAAGCAACCACATTGCCTAAAGTTTAGGCATGAAAGAGACAGCAACAAACTTGTAAAGAAAAACCACTAACACTCGATAGAAAGGTGGCGAACAAATAAGTAAACACTCAACTTTGTCTACCTACAGATCAACGCTCTCATTGACAACAAAATGAAGAATAAATCAACTTCCATGTGACTGAAATACACCTTCAGAATTTCAAGACAAATAGACTCAAAGGTGGCACGATTTAGCAAAGAAGAGAATCAGTCAATGACCAAAGCTTGCCACCCCAATTTGTATCGACTTATTCTTTGTTGAGTGTAGATTCATGAACACATTTGTTATTGACAAAGTCATCGATGATTTAGAGCAATCAACAGTTGTTCCATATACACAACAAATCATGGTTTGATATTTTACCAAGTCAAAGACATTATAAGGTGTCGACTCTTTCAACATCGACTTAATTGATATAGCATTTTGTAGATAAAATATGACAATAAATACATGAAGTTCAGCCTATGAATACAATCATATTCATTTCCAGATTCAAGCTATTTAAGTCACCCAAGTAAATTGACTTTAAATCCATTATATTTGGCATAATAATCGACCAGTTATCATTGCTTGAGACAGTTGATCTCAAAGCAGCATCATTTAATATACTTTGACCTTCAATTCATAATACTTGCATACAACACGTCCCCTCCTTTGTCCATAGTTGGCGCACAACACTTAGGCTATGGTGCATTGCATTATTAGCCTTTGCAACAAGCATTTGGGTTAATCCTTCAAAGGAATGCAACACATGTTGCTACCACATGTTCATGCTTCATGCACTCAAGGTATATTATGCCTTCATACAACTCTTTTTCTACACGGGTTGAGACGTTTCCCTGTGTGCTCGCTTTTACAAAACCATACCTTCCTTATATGACTGCACCTTTGTTCACCACTTAGTGTTGGTCACTTTCTCAAGGTACAATGCTTAACATGTTTATATAATCATATACATTGCCTCTCTTTAAAAGGTAGCGCCATATCAAGCATTTAGTCCCACTTCAAAACATTCGCTCTATAAAATGATATGTATTTACAAATATATAAGATAATCATTTAGAAATATATATATATATATATATATATTTTATTTATTTATTTATACACACCTCTATATAAGCATTACGCTTATGTGTGTGTATATATATATGTATATATATGTATTCTCATATATGCACAAAAGAATATTAATAATGTCGACACATATATACGTAAGATAGTATTATTATATATATCATCGAATATATATATATATATATATATATATATATATATATATATATATGTATAAATATATACATACTCCTTATGCTTATGTATACTTACGTATACATGTATTTATGTATATAGCTTATATATATAAATATACGTTCGATTGCATCGTCAAGCACATACACATGTATATATTCCTATTCTCGTCGATACACACATTCGTTAAGTATATATGTATTCACATCTATGTAATTGATCTTGTGTATGAGTATGTTTGTAAGTATTTATACTTACACATACATGCATACGATTATGCTCTCAAACACGGATCAATGTATGTATATACTCATATACATGTATACTTTTGACGTAATAAGTATCGACGAAAAGCTTAAGACACATAACTTCACAAAAACTTTTATATACATATATGCATATCTTATACATATGTTATCATACTCGTATGGACATTCCATTATATCCATCATACGTGTACATCGACTTATGTATATATATGCATGTATGCATATATCCCAATACACAATCAACCACACAAACAAGCACAGTAAGAAAGGAGAACTCACAAGCTCAAATAGATAAACATCATCCAAGCATGCATTCAGTAGTAAACAAAACCCTTACTAATGCATACACGTTACGTTGAGGATGACTTACCTATTTCCCACATGATAACTCGACTCAATTATTCTACTGTGGTGTGTGCAAGCTCAGATAGGTTACGATACTGGTTACTTGACCAAGACCCTCTCCTGAGTGATACTTCCCCTCCGCTTGGAGAAATGAACATATACATGCATCCACATTCTCAAAACATGTCCAAGGTAGTCAACTATTCACAAAATATGTAAATATACATAATACATCTCCAAAGTTAGAATATTAACACAATATTCATCCAAAATGCATTCCTTCATTCAATATTAAATGAGATGACATTCATTCATAAAGCAGTGATAACAAAGTGTACACATAATTCATCCACTGATTTCACATTACATTCACATTTTACCCTGTATAGTAATAGTAAATAGTAATCACACATCTGGGGGTGTAACAAAGAAAGTTTGGATTAGGTTCCATACACCTTGCATTCATAACATTTGTTTTTACTGTAAGTTATATTAATTATGTGCTCAAATGGAAATTGGTTATGTTGATGTGGCCTTTTTTGGCACACATAAAATGTTAACAATTTTAATTTATACTTGAAAAATTATAAGTAGCACTTAGTGTAAAAAGAGTATTAAATGTGACTTTGACACTTACAAGGTGTGAAAAAAGTTACTTTGAAAAAAAATGAAAAGATGAAATTAGGAATGAACTAGAAAATCCAAGGAGGATTTGTTGGTTGATGCATGAGAAAAATCTTGTTGAAAAGGTGGACATGTCCAAGATTTTATGCTTAATTTGGGTGGTGAATTTGCTCATGGTTTTAGCACATGGTATTGAAAACTATCATTAGTTTTTAGTTTTAGGCTAACTTATATATTAGATTCATGCATTGATAGTTCAAGAAAGAGGGGTACATTTCAAGGCTATGCTACTAAATATTTATCACAAATGATCTCATGTTGCTCATGGTTATGACATTGTAGTTGTAGAAACCTAAAATTGACCCATGTCATTACTTGATTATTTCTTCTATAATTGACTAAATACAACCCTAATCATTCAGTTTTAATTAATGATTTAATTAATAAAATCACTATTCATCCACTAGTCATCACTATTCACCCACACCTATTTTTTTAGCCTAAATCACTTAATCATCTTCCTCCTATAGTCTACCTTAGGTAAGTAAATCCAATTATTTATCTACTTAAGTCTCGTATCCCTCTTCTAAATAAAACATATTTATTTAATTCCATATTTTCTCCATTTTTTATCAAGAGGCCATTATTTGATTATTTCTTCTATAATTGATTGAATACAACCCTAATCATTCAATTTCAATTAATTATTTAATTAATAAAATCATTATTCATCACTATTCACCCACACCTATTTTCTTAGCCTAAACCACTTAATCATCTTCCTCATATAGTCTACCTTAGGTAAGTAAATCCAATTATTTACCTACTTAAGTCTCATATCCCTTTTTCAAAAAAAATCTATTTATTTAATTCAATATTTTCTCCACTTTTTATTAATTGATAAGGGAAGATTTAGATTCTAAAATGAGGTGGAGTTAATTGATGAGAGAAGAGGAGTTGAATGAAAGATAAAATAGAAACAAGGTCCCAGGAAACAGAAGTGTGGTGGACCCATAACCCATAGGTCCCAAGTTTGAAAGCTAGGCCTTGAGCCTACTACGACTTGCATAAATTAAAAGTGCATAATGTTTTTGGAATTGTGAATTGATCCTTTTGTGAAACTTATTTTCATTGCTGATTATTTTCTAACTTGCCTTATTATATTTTCTCTTGCTTGTAACTAAAATTTGTTATGTAAATTTTTTATTGGTCTTAATGAAATTCTTGGATATTTATGAAGATTTTCTTTGATTTATTTTAGCCAACAAGTTTCAATATGACCTTGAGTTTATTGTTGAGATTGTATAAAATTTATGAATTATTAAACTTTATACCCTATTGTTTGAATAAGATGCCTTTTATACCTTATTGATGGTATTGGTACAACATATTATATTGGAATCAATATAATTTATGATTTGTTGTTGATGGAAAAAATTTGCACCTTATTATTTTTGATATATTAAGCAACATTTACAGGGTGGTGTACCCTTAACACAATGAGCCACAAGGGTCAAAAAGGATTAGGTCCAGAGAATCAAATCATTAACCAACAAAAAGATAAAACACAGAAACAACAGACTAACAGTAGACAACCAACAACCCAACAAACAACAAAACACATTGGAAACAAACTAACTAACACCTTCCTAATTTTGAGAGAGGAGGTTAATAACATCCTTTCCAACCTAGTTGGGGCCCTCCTCCATAGCCTTCTTATCCATATTGAGCACAGTGGATAGGGTACCAGCCACATGGTGGATCATCTTGACAATGAACCGAGACAAACCATTGAATTTCTTCTCAAGCTTCTCCACCCTCTCCAACAACATGTTATGGTCCTCTACTTTGTCCACAATCTTCACATTATCTTCTTCCATAGCCTGAGGGTCTGAGGATTGGTTCATCGAGTCATCCTTGAGCATCTTGTTGAAGTCAGAAAAGTGACTAGGCCCTTCAACAAAATCCTCCTCCTCCTCCATAGTGTCTTCCTCCTTCCTCTTGCCTCTATTGCTAGACAACTCCTCATCACTGGAAATTTCATTAACTAACACTTTCTTACTATCTTTCGCCAACCCATGGGAATGCCTAATGCTGGTGTTCTCTAACCTTGTCTCCATAGTAGCTGCCACCACGATGTCCCCATTGGAATCTTTACCAACAACATTCTTCCCTTCGCTATCAGTGGTCAGAAGCTCCACTTGGTCTTTCCCTTCCTCTTTCACTTTTTTCTTTGCAGTAGGTTTATTGTCCATCTTACGGGGAGCAGCTTTGCACTCACAAAGCCCAGTCGTCGCTTTCGATTGAATATTCCCCACACCACGCTTTTTTCTTTTTGGTGGGATATTTAGGCCTCGGGGCTTCAGATTTCACCTAAGAGGATTTCCTTTTGGGGCCTTTAGAATCAGTCGAAGAGGGATTCACATTGGAATGCATAGTGGATTCAACTTCCTCAATATGAACAGTGGAGATGGGTTTGGGCGGGCAGAGAGACAAATGGAAATGATACAGCCTCAGGATGAGACCCTAGTGGAACGACAGGGACGGAGTTTCATCAAGATTTTGGGCAATGGAGTCCAGACATTTCCCAACAGAAAATTCCAAATCAATAAGAAGGAAAAAAGGAAAACTCAGAAGCATTTTGTGGCGTAGATGATTTAAAAGAGACGGGTGATCAAAATAGAAAACCTTATATCTACCCTCTAGAGTCACATACTTCATTAGATCCAAACAAACCTAGTCCCACGACTGAGGGAGAGCTTCTCTTTTGAAACCAAATTGGGTGCAAATAGGATTTTCATTTTCTTTAAAGAAAGCACTGAGGCTTTCATTATCTCGGGCCTTGGTGTGCTTAGCATACTTCTTTCTGGTGCAAGACAGCCTAGTCGCCTAAGCAATAACCTCGTCATTGACCTCGAAGGAGATAACTCCCATCATAACTCTTTAGTCTTTCCATGAGCTCGCGAATTATTCTAACATCCTTAGATCATGACCAACCACACATTCCATTAACGGTGCCAGCCCACCTTCGACACATATATGCCAGACCATAGGATCCTTTCAGAACTCCTCACAATTATCCAGCTTTGTCCTCACCCTATCACCACCCATATTACTGCACTTCACACCGAGAGTCCAGGAAACCTGCGAGAGAAAGAAGTACAAAATGATAGGTTGCCCATAAAACCCATCTTAAAAGCCAGCCAAGATAAATTCAGAAAATCAAGTCAATCTTCAAATTACACACTTTAGGAGTTATTTCCAAAAAGGAAATCTTCGTGGACCCATAATTGTAAATCTTTAAACACCTACGAAAAATGAAGACAACGAAAGGTTTGCCCTCCAAGTTGCAATTTTACAGGTACCAAAGATAAATCTTTAAACACCTTATTGTTGAGATGAATAAATTTCATGATTTATTCCTAGAATGAGTATATTTTATGAATTATTGTTAGAATGAATAATATGCTTTTGAATTATTGTTGAAATGGATACATTTTATGACTTATTGTTGGAAATGGCGTATTTTGAGACTTATTGTTGGAGTTAATGACTTATTATTTTTGATAAGGTAAGCAGGGTTTTGAAAGTACTGAGAACCTTGTACAAAGAGAAGAAAAGGAAACTTCCAAACACCAAAGTATCAAACTTTGCCAGCAAAACAAAGAAGCAGAAACAACAGACACATTGCAGTAACATAACAAACAAAAAACCAACACCTGGCTACCAAATAACCAAGAGCAACAAAACACTTGGAACAAATAGCAGTCATAAGTCAGACACAAGGAAACATCAGTGGACTTGAGCCTGAAAAAACTTACAAATGCAAACATAGGATGTGGATCCAAGATCCCATCATCAATTTCATACCCCACCTTAATAGAAGACAACAAAATCAACCATAGTTGAAGCACCAGAGAAACTATTCCAACAACCCAAAACTCTTCACCTCAATAGAAGAGTTTGAAGGCAAAATAGAGCTAAAGACAACAACAACCCCCTGCAACAACACCAAGCCCCAACAACCAAAACAAAACTCCACCTCAATAGGAGAAGGCTCTACCTTCTCACGTCCACAACCTCCACCTCTATAGGAGTTATGTTTTGAGGACCCAACAAGAGAGAAGGAAGGAAAGAAGAAAGGGAGACAATAGTACCCATAACCCCAGAAACCATCTGGGTAGTCTGAGCCAACAAGATTTCGAAAAGAGCTTTCAAGATAGCTCCTACTAAACACCTCTATAGAAGGAGGTCAACAACTTGCAACTTCGCATATCCAAAGAACCATCTCCTCAAAGGAGCTTCAGTAACAGCTCTGGCTGGAGCCAACACAACCCTCACTTCAGGCAAAGTAGCCCAATAGATCAACAAACCCCAAACCACTAGGGATTGAAATGCAGAATAAAGGTCCTTCAAATCAAGGCATAGCTCCCACCACCACCAAAAGGACTTGCATAACAAACTACCAATCACCAAACAAACCATGATAGAAAACAGGCCAGAAACTTCTTCAAAAGCAAAAAAAAGCTCCAAAGAAATTCCAAAGACCAATATCAGATCCACCATAGTGTCCGTGGAATCCATGGGGGCTTGAAAGAATAACTCCAAGACCCAAGAGCATAAGAGCAGCTCACAAAATGCAAGCAAAAACTAGAACATAACCAACATACACATCAAAACGATTTCAGAGACCATAAAACATGGAAAAAGGAAACGAGGGTCATGAACAATACTTCTACGAAGAAGAGCAACACAAATGATGACATCCCCAAAAAAGCAGAAATAATGACATATTAAAAGGCCACCATTGCCACAAACCCTCAAGGGCTTGTGAAAAAATAACGCAACCCCCAGCCGTGCAGTAAGGGCAAGGACAGGGGAGTTGAGCAACAACAAAACTGAAGCCGACTTCACAAGAAATCCCAACAGACCAACCATTTCCCAACCACCAGCAGAGCGAATGACCAAAGCTCTACCAATAGAGAAGTCAAATCCAAACAATAGTCCTCCGCAAGACAAAGTACCAAGTTGGGAAAAATTATTATTGGTCAAAATTGGGGACAATAGCTAGCTCTAACTAGGAACAAGGATTGAATGTTAATGACTTATTGTTGGAATACACACATCTTATGATTTATTGATGCAAATACATTTTATGATTAATGTTGAAGTGGAGATATTTTATGACATTGATGAAGAAAAATGCATATTTTTTACTTACTCTTGGAATGAATATGATTTTATATATTTTATGAATTATTATGGAATGGATATATTTTTGTCTTATTATTGAAATAAATATTTATTTTAATTGATGTTGTTCTCATCTTTGAGATGATTATGTTTGAATATTTTAGTTTACACCATATATGTTTTGTTACAAATAATTTTGATAAATGATGACATATATAAATGAATAAGTTGAAACAGTAATCTTTGGATAATGAGACCGAATAAAAGAATCTTGGTCAATGAATGTTAACTTCTATTTGGCACTTATAAGTGCATTAGGACGATGCACAATATAAGGGAGGGAGGATGTCATAATCCTCTTTCTTGGAACCTTTACAAAACTCATTTAAATTAAGTTAATAATATAGCAAGGTTTGAAATAATAATTATTTTTATTTTATTAAGAATAATTTATAAAGTTAGTGTAGACACATAAAAATGACCTAGGACTGAAAGCTCTAGTTTAATCTTTTTAGCATAATTAAAACATTTTAATTATGTCCTTGACTCACTTTCGACTATTAATTAAATAATTCATAATTATTTAATTACTTCATATCTGTTTATTCTTCATGATTATTAAATAAATAAATTTTAATTATTTATTTAAAGTGTCACTAATTATCTGATGTCTTCTTACAATTAAATTAATTTCTTAATTTATTTAATTATTTTTGTCCATTATGTCTTCCAGATTATTAAATAAATAATTTTATTTATTTATTTAGTTATGTCACTAATTAAGTCCTCTCCTTTCTAAAATTAAATAAATTCTTATTTATTTAATTTTGTCCACTTTCCACTATAATTAAATAATTATGTTTAATTATTTAATTATTCATTAGCCTCTCCTCTCCTAAATTAAATAAATTTTATTTATTTAATTTGGTCCACTCTCCTGAATTTTGAATTAAATCATTTATATTTAATTTAAAAGGTTCCCTTTGTCACGTTCTTCTATAATTAAATAATATCTTTATTATTTAATTTCCACCTAAATTAAATAATTTTTTGTTGTGCTCAATTTAAATAAAATTTATTTATTTAAAATAAGTCCCACCACCTAAATTAAATAATTTTATTATTTAATTTCTCCTCTTTTACTTGCTCATTTTAAATAAAATGTATTTATTTAAAATAAGTCTCACTTTCTAATTTCCCTCTTTGAATAAATAATTAAAATTAAAATTATTTACTGTCACATGAACCCACCACTTTTGAATTAAATTAATTTTAAATTCAAAAAGTCAACATCACCTCTTGAATCAAATAATTTTAAATTATTATTTGATTCTTTAGCAGCTTCGTTTTGTGTGCCCGAAATCTCTTGTCACATGTATTGTCAGCCATTGATTTGATTTTCTAAAAATCAATTTTGTCCATTCATTTCAAATCTGACCTAATGTTACCCTAACCTTGATTGTGGGTTGTTATATTGAATCTTGTCCATTGATTCTAGGGCACTAGTTAACTTCTAATCTTGGCCATTCACACGAAATTGCATTTTCTATAAAATGGCAATTTTGGTCTCATTTGGCATATCTTGCAGTTTCATATCTTGCAACCTCACATCTTGCAGTCTCATTTTATTGCACTTTCATACTCTTGCATGTTTCTTCATTTTTTCATAGGCATATTTAGATTTTATTTGACATATTTTAGACATTTTTTAGATGCTTACTAGTTGCAGTAGGGCATAGAATTGCATATAGCCATTCAAAATCCTTCAACATTTGCTTAGGGCTTGTCATTTCCATTGGCTTGGTCAACATAAATTTGAGGGCAACAACATATTTCAGCAAGTTGAGAAGGTATAATGGAGGTCAGTCATGGAGGATGAAGATATCTGGTGAGATTGTTTCATCTATTCCTTTGCACTTCATTATTGCTTTGGGTTTTTATGTTCTACATGTGATATTTCTAACCCTAGGAAAATTCCCTTAGTTACAGTTAGAACTAGAGGAAAAAATAAAATAAAATCAATAAATTAAAATCTTTAGAAAAATCAGATAGATATTTTGATAAATAAATAAAAAACTTTATGATTCAAAATTTATTTAATATGAAAAAAAGAGAAAAGATACTTTGCAATATAAATCTTGAGAGGATAAAAATAAATAAATTTTCATTAAGACTTGCCATATTTATCTATTTCATCTTTCTACTTTATCTTCCAATCAACTCCTCTTCTCTCGTTAGTTAACTCCATCTCATTTTTGAATCTAAATCTTCCCTTAACAATTAACTACTCTCCCTTTTAAAAACTTCTTTCGTCATCATCAGTTAACTAAGAATGAAATGGGAAACTTCACATGCATCATGATCCATTAGTTTGATTTGAATAATTCATTTAATCCTTTTGTGAGTTAAAATGACAACTTTCCTATTCTCTCCTCCAATCTTTCCCATCGATTTTTCTATCAAATCTTGACTGTCGATCAAGCATTCATCTCCTATAAATACAACCCTTCATCCTCTTTTGAAGGAGGCACAAAACTTTGAAATCTTGCAATTGTTATCATCCTGAGCACATTGGAATTGTGCATGCAATTCTAAGAGCAACAATAACTACAAAAAGCAAGGTAGAGGATAAGGAAGAGAAAGAGGAGATTTAAAGAAGAAGATTCAAGCAAAGTGGAAGAGGGGTTAAAGATCAAAGTATGGTGCAACAAAGAAAAGGAGGTTGATTTTCTTTCAGGTAGGTTATTGATCCTTTCTTATCTTTTTTCTATAAGAGGAAATGAAGAAATATTGAAATTGAATGATCTATCCCTCTTTTCCTTAATAAATTAAAATAAATTTAGAATTCATTTTATATCATCTCTTAGTTGGTACCTCTGCTCATTTTTCCTCTAAATCTTTTTGGGAAAAAAATAAATAAAATTCTTAATTAAAATGCATCAATTTATTTATTTATTTGCTAAATTCTTTACAATAAAACAGATTATCTTTTTACCAGTGAAAAAAAAAAATCTTTCAAATGACTATATATATGTATAAGTTTTATACAAATTAAATTTAATAAGATAAAATATTATATACATTTATTTATTAATTTATAATGTATTTAATGTTTTAAATTTTTTGATTAATATATATATATATATATATATATATATATATAATCCCATTATATAATATACATTAAATTAAGATTTCATGTATTATTTTTAAGAATTCTTTTATATACAATTAAATATATAATAATAGATATATAATTAAATATATATAATATTGAATTAAATATATATAAATATTGAAAATATATATATATATATATGTGTGTGTGTGTGTGTGTGTGTGTGAGGGTTATTTTTTATTTGTATGATAAATTTATTTAAGGAATACATTATTATAATAAATCTATTTAAGGAGTTTAAATTCTTGTTTAAAATATTATTATGGAAGTTATTTTACTTTGATTTTTGTTTATTAAGGTTTGTAAATTTGATTTTATGAGTTGTGAGTAAATCATATTATGGAAGTTAGTAGTCCCTGTCTTATAAGCGAAGACTAATTTAATCGGTGGGCAGTTTTGTGAATTAATGCTTTACCGGGAACAGAGTAAAACAGTTTAACCTATGGTGCTATTGAATTTTGCTATTAAAGTGTTGTTTCTGTTATTTTCTCTGAATTCTTGATTGTCTACTTGCATTTTTGCCAAGGATTTCATGATTTTTTGATTAAATTTGAGAAAAATATTCTTGCATCTAATGAGCGATGAGTAGAGAAAATATTTCATGCATTGTCTAAAGTTTTTTCCTCCCAAATTTTCTGAAGCATCTTTGGCGAAGTGAAGAAGATTTTACAAAGTTCTTTGTTGTTGATTGTGTGTAGGCATGCAATCTGCCTGCCTGATGGAAGATGTGGCAAGTATTCGTTAGAACAGGTGTGGACATCTATCAATTTCTTCCTTCACCTCCGGCAAAACTTATGTTGTGGAATAGAATTGGCATTTTGTTTTGTAGGTTACTGGTGAATTGGTAAAGAGACTATGAAGTGTTTGATGGTGAGTGCTTGCAATTTGCAAACTGAAGTCTAAGCAAACATTTCAGCAACTGCATGCTAGATTATTGTAAATGGAATATCTAATATATTTCTTTGCAGGTGCATAGAAGGTGACTTCAATACATATGTTGAACATATCAAAAAGCCACACATTTAGGGTGGAGAACCTGAAATACTTATGGCTTCACATATTCTCCAGTAAGTCACACCAAATTCATGAAGATGTTTAATAGCTTGGTAGAGTTACATTTTATATTGATGGATATTTTCCATTTTGCTTGTTGCATATACCATTCGTCGTGTCTTGATTGGACATTTTGTGTGTGTAAATAGACGTGACTAAAATTCTATTTGATATTATGGCTGAAATAGACAAATGTGGAAGCATAGACATTGCACGTGAACTGTTTGACAAAATGCGAATGTGGGCTAAATGAGGATAAACAAAAAAACTATGCAAAAATTCCATTTTAAAAATCAAAGTGTCTTAGTTGGTGGTCCCTAAAAGTCTCATCTTGGACTATTTTGCTTAGATAGATTTCTTTCAAGCATCCATGGCTTGTTCGAAAGCATCTATTTTAGGCTTCTAGCCATGGCAGCAAGGTGTTGAACTATTTGATAAAATGCTTTGGTAGAGATGTATGAAAAATGTGGCAGCATAGACAAAGCAATGAGTTGTTTGGGAAAATGTCTCAAGTAAATGTGGTCTCGGTGATGGAATGCCACATACCACAAGTTATTGCTTTCTTTTAGTTTTGCAAAGACAAGCTTTCATGTGAGAATTGGCAGACTATGTTCACTTGAAGGGGCTCAAACTTGGAATATATTTTGATGTTGGATGAGTGCACAGTTATCAACCAAAGAATCTAACCTTAGATAGGTCTCGATGAAACTGTATATATACACCCTTTCTCCTAACATGATTTATGTGTTTTACTTCTTTCACTAGATCTTACACATGCAGTAAAACCATGCCAGGCTACACGAGGAATAGGATGCCAAAACATTTGCTTCATGGGTAACCTATTTTTAATACGATTATTGTTCTATTAATCAGATTCGACTATATTTACTAATTACTAGTATTAAAGTTTGAACAGTAATTTGATGAATGGGCAGGGGGTGGACTATTTGAAATATGATAACTGCAACAATGATGGAATAAAACCTCAACAAAGGTACATAACATTTTCTCCATAGTTGGACAACAATTGCTATATATGTGGGTTTACTCTTTATTTGGTTAATTGAATTGAATTTGTATACAAATCCATAGGTACCCAGCAATGAGTGCAACACTAAGCAATTCTAGCAGTTTTATATTCTATTCAAAGTGTGAATAGTAAGAAATCTTTGCAAACAAGAATCTTTATAACTATGGGATAATCAAGGACCCTCACGATCCTAGTTTAATACAACTTTAAAAATGATACTAGTTGTTTCTATTTGATGAGCAAGGGTGATCAAAATCTTGCCAAATGGTACTTGCCATTGTAAATAGCTGGAAAAATACAAGAGACATAGAAGATAAATGGGACAAGTAATACATAGGATAATAGGATGCATTAATGGGAATATGTATTCTTTTCAAATTAAAATATATTGAATTGAGAAAAAAAATCCATATACATTTTTTTTTCTTGTAGCATGACATCTAGAGTTGATCATAACGATCAATGGGCATCTTATTTAGGTCCTAGTGCACAGAAAGGTTAGTTTCTTGCTCCATTGATTACGCTTCTGTTAATTTATCTTCCAAATTCAAGTTGCATGTCAAATGAATTGTGTCCCTGTATTGGCAAAACCAGATCCTGACATGTTGGAGGTTGGAAATGGGGGGATGATGACGGATGAATACATGTCACATTTTAGCATATGGGCTTTAATAAAGGTGGGTAACATAGGCCTAAAAATAGTTGCAGGTTTAATGGGATACCTTTTCACAAGCATTATGTTGTCTTCTTGTTTAAATCCATGATTATGAAGTTTTAGTGTTCTATGAAAATTTTGTCATGCTTGGGCCAGGACATGCTTACCTTGTCAAAAATATTTGTTTGGGTTTTAGTTTGAAAACCCAAATCCATGAATAAGGAGTTCTCATTGTCTATTTTCTTGGCCTGTACTATTGCAAACCTAGGTATTTTTAGCCTTGTAAGCATACTTTCATATACTCAAAACACTGGACTACTGGAAATGGATGCCTTAAGGTCATTTCAGATTTGGATTTGCTCCAAGTTTTGTCTACACATAGAGTAAGTTCTTATTAACCTTTTCCTATGGCTCTACTATCTATCCCTTATGTGAGTTATTAAATCTTCAAAAAAGCACGATATCAAGAAATATGTAGGCTTTTTGCATATAATGTCATAAATAATGTGCAGTTATTTGTTGTCTAGCTATCAAAAAATGTTAGATGTAATTGGGGATGATTCTAACAAGTTTAAAGCTTGAAAATATCTATTGATGCAAAGTCCATTTCATCTTCATGTCTATACCTGCAAATAAGCTTGAAAAAACATAGGTCCTTTTCTATTTTTCATTTAATCAATGATTATTTTTTATCATTACCTAAAGCAACTCTCTATTTTTTATTTTCCTAAAATCATTTATCACTCTTTGTTTTTAATGTCTCCAAACTCATGTATGTTATGGTATGTTATGTCTTCTTTTTGGTAGGTGATTGTGAGAACAACTCATTTTGTCAATAATTTTGTATCCAATGGGGGTATTGCATTTAAGATTGATATTTTGAATAATTATAAGTCTTTTATGTAGCTTTTATATGGTCCTATACTGTGAATGTGGCCTAATTTGGTGATGAAATTATAATCATAAGCACTATCAGATGGCTCTATAAGTTTTTAAAGGAAATAAAATAAGTCTTTTAAGTAAATAGAGTAACTCAAGCGTGATATTTCTTGGTCGTTTTTTATTACTTGGATAGTGTCTGAGCTATAATCTAAATTCATATTGTTAGTGACGGTTGATTGAGTCCTTCATTTTTTGCAATGGGATAGAATTCATATGGATATACTATTGTATAATTGCAAAGCATGAAAAGTTGTTGCATTTTATTTAATCACAATTCTATTTTTCAAGGAAACAAGTTTCATCTTGACATCTTTGTAGCATAACATGTGTTCTCAAATTACTTCCATTTTATTGAATATTTTGTTCAATCCAGGTTGATCTTGAATGTAAACTTCTTCTTTGTATTGTTCTCGGCTATGTTTATTCTGATGCTTATTTTGTAATGACTATTGGGTTGATGAGTTTTGTGAAACTTAAATGCAATTGTAGTAATCAAACAGGTTACATCTTGCATGCGAGATGAAAATCATCTCAAAATTGATATAAAGCCTCCTGAAGACAATACCCAACTTGAGAGTTGGAAGGGAAAAATTGAAGAAGACATGAAGGCAATCTAATTCCAGGACAATAGGAACCATGTATCAGAGGTAAGGTTGCAAATAGGTCACAACCACATGACAATGTAAAAGATAATTATTTAGTGCATCTTCCAAATTTTATGAATTGCTATGTGTTTCTCTTTCTTTTCAATAGGTTCTTGCAACAAATGACATTGAATGTGATGATCTAGATATCATTTGTTTTGGTGACATAATTCTTCTTAGTAATTGTGAGTTTTCTAGAACTCTTTTCCATCAAATGGCTTAAATGGTAATAGCCTATACTTCATCTCAAGTGCTCCTTTCTAAATTAAAAATTTGTTCTTGTAGATATTGAGTAAATTGTGATCTCTGCCATTTTCGATCACCTCATAAATACAGATGAGCCTAATTACCTTGGTGGAAGGCTTATTATTTCTTTACAAAGGCTTTTTTCTAGTCTCTTGTCCATGTATTAAATTTATTATGCTTGTTGATTTTGCCACTAAATACATGCTATCACATTTTTCATACATGTCTAACAAAGCATTTTATCAAATAGTTCACTACCTTGCTACTATCGCTAAAAGGCTGAAACATGTGCTTTCAAACAAGCTATGGATGCTTGAAAAACATCTATCAAAGCATACTAGTAAGCAATAGCATAGACAAGGCAATGAACTATTTGGAAAAATGTCTCAAACAATGTATTGCAACACTCATCATGTGTGGTCATTCCAACAAATCCATGGAAAAAGCCTAATACCCACAATCATATACTTATCCACACTGTCATACAATCACTAGATTTCAAACCTAAATATATAAATTGTCTCCTGCACATGACAACCTCAATTGTATCAAGGCTAAATCCACACTTTGAGGATTTTGTCTTCCCAACCATTACAAGTACATACTCACCATCATGAAGGCCTGATTAGTACTGAATTCTTAGTGTATATGTCCCTCACTTTCCTTTTCTTTATCTACAACAAGTATAGCTTGTGCAGATTGTGAAAAACTCTTAATGTTGTCCATGTGGCTCGGGAAATCATGGTATTTGGAATTACGACATAAACTCAATCTTCAAAAAATAGTGATTGCAACGAGCTTAACTGATTTCATAAATGAAATAAAGGGAAAGTAATAATAAGAATATTAAAGTATTTTATTCAGGCATTCTATGCTTTATTTCCTGTAGACACATTCTCAACCATACAGTAATGAATTAGCTTTCTCCAAATAAACACATGAACTTCTTATGAAATCAATTTACCTCATCGACATATTCAAAGGATGTTACAAGCCAAACACAATAATTGCATCCAAAGCTACAACTACCAACTTAACAACTACTACAATACAATATTTTCAAAAATTGTTAAGCCATATTAACTCATAAAAGCATAATAACACATAAGACACACAAGCACTTCAGTAGAGTAGCAAAATAGGCAATACCAAATTATATTGAATCAATATTATTGAATCCTTGATCAACTAAGTGCCCAGAGCATTCATTTTAAGCATTTACAATATGTAAAAGGCAAGGCAACTTAGTGAAATGTGAATGTGAAGACTTTGAACTTAGAGTTTGTGGGGTTTTTTACACAAAGAAATATGGAGTTGCATCAAGATTAAAGGCACACAAAGATGAAAATTAGCTTTGTATTGCCTCCAACACTTACTATAGTTTCGGAATATGTACTCAAAGCTATTGGTCATTTGGTAAGTATATATTGTAGAAGTCTTATGACTCTAAACGTAAACCCTTTTAAACGTTTTATCTTGTAGATAGCTCAATAATATTTTAAATCGATATGTTGCAAGTTATTATTTGACTACTGGAGAACACAAACACAATAATATGGTATTGCAATATATGATGTAATTTCAAGTCTTCCCATCTCATTATGGTGATTCCCAACCTAGACTGTTTGTATATTGCACAATAGCTATGCAAATTAACTATTATGATATTGTATTTGTATCCAAGTTTAATTTATATAGTCTACTCATAAACATATGATACCGTTTTGATGTAGGCTAATAATTACACCCACATAGGTTGTAGGAATCTAGAGTGCCCAAGATTTGTGTTGTTCAACAGTTCACAAAACTATCCAGACCATCCTATAGAACAAGTATATGAGTATGACAAAGACCAGATTGAAATACTGATAAGCTTAAACAAAGTAAGTAATAGCTTCAATAGAGTAAAATGTATATTTATTTATTGATTAGAAAAAGGGAGTAAAACATATATTATGGTGAAGTATTTGTCTCACATTCATCTTAAGACAAGAGAATGCATCACATTCGATGTTGATAAAATTAGTTAACTTTGCATATGCAATGACAAAAGATTAGAGAAAGAATCACATTTGATGTTGATAAAATTAATTAACTTTGTATATGAAACAAATTATTTGATTTTGCTTGAACTGACACTTATGTATTTTTGGTAGATTATTAAGCTTTTTTATTCCCGTCCTAATATCTCTCTTGTGTCTTTCTTTATTGCCAACAAGACTTATATTGAAACTACTCTATTGGCAATGAGATTGGGTATTAAAGTTGTGCTAGTTTTTGAGCAGGTCATTATTTTATCTATTTCCCTTACCTTTTTGACAAAGTTATCAAAAGCACTTGTAATTTGGTGTGGTATGCCTTATTCATGTTCTTTTCACAAGGATTCTTCTTTTTACTTGTGTGTTGGTTAGATGGAAGAGCTTAATTTAGTGATTAAAACTAGTAGAGCAGTGAAGGTTCAACCAATAATTGGGTTAAGAGCCAAGCTCAACACCAAGCACAATGGTCATTGGGCTGGAACTTTTGATGAAAGTCGAAAATTTGGACTTAGTACCAACAAGCTCATTCAAATCATTCACAAGCTCTGAAAAGTAGGTTTGACAAGCTTTCTTTTGCTTTTGTTTTCATATTGTAATTGTAAGTTATTATATATCTGATCAATCATGATTGTTATCATGCCCTTCAGAAAAACTTGTTGCAATGCTTGTAATTGTTTTTCACGTTGGTTCTCAGATACCATCCCTTTCAACTATAAAGGATGCCATAGCTGAAGGGAGTCAAATTTATAGTGAATTAGTTCGGATGGGTACCTCTATGGTATGCCATGGGCTATTTCCTTTTGGTTCATTATCGTCTTCTTTAATTGGTCAAATTTAAAGATGATATCATTTGAAGATATAAAATATTATGCAAATATATTGTGATAAACTGGTCCCTTTTCTTATACAGTGATTTTTACATCATTACATTGATGTTGGAGGTGGGCTTGGGATTGACTATGATGGTACAAAGAGCCTATCTAATGTTTCAATAAACTATAGCATGCAAGTGAGATATAAATTTTCTTTCCTACTTGGTAAGAAACACATAATTTTGAGGACACTAAAGTTCTGCCTAAGAAAAGTATTTATGTCACATAACATTTTTTGAACTGGTACTAACTGATGCCATTAACTCTACTCGAAAATGATCACATCTGCTGTAATATTTGACTGAGCTATTTTCCATGTTCGGATATAATTATTGAGCAATTTTTTATTGTGAATTTCTTCTACAGTTCTTAGTATTTTATCATATAACAAAGAACTTATTTCATGCAGCTATGGTGAAGAGTTTGTATAGATTTCCATGTAAATTTTCCAAAGGAATGAGAAGTTGATTTGAAGACGCAGTTTTTTGTCTATTTGACATTTGTTGAAGGTGTACATTATTGGAAGTAGTAATCTAAAATAGGGACCAATTAAAAATATCTCATTATAGTGT
Source organism: Sequoiadendron giganteum (assembly GCA_007115665.2). NCBI lineage: Eukaryota > Viridiplantae > Streptophyta > Pinopsida > Cupressales > Cupressaceae > Sequoiadendron > Sequoiadendron giganteum. The sequence goes on from CM021102.1 coordinate 66,512,879, forward strand.
TTTTCCTCACACTTAATATCTCCTTTAAGAATATTGACATGCACAAATGACCAAATATCGATAACCAACAATTGGACCAATGTTAATAGCTAATGATCATTAAACTTTTACTATATAAACAACAATGCCATGCACGATTCTATTGGTTTGTTGGTTATCACCTGTTCACATGCACAAAGTCATATGTCTCTCAACCATTCCCATACACCCATAATTGCTCAAGGCAGGGACTCCAGCTGGCACACAACTCTTGTTTTACTATTTTTTTTGTTTATTAAGGGTTATAAATTTGATTTTATGAGTTGTGAGTAAACAATATTATGGAAGTTATTTTACTTGATTTTAGAGGGTTGTAAATTTGGTTTTATGAGTTGTGAGTAAATCATATTATGAAAATTATCTTACTTTGTTCCCTATGTATTAAGGTTTGTAAATTTGATTTTATGAATTGTGAGTAAATCATTTTTAAAATAGATATATCTAATTTGAAAAAAATGATAAGATTATTGAGAATGAACCTTAGATAACCACATTCTCTCTATTGAACTTCTGAAAAAAAATAATAATTAGAAGATTAGTTCCTTTAGCTAAAGCTTTAAATTAATTATTAAATTAGAAGTTTAAAAAAAGAGATTCTTCATAAATCAAAACGTCTTGATTATTTTACAAACTTGTAGTAGTGTAAATAATTTTTAATTGAAAGTTTTCAAAATTCACGTAAGATCTTAAAAACAAAAGAATGAAGTATTCCTTTCAATCAGTAGATTTATAATACACCCATCTTTATTCTATTGGTAATCTAATTATCCCATGCAAAAATGAAAGTATCTTTAATATATAAATTAAAAATTGATCATGCAAAGGAAAGTTTCTCAAATATATTAGTTTAATTGTTACATGCAATTATTTATAATGATTAATTAAATTAATGCTTAATTTCAAATAAATTTATTAGTGTTTAATTTCTTAACTTAGTATTTTTTTTTTTTAGACTGCAGGAATCGGTTGGGTATCCGTCCCCCTATAAACTGCAGTGCGCCTGGTAAACTTTTTTCACGTGACTGGTGGCGCTGGCGCGACACGCCCTCCGGTACCACGTGTTTGGGGGAAGACTAGACCTCGTGACCTCTTGCCTGCAACAGGATGCTTTAGCCAATCGAGCTAGGACCCCCTTAACTTAGTATTGTTAAATTTATTAGTGTTAACTTAATTTTTATTTGAATTTCAAAAGCAATTAGGATTAGATTTTAAAGCTATTGTAAAAGTAATTAGTTCTATTACACATATAATTAATGTTGCCTTAATTTATTAATTTTGTAAGTAATTTTCAAATTTTTAGAATAGTTCAACTTTGTTTTCAAAGGAAATTAAAAAAAGTAATTTATGAGCATTTATTTATCATAATCTTAAAAGCTTTAGAATAATTTAAGTTATTCCGAAAAGAAATAAGTATTTACGATATATTTGTAAAGGTAATTCTTGAAGTGTCGTTAGCTTAAGTTATTTGCAAGATAAATAGTGTATCTAGTATGGTTGATTTAGGAAATAAGTATGAAGAGGTAATTCTCAATTATTTGGTATAGTTTATTTTCCAAGAAATTAGTATTGGATAAGTTTATTTTTAGGAATTAGCATATGTTTTATTTTGGTAATTAGTTAAACTTACTTTCAAAAGAAATTGTTTTTTTTTCAGAGGCAATTAGAATTATATAAGTTTATCTATGCAATTTATCGATTAGTGTTTATTTATTTAATTAGTATTAGCTAAATTTACTTTTGTTGGTTAACAGATTTGTCACTTCAAGTTTATACTCTTTTCCCCACATGAATGACAATCCGACCAACAGTTGAGTCACTTGCAATGTTTACTTGCAAGAGCTCTCTACTTATTTTACAAGGTGCAACTACCTTCAAAATATACGCAATGAATGAAAACAGAGTATGCTTTCAACCAGAAAGTAGAAAAGGTTTATTAACATCTACCCATAACCATGAAATAGATATGCAAGACTAATTCAGAATGGAGTGAATGTAGACAACTGACACATAGTTAATTTATCCCACACCCACAAATAATACCCAGGAAACGAATAAGTAATAGACCTCTTTCCAACATCTGAATTAATTTCTAAATTCAAAGTTTCAAAAAAGAACCCATACACAGTTTGACATAACAAAATGAACACCAAAGAATGATTACAAAGATACAAAGTTCATTTGCAATTAAAGAAAACATTAACCAATACACAGATCAAAAATAATTTATTTATTCTCCAGTGCCAAAATGAGAGTACACAGACTCGACACCCCTGTACAATAAAATTGTGTGAAAAGAAGACTGAAATGCCTTGTACTTCCCTGAATAGCTGGAAAAGATTGAAAAAGATCCCTTTTCTTTGTCTCATTGAAAATAAATAGAGCTTTGGGAAATTGTTCCCCTTTTGCAACCGCCTCTTGAAGGTTAGCTATGAAAGGAACTCTTCTCTTTGAAAACACCAAGAGTTTATTTGTTTTTGAATTAAATAATTATCAAATTTGAAGAGTCACGTGGTTACCTTTCATTTACCTTGGTCAAAAGATTCAACTGCATAAAAAAGAATATCCCTGGCAACTGAATGCATTTCATCCGCTCATAATAGAAAGAGCTTCTATTAACATTGTTTAATCGATTCTTAAGAAATGCATAATTACTCCTTTTCCCTAGTATGTTGCAGTTAATATGTCACTTATAATGGCAATCAATTTGAACTCGCATCTAACCTCGACACTGAGTCAATAACACCTTGAAGCATATTCAGAGATCAACTAGCTAGCTTGTAATTCCATACTATTGATGTACTATTTATAAGAATAGAATCTACAATAGCTTTCCTATACTCAAACCTTCCTTATAAAGGTGTCTTCGACTCAAGATGCCATGCCTGAATATTGATTCATCCTCATTAGCTTGTTGTGACATTATGTTATCAATTATATTTCTCTTGTTTGCATAAATTTTCCATAGTGTACAACAAAGGTGATGTTATTTATGGTGATGTTTGCCTTTGTTATGTTCATAACAAGCACAGTCAATTATGAAAAGCACTAATGACTTTGAAATGGCCTATATGCCTAGTGTCAGCTATACTTCTCTGAAATTTGGATTTGTAACATTAAGTTTAGACTTACTCAGCCCAACTCTCCTATTTTCCTCAATTGGTTTATTTACCTCACATCCATGATTTTATTGAACTTGTAAGTTGTATGACAAATGACATTCAATAGCAAATGATATGATATCGATCTCAATGTACTCCTACTGCATCTGCATAATATTTTCCACTTTCTACAATATTTATCCTTTTAGTTTCTATGCTCAAGGCAAATAAACATTGCCCTTCCTGCTCATGTCTTGTTTTTCTTGAATGCTTAGGAAAATAACTTTGATGCTCCTTTATAAGTCATTGTATATGTTGATTTGATTGTGGAGGCCTCTATATTATGTTCTTCCATTCTCATTCATAACAACTGATAAGCTAAAGCAATGCCCTATATCTATACTTTGTTGAGAAACTAAAATTTCCATAAGCATTACATGGCATAAATTATGGTTTCCATTAATGTCATTTAATTCAAATTTTTGAAGTTCAATTAAGAAACCATTGCATTTCTTGAAAGCATTTTATTAGATGATTCACGAGCTGCTTGAAAGCTCTCACTTAGTATAGACTTGGAGGATGCGGGCGATGGTTGTGGTCTTTGGCTTCATACCTACCGTTTGCATTGACAAATCTATTAAAATATCTTGCAAACATCTCAATCCATCTTTTGGGGTCACCTATCAAATAGTTTAGGCAAAAAGTCCATACTTCCACATTTTCCATATGTGTCGTGACATGTCGGGGGTATTTGTAACTTCAGAACCTTGAAGTCACACCTAACCTCGACACTGAGTCAATAACACCTTGAAGCATGTTCAGAGATCAACTAGCTAGCTTGTAATTCCATACTATTGATGTACTATTTATAAGAATAGAATCTACAATAGCTTTCGTATACTCAAACCTTCCTTATAAAGGTGTCTTCGACTCAAGATGCCATGCCTGAATATTGATTCATCCTCATTAGCTTGTTGTGACATTATGTTATCAATTATATTTCTCCTGTTTGCATAAATTTTCCATAGTGTACAACAAAGGTGATGTTATTTATGGTGATGTTTGCCTTTGTTATGTTTATAACAAGCACAGTCAATTATGAAAAGCACTAATGACTTTGAAATGGCCTACATGCCTAGTGTCAGCTATACTTCTCTGAAATTTGGATTTGTAACATTAAGTTTAGACTTACTCAGCCCAACTCTCCTATTTTCCTCAATTGGTTTATTTACCTCACATCCATGATTTTATTGAACTTGTAAGTTGTATGACAAATGACATTCAATAGCAAATGATATGATATCGATCTCAATGTACTCCTACTGCATCTGCATAATATTTTCCACTTTCTACAATATTTATCCTTTTAGTTTCTATGCTCAAGGCAAATAAACATTGCCCTTCCTGCTCATGTCTTGTTTTTCTTGAATGCTTAGGAAAATAACTTCGATGCTCCTTCATAAGTCATTGTATATGTCGATTTGATTGTGGAGGCCTCTATATTATGTTCTTCCATTCTCATTCATAACAATTGATAAGCTAAAGCAATGCCCTATATCTATACTTCGTTGAGAAACTAAAATTTCCATAAGCATTACATGGCATAAATTATGGTTTCCATTAATGTCATTTAATTCAAAATTTTGAACTTCAATCAAGAAACCATTGCATTTCTTGAAAGCATTTATTAGATGATTCGCGGGCTGCTTGAAAGCTCTCACTTAGTATAGACTTGGAGGATGTGGGTGATGGTTGTGGTCTTTGGCTTCATACCTACCGTTTGCATTTACAAATCTATTAAAATATCTTGCAAACATCTCAATCCATCTTTTGGGGTCGCCTATCAAATAGTTTAGGCAAAAAGTCCATACTTCCACATTTTCCATATATGTCGTGACATGTCGGGGGTATTTGTAACTTCAGAACCTTGAAGTCACACCCTTTTGAAGTTAGGAAACTTACAAATCACCCGACTTTAAAAGAGTCGAGACTTTTTACGGTTCAAAAACTTCTAAAATGCCCGACACATAATGTTGCCTATTTATAACTTTCAAAACTAGTGGGACCCCCTCAATATTTCCTTTTAAAAAGTTTGAAGTCAATAAAAGGTACACGACTAGAGTGAAGTCATTTAATTTGAAACCTTAGCTTTGTAACCATGCCTCCCTTAAAATTACTCCATCCTTATTAAATTTGGAATAACTCATTAAAATCTACCATAATTTGGCCAAGATTAATTTCCCAATCAAAAAGAGGCAATTTGTACTTTAAAGTGTTACCCGGGACTAATCAGAAATAAAATCCCAATGATGCTTTTATTCATCTCTTTTGAAACCACGTTTTGGTTGAAAGATGAAAAACTTTCATATTTTCCACAATATGACTCCATTTTTTGTGAAATCTGGACAGGAAGTTGATTTGACTGCCCAGAGCAAAACCCACAAATCATTTCATCTCCAATAATACAGAAAGCAAAATTTGGTCTCGTTTGCAAATTGGCGATGAAAAATGTGAAGTTTAAAATTTCACAAACGACAGGGTATTTGGGCATGAAAACTGACCAGACTGGGTAGGATGCATCTAAGACTAAACCCATGCAAGGATTTCACACTAGCTTTTAAAGGTTTTCAATTTTAATTGTTTTTGTGATCTTGCAGGTTTAGGGGTATAGGAGAATGCACTAAAATTTGAAAATTTTCAAGTTCAAATTTTGGGGTAATAACTTTCAACATTTATTTTCATGCAATTAGTATGATTCTTACTTTATTTTAGATAGAAAACTTTAAACAATAATTTAAACTAAAATCAACAACGTTCGACATCAACGGTGCCTTTGACTCACGTTTATGGATAATGTCGTCGTGCTTGAGCTATTGCATCTATAGCCACAGTTGCAACGATGACGTTTGTGGTATCATCCCTGAAATCGTCGGGGAGAAATAAGGGACATCTTGGTAATAAAATCCAAGAGACGGGTAATCTCTCTTGAATCGATAATCTAAAAAGATAAATTTTCAATGAACCAAAATCTGCTAGAACAAACTTAGAAAACTTTCTTATAGGATTCAAAGGAATTTTATTTAAATTGTTTATGTTATTCATATTTTATTGGATATTTAATTATGTGAATGAGAATTTAGTTCCAATGTTTTCCAAGTTGATGTTAATTTAGGACTAGGAATTAGTTGATAGGACACAAGTAATAGTCATGATGACTATTTACTTATAATTATCGCTTCCCTTCGTGGGTAGCAGTCGCAAAGACCTGTTTGGGGAAAAGGGGCCTTAGAAAGGGCTATGTACCCACATAACAGTTCACATCAAACTCATATTAGAAAATATAACTACATATTTGTGCCTTGATCCCATTTAGAAGCAGGGTATGTAGGCAGTCTAGGAAATGAAGGATCCTCCCAATACCTCAAGCATTCAAGGATGGGGTTTAGGGCACGTGTAAGAAAGGTAATGCTAACTCAACTAACTGTACAAACAAAGAAATTATCAATTCAAGGGAAAGGAATAATACCCTAATCTAATATCAGATAAAATATATTCCTTGTATACTTGAATGGAATGCTTGATTTCTCCGTGAGGCTTAGGCCAAATTTATGAGGTGGGATTCAAGTTCTTATGTTATTATTTTTGTTTACTCCTAAAGATGGACCTCGATGCACTTTCATTAGGAAATGTAGTCTTTAGAGAGTAATTCATATGAATCTAAAGTCTCTGGCCAAAGCATCATACCTATCATGTTTGATGGATGGATGCCCATCTTATTTGATGGATGGATGCCCATCTTGTTTGATGGATGTATGCCTATCTTGTTTGATGGTTAGATGCCCATCATGATTGATGGATGTATGCCTATCTTGTTTGATAGATAGACAAGTTCTTGAGTATACAAGTGATTAAAAACTTAACAACTAAAGGTAAATAATAATAACACACAAAAAAAATTGTGACATTTTTTTGGGGTAATAGATTGGGTTGTTACAAATATTCTATTATTAAATAGTTCATTAAGTGTGATTTGAAAGTTAAGATTTTCTTAGAAGGGTTTCCCACGTTAAATATCATTTCATGGGCTTTTCTTTGTTGTTAGTTTTAGATTTGTAAGTTACTTGTGTTACTTCTCAATGGGATTAATGTGGGAAATGTTTGTTTTACCTTTACAAGCTTTGTTTCCTTTCATTTGGTAGTAGAGATTTATTTTGAGTTCTTAAGAGTAACGATGTTATGTAAATACTTCCTTTTATATGATATCAAAGCTTTATTTTGAGTTCTTGATAGTAGCAATGCTACATGAATAATTCTTTTCAAATTTTGCATACCCATGATTTTTTACCTATTTTGAGGTAGTGTCTCAACTTACACATACACAACAACCAATGCCGAAATATCCATTCCCCTAACCTCCTTATTTGTTTACATAAACATGTTTTTGTAGGCATCTAGCCTTATCACATCCATTTATAGACATCCATACATTAGTCTTATTAATTTAAAAATCACATTTATCTATGCATCCACTTCTATTTAGCTATGTGCCACTTGGATTTGATTGTTGTTCTATTCTAGGACAAGTTTACAAATGCGGGGGCAACCTTGTAGTTGCGAACTTGTCTCTTTCCAATTTACAATTCAAAATTTAATTTTGGCCAATTGACCCCCTTTACCCTTTTGCCTTGAGCCAACTAAACATACTTTTGACATAATTAAATGATATACACTAGTATTTAAAGTTGTTCATTTAATTCATTCTAATAACCTTTAGAACTTGCATTCTAAAATATATCATTATAGACATTGGAGCAAAACATAGTGACACATTTTGTTTTGATGCTATAAAAAGAGTAAAAAGTTTGCATCTTAGACGCTTGCTTGTTGTTTTTAATATCGTTCAATTTTCAAGTGGTTGATGAAGGCACAATGTCATTCTAATTTAGTCATACCACCAATACCCAAATTATAAAGAAAATAGTAGACCATAAAGCTAAACATCAATGAGGTTGCAAGATATAACTTTATTGCTTGTCAAGATGAATATAAAGCATAGGTATAAGTCTTTGATCACAAATTTGTTCCCCATTACAAACTGGTCCTCTAATGAAACAAAACTCCAACACAAAATTCTAAATGATTATACTAATAAAAACATTGTTTTCAAAGTCCAACATCATAAATAATGTAGATTCTTAACCATTTAACATCATTTTTTGATTATCAAGATAAATACAACCAATTTTATTTACTATATATATTTTTTAATTTCAATTATTCAAACCATCAACATCAATTATCATTTATTTAGCTACATTGAATTATATTTATTTATATTCATTTAACTAAATTAGCCTAAATTACCATTAAGAAAAACATAATAAAAAAAGTTATTTTCCTTTTAAGACATGCACTTCTCTCTCTATAATATTACCCTAATTTTGAAAAAAAAAAAAAAAAATATCTAATAATATTTTATTTGCATTGATTCAATGGCCCAACCATAACTTCCACCTATAATTATGACATTCACTTTTGTTTTTTCTAATAAATTAAATCATTAACCATTATTTTAACATGGGTTTGTTAGATTAGATTAGTTACAAATATTCTAAATCATTTTAGCAATTCACCCACACTTATTTAATTACTATTAATCTTTAAAAAATAAAATAAGAGGTATGTCTAGAAACGACTACATTTGAAATAAATAAAAAAAGTTTTGTATGTTAACATAAAAAAAAAATAAAAAAATATAATCTACTTAATATTATTGAATTTTAAAAAAAAAACCTCCAATAATACCTTTAAAATAAAAAATCACCTTCATTGAACAAGTACAAGATCTTAAATTTACTAAAAATATAATAAAAAACTACATACACCGTGAACATCAATGCTTTGCCGCGTATTTCTCTCCAAATATTGAAAATTGAACCGCAATTCACAATTGCCCGTCCTTAAAAAAAACGGGGAAACGAATTTCTAGTTTGATAGACCAAAATACGAAGCCCTCGCAATCAACAATTCGTGGCCACATTTAGCTAAGCCCAAAATAAAAAGGCAAAAATACAAGGAGACCCCTCCAAATTTAATCAATCATTCCACCGCAGAGTTAGTAGCAGTAAAAGCGGCATCCCTTTTAACTGGCACGATAATTCCGCCAAATTCGGCGGCGTCGAGTCTTTTTACGTGCCAAACATAACCCCGTTTTGAAGACGCCGTTAAATTCCACTTTATGGCGAAGGTGTACGTTAAATTAAACGGCGTTGCGTTAATGTATTTTTGATACTATATTTAATTTTAGGGACACAAAACAACAGAGGGAAGAACCAAACAAACAATACCCTTTACACAATACCGCATTATTTTCCGTCATTCATTTCATTTCTTCGCTTATCATCAGCGACCAATTTCAGCAGATTTGGCGTCCCAGGGGTTCGATCTCGCGACTTTCCGATCTGTTAAGGTAAAATTTTATCCTCGTATCTTTCGTTGCGCAGCTTCATTTTTAGGGTTTAATTGTAGGAGGTCAAATAATCTTATACAAAAAATTCTGCGTGTAATTATCGTTGCTCATTTGCGTTCGATTCGATTTGAAGGCTGTATATTTTCTGCGGCGGATCCTCAGATATTCATTTGTGGCCGTTGAAGATCTTTGGCTTTAATAAGCCGCAGGCTGCATGTTCGAATCTCGCCGCTCTTGAACATTAACAGACAAAATTTCTGTTTTTTAAGACTTACTTAGCCCTCTGTGCCTTTTATTTCTTCCTGGAGCTTCGATTTGTTGCACGCGTGAGAGCAGAATTGAATGTATGGGGCGGTTTTCCTTTTTTTTGTTAGGGTAATTTTAGGAAAGATAGTTGTTTAGGCTATAGTCCGTCAAGTTTTTGATAGATAAATATTTACTCTTTACAGTTTTCAGAACGTTGAAACCCTCGTTTTGGATCTTTAGGCGGGAGCTCGGAGTTGTAACCTGTATTAGGGCAAATTTGGATAAGCAGTTCGGGTTTTGCTAGGGAAAGTTCGTACTAGGTGTGTATTTTTTAGGATTTTCTGGCGCAGATTTGATCTGGACGGTAAATAACATTGATGCTTGTTTTTGCCGCCGTCGATGGGCCTATTTATAGCGGCATAATTCCTGATATTATAACTAAACTGTTTCCAAGTGATGTCACCAGATTAAAATTTTTAGATTTCTCCAGCGCATTATTATCTGTTTGAATTGTGAAGTTAGGCTTTGGAGCTTGGATATGCTGCATGTGTTAGGCCGAAATTAAATATGCAGGGGAATTTATGTTAGGGTAAGTTTTCGCAAGATTGTTGGTTCACGCCTCTTGAAACCCTTGGTGTTTTCTTCCTCCCGGGGTTTCAATATTTTTTAGAGTGGCGTTGGTTTGAGATTTTCACGGGTAAACGCATTTCTTAAAAATCTGAATTTGATTGCCGAAATTTTCCACGAATGTTTGCTCATGCTTTGATGGCCGAGTTTCTCAATTTGGCCCAATGCTTGGATAATAAGTTAACAGGTTTTTAAAACTTTCTACAATAGAAGCCGTTTTAATGTCCCGACAGCAAATTAAATAATATATATTTCTGCAGGTTATATTCTGTGAAAATAGTTTAAATGAAACCCAAAGTTTGGATATGCTGTGTTTGTTAGGGCGAAGTAGAATACCCTCTTAGGGTAAGTTTGCACAAATTGCTATTTTAGAATTTTGGCATTCAAAATTGGACTGAATAATTGTATGGATGCATAGTTTGGCGCAACGTTTGGGATTATAAGGTTTGAGGTTTTGAAGGTTTGCAATGATGGAACCTGTTTCAGTGCCATGTCACTAAAATGTTTTTTGTAGGTTTCTACATTGTGTGTTTGTTTTTAGAAGGTGCAGCTTGGATTAGTTGCTTTTATAATGGTGAAATTAAATAGCCAGAGCAAGTTTGTGGTAGATTGTTATTTTAGTTTTTCAAGGAACAGATTTGGTCTGGATAGTTATATTGGTTTTTTGTTAGTGCTTCCACAATTTGGCTTTTCTAGTTTAGTGTAGTGATTTTTATTATGAGTTTCTAGGATACTATTACCTTACCTCTGAAGGTCTGGTATTTGAGCTGTATGGTAGTCTGTCAGAGCAAAACTTTATTGATTTTGATACACCATACCACTTGGACTTTGTTAAACAATTGGATGCATGCAGCATATTTTCACATTCAATTTGGGCCCTTTTTCAGAGGGCAGAGTGTCTTGCACAAAGATTGCACAAAGTTGGAAAGATTTTCATTAACTCATGGTCTCCGATAGTTTTGGATGCATGGTACCTTTCAGCTTGTTTTGGGTCATTTGCCACCTGGAATCAGGAGTCTTATGACTGGCTTGAGTGGTCTGATAATAATGGGAGAATCACCTATAGGTGGCACTAATATAATGGTTTTATATCTGTATATTCGATATGTTCTTTATTTTACAAATGGTTGTATGCTCATTGAATGGCTTTATAATCTCCTGTCCTATAAGATCAATTTTTTTCTGTATTGAAAACCTTTTATCATGCCTTGATCCTGTAAATGGAAACTTTTTTAATTTATTGTTTTATCCATTTTGTTTGCAGAAAAATTGTGAATCAAAGGTTGAACCATTCTGTTTAACGTCATGGACTTTGTGAATGATGATGGGGAAAATGCTTGCCCACTCTGCATGGAGGAAATGGACTTGACTGATCGTCAATTGAAACCTTGCAAATGTGGTTATGAGGTTAGCCTTGTTATTTTACTGCACATTGCACTGGTACTGTTGTATAAACATCTTCAAATATGTTCTTCCAAATTGAATGGTTTGGAGGTCTTAACTAGCTTTTTGTAATAAAACTTGTAATGTATCTTATTGCCTGATTAGTGCTTTCTCGTCTTAGATAAAATAACAATTTGTTTTATTCAACTGTTTAGTTGTATGTAAAAATCTGTGCTTACATATCTTTGGCACATAATTCCTAATTTAATTTTTGGAGTTATTTTAGTAGCCTAGTTGTTTAAGTTTATGCAAATTAACCGTTGTATTAAAGTTATATGTTATCTGGCCAGATATGTGTTTGGTGTTGGCACCATGTTATGGAAATGGCAGAGAAGGAGAACACTGAAGGGCGCTGCCCTGCTTGTCGGACAGCATATGACAAGGAAAAAATAGTTGGAATGACTGTCAGTTGTGAAAGGTGAGTCATTATAATACCGGAGCATCTGTTATAGAGTAATCTTCCCTGCAAAATGCTCTCATTTTGTTAAAACTTTGGTGTAACAAATCAGTTCATTGGACAGCTATTTCTGGTGTTAAAGATGAAATCAAAATGCAGTTACAGAACTATATTCTTATATTGGAATCCAGTTATTTGTCATGTTTCTAATTACTTTTACTTTATAATGAAGCAGACTTATGGATACGTCTTCTGAAAAACGGCAGAAGTCACAAAAGTCAAAGGCAAAGGCATCTGAAATACGAAAACATCTCAGTAATGTTCGAGTCATTCAGCGGAACCTTGTCTACATCATTGGGATACCATCAAATTTAGCTGATGAAGAGGTATATAATTTGCTGCCCATCTTTAGAAGATTAAGTTGCACTTACATAGGTTTTTAAGAAGGGTGAGCAGTGCATATTCTTTGTTGCCTTTTTGCGCTTTTAATCTTTATATAACTGAGACTAGTTACACTGAGGTTGAGACTCATACTGCCAGTTTTTGAAATTAGGCCAAGCAGTTTGTAGTCTTTGTGATAGTGTTGTGTTGTGTTTTTGTTATAATAATTTTATTCTTTTTACTATTTTTAATTTAAGAAGCATGCTCACACTTTATATTTGTAAATTTTTATGGTAGCGTTTAAACAGTTCGTGTCTTTCAAGTACTTGATAGAATTCTCTCATAGAGACCAAAAAATTTAACCGAAGGCATTGGTTCTTTGCAGACTCTTGAACGTCGAGAGTTCTTTGGGCAGTATGGGAAGGTTCTGAAAGTTTCAATTTCAAAGTCTAGTGCTAGTAATCAACATTCTAGCAGTAATCCAACTTCAAGTGTGTAAGTTAAAATTTTTCTTTGTCATGTGATAGCATTATGTAGTACAATTGCTGGTATGAGCATGAAGTTGTCCGCGGATGCAATATTTTTGGGATTTGAATCTTGTTTTATGTTGACATTGAAAAATGTCTTGTTCTACCATTAAGCATTTTCTTTTGAATACAACCAATGAACAGAAGTTTTATATTTTAAATTTATGAACTAGAAAGTTAGAAACTGAACTGTAAGTACTTCTGACATTCATAGAATTTGATTAGATATCTAAGATATTATCAATAGGTTCATGTTTAATGTGATTCTGGGTTATCATCAGACAATCATTTCTTCTGTTTTATGTCTCAGATATATTACCTATACGAAAGAGGAAGAAGCTATTCGTTGTATTCAGGTTGTAAATGGATATGTATTAGATGGTAGACCGTTAAAGTAAGTCTTTTTCATGGTATAGCTCTGCAGAGGTGCTTCAAAAATATTTTCATATAAATTCAGCATATATTTGATGCCTGATTATGTTTTCTTTGGATGTTACATATGCAGAGCTTGTTTTGGTACTACAAAGTACTGCCATGCATGGTTGAAAAATATGGTAAGAGAGGCTACCTGTTTGTTAATATGAACTGTGGTATATATGTCTTGGATGTATTCCCTTACTGAGAGTTATTTTCTTATCCATTTTGATTTGAATACCAACCTCATGATAGTTGTTTGTCATCATAGGATATTTAACATGTTTTATTTAGAGCTGTGTTTTACTTTAAAATAACTTGTTTACTTAGAGATTATCATCTGCTTGTAATAATATTTTTTTTACACCTTGTGAACATGTTTTGATTTCTATGTTCAGCCTTGCAACAATCCAGATTGCTTATACCTGCACGATATAGGTACTCAAGAAGATAGTTTCACAAAAGAGGAGATGGTATCTACATGCGCAAGGTATCTTTGATCATTCTTTTTTAGCTCTTGCTCTTCTGTAGCTCTGCTCTTTTGGAGTAGTTTTGGATCACTAAAGCTCCGATCTTTTGGGCTAGTTAACATTCTTTGAAGAAATATATGAACCACATGTTGCCTGGATTAGTTGGCTTCAGTCTGACTGTTGAGTCTTTTTAATGCTGACCAGTATTTTTCCAAATTACTAGTTTAATACTGCAAATATCGTAGATCTTGGTTCATAGGAACTGATAACAATACATTGTACTCTTTATTAGCATATTTCCATGCCATCGAAGTACCAAAAGATAGTATGCTATTTGTTTTTGAGATGGAATTTATTTTCTCAGGGGATTGTGTTAGTTGCCTTGTTTAATAAAAACCATTTTCTTTTATTGAAGTAATTATTAGTCTCACTAAAGTATAGTAAGGGTACCTGTTTTGTTTTTTGTTTCGACACATGATCACACAAGCAGCAAAATTCCACAGTTCCATGGTCCTTCAAATTCATTGCAGCGGCGTGGGGGTAGTTGCCTACCTCCGCCAGAACCTGAGGTCTGTAGCACAAACTTGGCTTCCTCAAGTAAACTTTCTGTCAAAACAGCCGTTTCTGTAAGTAACCCTTGTTGGCTCAGTAAACTGTATGGACATTACTTTATAACATTGCTTTTATGTGTCAATATGAATCATTTTCAGCTTTACTGCAGTTGGTAGGATTCTTTCCTTCATATGGTTATGCTTGTAAGCTGTTTCCAGGATGACAGGAGTTTTTATATCAAAGTGTAATATGTAACTCCAATCTTATTCTTTTTATGATTTCCTTGCCATCTTAATTTAGAATGTTGGAGGTCAGGCCAAGACTACAGTTGCTAATGGATCTACTGGAAAAGCTACTGCCCTACCAGCTGCTGCTTCCTGGTATGGTATAAAGTGTTACAGTACTTACCTTGTGAATAATTCCAGCAATCTGTTAGTAATTGTTATGAATTATGATTAATATGAAGGTGTTTGAACTGAATAAAGTGGTGCAAGCAATAAATTTTTGGTTGCTAATATAAGACTATTTGCAGGGGCTTGCGTGTTACACAGGGGAAGACATTACCCACAAAAGCACCAGTTATTCCAGTTTCCTCAAAGCTCAAATCGAGTTCCTCTCATACATTGTCGGTTTCTCCACCTTCAAATTTACCCACATCGGCTGCTATGGTAGCAGCAGCAGCTACCCCTTTGTTGCATTCTGATCATGTTCAACCATCTTTGGTTGTTGTCAATAGTAATGGGTTACAAACAAGTCAACGTTCACCATGTTCTGTGACTTCTAAACAGAATATGAAGAACCACCAAACAAGGACAAGTTTGACAAATGGTGCTGTTGCAGATTCTTCAGCTGTCACGTCAACTTCAGAAAAACATATCAGGGAAGCTAGCCCTGAAAGGAGGCCTAGTGAGAGTCATTCACAGCAAAATCATGGAGCTCATGAAGTTCTTGAAAGGACATCTGATAACTCATTACAAAATTCAGCCCTTCCAGGCAGTTCACATATACAGAATGATGGTACTGAGAAATTGGAATATGTATCTTTATCATCTGGTCATATGACTAGAAGGCTTTGTCAGGATGGTTCTGTAAATTTTTATAACAATTTTGATGATTTAAGTACCTCAGCATTAAATGAAAGCTCTAGATCTTTTCACAGTAGTTTCAATGCCAGCAAGCTTCCGCTCGATACACCAACAGTCTCTACAAATTTGTTACAGAGTGATAGTATCACAGTGAACGAAAAATTTATGGTTGAATCAGTGAAGGAAGTTTGTGTCTCAGAGATTGAAGATCTGTGCACTTCAACTGAGCCTGAAGAACAATGTTCAGGATCAGTTGCACATATGTTTTCAGAAACAGGAAGAAAATTAAAACACGGATCTTCTTTAGATACTAATAAAAGGCCTTTTTATTCATGGAAATCCACTACTGTAGCTGAAGCATGTAGTGCAAACACAGCCTTATCAAAAGATAACCTAAGCACAGTCTCACCATTAGAGGCTTCAAATTTGGACATTCTTAATGGCAACAGTTACAAAATTGGCATGGTTGATGGGAAATCTGATTTTTCTAGAGCAAGATCTGAGTGTTCTATTTTGATACCTCCATTTCAAGATTCTGGCATTACAGAAGATAGAATTATAAAGGTCAATGTGCCAGCTAGCGAGCAAATTTCTGAAGGCCATTCTATACCAGCAAGATCACAATACCTGGAAAGGCATGAAAACGATAAAACCCACATTAGGCATAACAGTGGTACGGACACTGGGGAGGACAATCTTATCTCAAATATTCTTTCTTTGAACATTGACATTTGGAAGGATGATTCAATAACTAGTCCCCATGATGCTGTTACCAAAGCACTGCTGGGTGAGAAAGATGGGGTTAATGGTTTCCCGAAGGATATATCAAGCTCAAGGAAATTGCAAAATAGTGGGCAGTCGAGGTTCTCATTTGCAAGACACGATGGATCTTCTGGAGAACCAAGTCATTCGTCAAAGTCCTTAATTTCTAGTGGACAATTCCCAGATACATGGTCAAAAGGAAAAGATACTTTGGATGACAGAAATGGTTATGATCAAGTCAACAGACCATTGAATGATAGGACTGCTTTTGATCAGGAAGAATATCAAATGCTTTCTAACAGAACTGCACCTCCTCCTCTTTCTGGTTCTGCTGGTATGATGATAAATATTTTCTTTTATATAATATCAGATTTATAATGTTCTTATCATACAGATGCATATTTTTTCATTTTTTCTGTTTTGGCATTCAACTTGCTTTGTTAATATTCTGATATATTGTAGGTTTTATTACTTGCTGCAACTGGCTTGTCTAATAGCACAGAATTTATTATTTGGATGTTGGTTGATCTATTTGGTTGTTTTTTCCCTATTTTCGAGATTCGGTTTGTGTTTATATAGAGTGTTTTTAGGAACACCTGGCAAGGCACATATTGACTGCAGTATTCTGAATGCAAGTAGTTTCAATCTCTTGGAGGAAATTATATTGACTTTATTCTGTGATACACTGACTCATTGTGTTTCCCTTTCTGAAATTGTTTGAACTTTGGATATAGTTTTTTATCAAATATGAGATTAAAGAGCATTGTTATGAGTTTTTTCCTTCAATTTTTTCAGTTTTCTTACATGTTTTATTGACTTAGGGTTTCAATATTTCGATCGCAAGAGAAAAAATTGTTGGCAGAAAGAGGTTATCCGTTATAATAGTTAGAGCTATGCCTGTCTGAAATCAGATACATGAGTTACAACTTTTTATAATTAGCGAGAACTTAGTTTTTTTAGTGTATACAACTGAATGGGGTATTATGAACTATGATATGTAATTTGAGAGTAAACATTTTTCCAGTAGTTTATGGACATAATTTTATCCATAATTATGTGCAGTTATATTGTCAGATTTGTAGGTATTGTAATTTTTAGATATGGCAACAGGAAAGAGTATTGATTTTACTTTAATCAATGTGGAAAATGAGAAGTCCAGCAGCTTGGTGGAGTGGTAAGGTCCAGATTGATTTCTAGGGTTCAAAAGCAGCTGAACAAGTCCCCAGTGTTAAATTGCTTATGTTAATGGAGGCCATTTGCACTTGTCTCCTTGAGCATGTTGCTAGATGGAAGTGGGGCAGTTTGCCTCCACAACAGAACAAGTTCCGGTTAGACTCCAATATCTTAGATAAAGTGGTCCAAAATCAGAAATGGAAAATGATCTAACATTCTAAAATTTGAATGAGAGGACAAGGCAAATAAAAATACCATCCAAGATAGAAAATAATTGTAGTAGCATGACAATAAAGGTCATTGTTTTAGAACACAGAAAACAGACAATGAGTAAAACCACATAAACAGTCAAAGTATGACATTGCTATGAAACTTAGGAGGTGCTGGTTAAAAATAGGCTGATCTTTTGTCTTGTTTTAACTGTCCCTCCCTTATCTTTTCTTAATATTAGGTGATATGAGGGCTTTTTGACCTTAGCAAGGCTAACTTAACAGCCAAGGCTACCTTTTGTCTGTTAAGGTTTTCTGAAACTTTGATTTGTTTTGCCTCAGCTGGACAGATGGTGTCTATAGTCCAGATTAACAACCTTCAGAATAAAAGTTTCTTTTCTCTTCAATGTTCCTGACTTATTTTTGGGATGGGTCAACTGCCAAGTGACATTGAAACTAGATCTGATGGGTCCTTTTTATAGGAGTGTTGATGATCTTATACTCCTGACATAGCATCTAAAATGGTTGACCCTATTTTCGGATGTGGAATAGGTCTTGTTGAGAAGCCAAATTTTGTAGTTGTAGATGTTGGTTTTGATTGATTTATTGTCAAAGATGCTAAACTCTTGAAGAGCTAAATCCACTTTTTCTTCAAATTGTTCCAGAAAAACAGATGTTTTCATAGAAGGGGGTTATAGCCTGATAATTAATCAATGTGTGATTAAGTTGCCTGGATCACTAATTCTTTTGGGTTGCTGACTTGTTTAATGTGGGTGGAGCAAGAGAATAGTCAAAAGAAGCTGGGCACTGAGTAGATTAATCAGGTTATTCTGGATATACTAGTTTCTGGAGACATGTATTACATAGACATGGTTTAAACATCTCAAAAAGCCGAATACTTAACTAAATTAAGCAATAAAAGATTGAGTTCTATGTAACCAAGGAAAGTCACCTATTGAGAATTATTTACAAAGGGACAAAGGAATTGTTGTTGTGGAGTAGGCCTTGTACTAGTCTTAGTCTTATGATAAAATATGTTTATTTGTTACTTTTTGTAGTGAAATGCTTGCATACGTCCATATTTTTGGTAGTTATGGTGCACCAAATTATGGATAGAATGTATCATTGAAAATCTGTATGCAATTGGGCACTCCAGTTATATGGTATTCCACAATAGAGTGTAGCTAACTACACTTATAGTGACAACAATGTGATAATGGGACATAAATGTGAAGTTACTTGAGAGAGATGCTATTCAGCAATTGCAATTTCAACTTTCTATGAAGAACCTGCAGTTTAGTTTTTGTTTCAACAGTTATTTGATTAAGAGGTAGAATAAGCTGCTTGCTTAAATCTTTTTTGCTGTCAATTGCTGGAAAATATTTTTTTTATTTTATCTCTCAATGTAGAAATACTCGAGAATGATATGATTTAGGAATTTAGAAGTCAATATATTTAGAATGCTAAGTTTGTTTGTTTTAGGTTTTAGCAGGTTTAATGTAAATATTTCATGTTTCATTTGGAATTTGATGGTGTGAAATAATGATACAATTCAGGAGTTCAAAATTCAGTGTATTCAAAACCCTAATATTTTTTTATTATGCCAAGAGGTGTAACCTAAATGGCAGCAGGGGGGAGAAGCATTTGATGTTGTGACTGAATGAAAAACCCTGGACTGACATTATTTTAACATTCTCTTTTAAGTACAAATAAATAAATAAATTTATTTTCATTTGAAAATAACTAGCATCCCTATTTTAGATAAATCTATGTAAAAGATGCTGAGAGATATCATTCTCTAGGTGCCCATTCTTTCGATGGGTGTAATGTGAGATATTTCTTTTATCATTTGGAATCAACAGTGTGCATGATTGCATAGGACCTGAGAAGCATACTTCCTATTTTGAGAAAGTAGGAATCTTATCACATAATAGAATTAACTGCTTTTTGGTAGTTCATCTTACAATATGCTACAAGAGGCTTCGGTAGTCTGAAGTGTCTCGCTCATCTTTGGCACTTGTTGTGTTGTATAATCAAACACTTTCAAGTAATGAAATGATGTTTGCAACTCGTTAATATTTTAGCTTTCCTCCATCTATTCTGTTTCCTTGTGCATCTTTTTTTCATACAATTTCAAGTTTGAGTACTGCTCTCCCATGTTTCCTTTTGCAACTTTGCATCTTATTAATTTGTTTGTGCGTGTTTGGCCGCTGTCTTTGTTGTTCAAATACAAATGTTATGCATAAAGGAAGGAGTATATTTTTGTGGCTTTATCTGGTACTTTCATTTTCTTAACAAAGATTTTTTTTCAAAATTTTCTTTATTTTTCTCTTTGCAGCTGCACCACCTTCTGTTTCAAGGTCTCAGTTTTCTGCCCCCCCTGGATTCTCAGTTCCAACCAGGGCCCCTCCGGTTCCGCCTCCTGGATTTTTTCCTCAGTCAAGAGTTGAAAGGCCATATGAACCTCCTACTACTACAGGTTTTTGGATGGAATTCAAGCTGTTTCTTCACATTTTTTTCATAATTTATTGGGGTAGGATGAAATTTATTTTTATACTTTGAACCTAAACTTTGCAAAGGAGTTAACTTTGAATGCAATGCTTGTGTTTCTGCAGTGTTTTCAAATGGAACTAAAGATCACAATGATTCTGTATTGTCACAAAATGCTTTTCCTAATTCATACCCTTTACTACATCAGACACTGGGAGGCAATAGTTCTAATGATGTGGAATTCATTGACCCTGCGATAATGGCTGTTGGAAGAGGCAAATTTCCTATAGGACAGATCCAGCGTGGATCTGCAGGTCCTGATTCAGTTTTTAGTGGTCCTAGGCAGGATTTGTCTGATTCCAGTTTTAGTCAGTCCTTTCTTGGACTTCGATCTCCTTTCCCACAACAGGTCAGTTCTACAGATTATGATGCCAGGCTTCAGATGCTAAAGCAAAAACCATTCTATACCAATTCAAATTTGACATCTCCAAGGCAGCAGTTTACATTTCAGGACCAAATTGGAGACATTACATCTTACTTGTCCCGCCAGAATGATGCTATGATTCCATCCATAATGAGAGAGCAATCTCAAATGAATCTTGATTCTGTGTTCTCTCAGCCATCTTTTCAACAGCCAATGAATTTATCATTCAGAAGCTCTTCAGTTGGTGCAAATGGGTGGGATAGTTGGAACAGAATGAGTTCTGCACTTGAATCTGGGCTTGGGGAGAGAAATTTTTTAGAAGTTGTGAACAAAGAAAGAATGGGTGCTTGGGATCCTAAAAGTGGATTGACTAAGCTCTTTCCAACTTATGGTGAATCAATGTTCCACATGCCATGCTCAGAAAATTATTACAGTAGACCATTTGAAATGTGAAGGGTGATTCTACTGCTGTGAAGCAGAGCATTAGTGAATAGCGATCATTGAAAAGCTTAAATGGTGCAACCCATTATGCTGGTAATTATAAATTGGTTTTATCCAGTCCAAATTCCAAAGGTAAAAAATTGTTAACAGGTTTCTGCAAAGCAGTGCTCTTCTGTACAATTTTTTTGAAGAATCATCAGTGCTACATCTTTTGTATGTTGATGGGGAATATGGAAATAGCTACAACAGCTATGCCCCTGTGGAGCCAGGCTATTTTACATTGGCTGTCATGGAAATTGCCATGACTTTGATTTGTTGTCCTCTGGAGAATACCTGTTATGCTGTTATGATACTCTCTGATTTGTAGGGGTTTTGAAGAAGTTATTTAATTGATTCAAATATTGGAGTCACACCTCATTCGTTCCTTAATAAATTATATGTTGTGGAGAAAACAGTACTCCTGAATCCTACAGATTTTCAGTGGTACAGAGCTGTGGTACCAGAACTTCATATCAATGGGGTTTGAGGGGCGAATGGCTATTGCAATGGTGCTTGCATTTATTCATGTGCACCCAGATAGGCGATATTATTATATGGGCTTTTCATTGTTATTAAGATACGACTCTCTCAAATTGTAATGTGCTGATGGGTGAGTTTGAAGTGAAGCTTATTGAGAAATTTTGTTGTGAGAAAATCTGGCTTCAATGATCTTGCTAAGAGGTAGGCACATTTCTCGACAAGCTTCCCATGCTGTTGAGGGCTTTTGCATTGTAATTGTTGGTTTGCACATATGTATTAATTGTAATCTAACACTGCATAAATGCAGAAAAGCTATTCAATGCTACTTTCATGCAAGTGTTGTCTATATTAAATTTTCATGCGTTATTATTTAAGTTTCATATTCTGTCAGGTTTTCTATGCCATTGAAGCCTTGCTGGCTGCTTACAAGATCTGACAGAAAATCCAAAGTACTAGCTCAAATGTTACATTTTATGAACCTGCAATATGTAATTGTTTACCTTCAATCACTAGCTAAATATCAAGGCCATTCTCAGCCTTTTTTAATTTCCATGTGACTTGCTTTTAGGAGGATTTTTAATTAAAATTTTGAGTTCTAGTCCTTTTAATGCAGTTAATTTTCAATTGTGGATTTCTATGAATTTCAGATGATACAGACAATGTGTTTTATTCGAAGCCACCTGGTGTGACTTACATTGATTACTGTTAACTTCAAATGGAGGCCCTGTAAGCTTTGATGTCATGCCCAATGGAGAATTTATTTCAGGAAGTTACTTGGTACATTGATCACTGAATGTACCGGACTTGCACACCGTGAAAACTGTCAGGAAATTTATATTACATATGATGTATTCTATTTAGAGCCCCCTATTGCAACATTTGTTGATTGGTTCTAGCTGATTACTATAGACCATAGAAGCAGACATATTTAAAATGTTGCAATATATTCTGATATATCTTTTCTTGGCAGGGTTCCCAACATTTTCTTGAAAACATTTCCACTTTTTCAAAAAATTTTTGACCAACATTTTCACCAATATAAATAAGTTATTGGCGTATGTCTGGTAACATCACAGTAAATTGGATATTTTTCTATATAAGCATCAGACCTGCAAGTTTTTGGTCATTCTGCTCTAGAACTTTTATAAACAGGTTATACTTCTTGAATGGTGTAAGTAGCTGTTTAAGATTTTCAGCTGCCATTATTGTATAGCATTTAGATCTGTTGCCAAGGGACAATGGCAATTATTGTTGTCATTATTTAAAAAATGAACTTGGTTATCTACAGTTGTGAAGGTACCTGGTGTAATTGGGTTTGAAAACCTTGTGAATAGGGAATATGTCTGTCGTTATTGTGATTAGTGACTACGACTGTTGCCTTTGATAACAGAAAACACTGCTGTCATATTCATGATTCACGAGCATAGTCATTACTAGACAAAACTGGCAGATGATTATGCTATCCTTTGAATTTGTCATTATTGTTGCATCACTTGCATCACAAATGTTAGTGCTATCGTTGACTTGCTGTTATTTCTACTTGTCAATGGATATTGTTGCCGTTACTTCATTTGTAAAATAGTTATATGATTGAGGTAATTTTTGGGAATTTTCATTGTAGATAGCTGCTAATAATGTTGTAATCATGGAGATTGTCGTCATCATTATTGCCTTTTGACATAACTTCTTTTGTGATCATTAATCTTCTTATGATTACTGATCAGTAGTATTCTGCCATTATTGTGACCTACATTCTTGATCAGTATGGTGCTCAGTAGCATCCTTCTTAGTATTGTGATCAATTTATATGGGTATTGATACTGCTGACAACATTATAGGAAATATTGCTGATAAAAGTGATTAATATGAAACGTTGTTTAGATAGGACATGGCTGTTCTGAAATGCCAGGCACGAATGTTGCCACTACTGTAAACTTAAGAGGTATTTGAAGAGGTTAGGGAGACATTTGTTTTCAACTATAGCTATTATTTTGTGTATAGTTTATTCTTTTCAAATTGATAGCTAGGGAGAAAGGTAGGGTTAACAAGTCATATTTACCTTAGTTGCAATTTATTGTGTTAAAGATTCATCATCACTCTAGAAGAGTTATTTATTAACATTGTTAAAGACATTTATATTATAATTATCTGTAGTCAGTGATCTCAAAATTAACGAGAAAAAAACATATTTAAATTCACGACGTAGACTCTTGTTTACTTTCACTCTCACTCTCTATGTAATTAGGTTGGCTTTAAAATTTAAATGTAGAAAACATCAGCTATTTCTCTTTGTAGAAAATTTCACTGCATTTTTCTGGTACGTGATATTTTCCCTTTTTTTTTTCCAATAATATCCTGAGAAATTGAACGTATCTCTATCTTTTGGGATGCTGAGAAATTCCTGAGAACGATATTTGCTTCTATGCTATAGACTTTAAGCTTTGATGCTGTATGTTCAAAGGAGCATTTATTTCTGTAAATAATGTGAACCTCAACTATTGAGATGTTCTGGACTTCTGCACCATCAAGGTTATTGGGTTGTTAGACTGGTACCAGACGATGAAATTAATCTGTATAAATGTTGTATGTCATAGAAATTTGTAGAAATGACTCACAAGGTTTTTGAATCAGGCGTGAGTCTCTAAGTGGCTAAGCATTGCCACTTGAATTTGTAGTCTTAGGGTTTTTAGCCTTCAAAATAAAAACGATTCTGCAATGCATCCAGAGTTTTCTGTGGATAACTTTTTTTGTATGGAAAGTTTCTAAAGCATAGGACTACCATTTAGAAGTTGACATATACAGCAGATGAGACAATCCATCTGTCAATTGTCTAAATTTCCACGAAAAATAACTGAGTGAGAAAGTATGCATGTTAAAATATCCCTTGTCATACAGTAGATAACATTGACCCTAAACCAAAACATACAATAATTTTCGAATTTCTTGGTTCTATTGGCATAGAGTACCTAGAATGAAGCAGGATTTTGAGTATGGAGCAAGTTGCTAGGACTGAAGTTGGTCCGTGCAAGATATTGTGGGGGAATATCACGAACAAGTGGGTTATGCATTGGGTAGTGCCTTGTACTGCTGTAGTTAGTTGCTTTGTAAATCTCAAGATCTGCTGTTAGGTTCGTTTTGACATTATGCTATATTTACCTTTGTATGGGTGTAGTTTGGCTGCTCATAACTTCACCTACATTTTTGGGGTATATCTAATGTTTGTCATATGGATCTTAACAGTTATATTCTCTTAAGTATGCCTGAAGTGTTTGGATATATTTTGCAGGGTTCTGAAGTTCAATTCTACATTGACTAGAAGTTGGTTTCATTGATGACAATTTAAGGGTACTCTGGTGCTGTTTGAATTTATTGAATTAAGTGTTTTCTTGTGTTTTTCCTTTTCTGAGGAACTTTTGTGTTTTGTACATCAAGAGATTAACATCACTTGGAAGATCTCATTATTTTCTGTTGTTTTTATCTGGTTCTGTTGAATTTTGCAGATGGGTATATATGCCTTTGCATCTAGCCATCAAAGTGTAATACACGGAATAATAATGCAAATATTGATAATTCAAGTTCGCAAACAATGAATTATTTCTTTTGTTTGAGGTTTGAGAATGGAGGAGCTCAGAGTATATTGATAATTCAAGTCCTCAAATAACGAATTATTTCTTTTGTTTGAGGTTTGAGAATGGAGGAGTTGTATAGCTTTTAATTCCTGTTCATAATAGAATATCTAACAGCTGGTATATTTGGAGTAATTGATGGTACATATGTTAGTCTGGCTGTCTTAACATCTCTGCCTTAATTTCTTCTGCTGCTTGAATAACATTCTCTTGATTTGTTCCATTTCCAGGTACATATTTTAGGTATATTTGTAGTAATTGATGGTACGCATGTTTCTTATCTATCTTCACTTCCCTCCACTATTTTAGTTTCTTCTGCTGCTGGAATAGAATTTTCCAGATTTGGTCATTTTCTTGGTACACATTTAAAAAAATGTTTTTACTGAAATCACATTCTATATCTTGGTATTTAAATTTTGTATATTTGTTTTGTTTTTCAAGGTGTTTGGATGGACATCTTATCAAAGCCGCATGTTTGATTTGAGAGGAATGTGGACATTTTCTTGGTCTAAATTTGGCTTATTGAAGTATGTGAGCTATTGTTGACATAAATCTGTGTTATAGTCAAATATTAAAGCTGTCAACTATTGTTGGCGTAAATCTGTGTTGCAACTAAATCGAAAGTTTATGTTCAAAGATCAAATCTTTTGGGCTGGCATATTTTTGGCCTAATTTTTGTTTATGTAAGCTGTGAACTATTATTGATATTATTCTGTTTTGCAAGCAAATCAACATTCTCTGTTCAAACTGCACTATTTTTATAGCTTCTCTTGGTCGTAGTCTTGGGAAGAATGACATGAATGACAATCAGAACAGTCAATTTTTCTTTAGGTAAAAGCCTTGAGATGCATGACATTATGTGATGATGAAAACAGTCAATTTGGTGAACCTGCTTATGTCAGACATTAGTTTTTGTTTTATTTGTCTGTTTTTTTTTGTCTTGAAACGAACCTGAGTACAGAGAGCTAAGGAGCAAAAGGGCTGCAAGTGAACAGACTAGATTTTATAAGCCAACAACCCA
This sequence comes from Sequoiadendron giganteum, assembly GCA_007115665.2. Lineage (NCBI taxonomy): Eukaryota > Viridiplantae > Streptophyta > Pinopsida > Cupressales > Cupressaceae > Sequoiadendron > Sequoiadendron giganteum. The sequence goes on from CM021102.1 coordinate 66,539,292, forward strand.
ACCGAGGAACCCATACACAAACAGGGCACACTTATTACCAGTTGTGCTACCTCAGAAGAATACAATCATGATTCAGAAGACGTGCTATAGACAGCTGTTATGTAGAAACCTATTACAAACACAAATGTTTATAAATCAGTGACTGATGCCATAAAATTGTATTTCAACTTGGCACTGGTATTAAACTATTTGGTTTAGGAAGCTGACAGACGTGAAAGCCTTAAGACATTATGTTGTCTTCGTTTTTGTTTTTATTATAAATCAGTGAGTTGTACATATAAATTAGTGACTGATGCCAGAATGTTTTTTGTCAACTTCTTGCTGATATTAAAGTTTCTCGTTTTACGTTATTGTACAAGTGGTTTCAGCTTCCAAAACATTACAAATCGTATTTGAGTTTGGCTTTAATTAAAATAATACAATGCTGTCTATATGGTTTGTACTTGTGTCATTAAAGCTATGTGATAACTATCAAATCATAGTTACGAGGATAATTAGTAGAATTCTAGATCAGTTTTGTTCGTTGCCTTGAAAGAAATAAATTACCATGAAAAAAGACCAATCCACTGGGTTACAATAGTTGAATCAAAGTGATCACTCTGTCCATGAATTGAAATATCGAGAAGTGATTCATAAATCTTTTGGTTGATAGCCTTGAGAGTTGCATTAACAATGGATCAGCAAGATTAGCTCATTAAACGACACATACTGTAGCCTGCTCCACTGCAATTAATTCACTTGCAGCGGTTTTAAAAATGCAAAAACAATAAGAGGGAAATAAACAGTAGGGTACACAATGAGCAAGAATAACAAATTTACATATGGAGAAACCCGAATAGATGAAAAATTTCAAGGGGATGGCTAATTTAATCATCTTTTTGGGGTTGTAGACTAACCTATAGTGACCTTTGACGCTAACTTATTCTTTGCAACTTGCATGTCCATGATCGCTCTTCCTATTTTTGCCTCAACAATATGGAAAATGTCTTTTATTTAGCCAAGTGTCTAACCTTGCATTTGATCTCTTGCCCTTCTTTTCCAAGGAGGGTTGATAGTTAGCTTGAGATGACAATGACCCTTTCAATTCCCTCGCGTGGGAAGATGGACTGTTTCCTTGTAAGGCAATGGCCGCCCATGTAATTGCCTCTAATTTGTCCACCAAGATCCACATGGCTCATCATTCGGAGCTACATATTAGGTGGGAAGAATTGGAACAATTGCCAATGTATCATAATAGTGTTTCACTCGTGGGAGAGAGAGAGGCATGACTCACGGGTAATTAGATAGTTCACTAGCAATGTGTAAGAATGACTCACGAGCAATTAGACAGTTCTCTAGCAAAGTGTAAGATAGTTGTTGTCCTTGTTGGGGCGACTCCACAATGAAGGATGTGGCCAACATCAGGTAGGAGGGGGAGAGGAATGACTCAGTTGTGGTCTACGGGCTATAGGACAGTTCACTAGCAATGTGTAAGATAGTTCCTGGTTGGGGCGACTCCACAATGAAGGATGTGTACAACATCAGGACACCTGTGAAAGGTTTATTGTCTTGATTCATTCTTATGCCCAAAATGTGCTCCTAGTTAACACTTTCCTAGAACTTGTTGAAAAAGTAGCTCGAAAGGAGACTTTTCCAGCTTGGAACTGTGTCACCCAGGTTGGAGCGTTTGTGGAGAAGTTATCTCCAGTTTTTTGCTTTTTCTTTTTTATCTATTACGCACTTGCCAGTTTGGCAATTTCTTTTTAGAAACAACTATGTTTTCTTTCTAAGTTAATCTCAGCTTTATTCTACAGATAGTGAATAAGAGATTATAAAAAAGAATTGATGTGTTTTTGTGGGAAATGACACAGGAAGAAAGGGAGATCGCAGTTAACAAAAGAAGGAATTGAAACATTATCTAGGATTGCAGTATTGCTGTGGATGCCAAGTTTTGGCAATTGTACATTTCTTCTTTTTTGTAGTAATAAAATCTCTCATTGAATGCTGGTTTTTCCCCAGAGTTAGGGGTTTTCCAGGGTAAATCATTGTGTCAAAGTGTGATTGGTTTTTTCTAACTTTTGCTGCCTTCAGTATTTTGTGAATGGTGTTGTGCATGCTTTAATTCTTTGTTTCAGTAATTTGATTTCTGTTATTCAAATTTCTGAGTATTAAACAATAGTGAATTTATTGTTGGGTTTCACAACACTAAGAGAGGAGACATATTTTTCACATGGTATCAAAGCAAATATCTTGAAAGAGAGGTTTAAGTTCAAGGGTTTTAGCAATGGCAACAACCAGATTAAGAGATTCAAATAGACTTGAGGGGGGCTTCAAACTTTGGTGTGTGGAAAGCAAGAATTCTTCTATTATTGGAGGAGAATAGTCGAGAATAGTTTGAAGGAATACACAACCACTACCGTTTCTGTTTCGACAGATGCTACGCTATTGGCGACCTACTGGAAAGAAGATGCGAAAGCTAGATGCATCATTATGGATGGGGTCAACGATCACCTTGTTCTTCATACTGCAGACTTAGACACTTGCAAAAAGATGTATGATGCCATACTCAACCTATACTAGAGTTCAAATTTGAACATGCAGTTGATTCTCAGGGATAAGCTGAGAAACAACAGAATGAAGAAAGGGGAGAGCGTAGTGGACTACCTTACCATGATTAGAATAGTAAAAGATGCGCTGGTAACTGCCGGGGTAGCAATACCGGATGATGAGGTTGTCCGGATTGCATTGGCACGATTCACAAAAGAATGGGACATCTTTGTCAAAGTTGTATCCAGATGGCAAGATATTCTTGATTGGGATCGTTTGTGGATTGATTTCACTCAGGAAGAGTTACGAATGAGTTATGTTAATGGAGGTAGCAACAGTGGTCGTAAGGGTGAGGTGGAAGAGAATGTTGCTCTTGCCAGGAAAAGCAAAGGAAAGAAAGGCTCAAGCAATGAGTCTTAACTCTAAAGGGGACAAGAAGAAAAAGAAAGACCTTAGCAAAATTAAATGTTATGGTTGTGATCAGCTAGGACATTATGCCAGTCAATGTCCAAATCAGAAGAAAGGAGACAAGAAGAAGAAGCAGACAATAACTTCATCGGATGTTGATGAGCTATCCTCTGGACTAGAAAATGAGTTTGCTCTTGTAACCTGCTTATCTAGCTCGAACACTACAGGGGTTCGGTATATTGATAGTGGTGCGTCATGCCATATGACATGAGTTAGAGAACACTTCTCCAACTACAAAGTAGAAGAGATAGGCTTCTAGATAAAGATGGGAAACAAGTCCACATGCACTCTAGTTGGGAGAGGGACCGTTTCATTTCAGAGGGAGTCAAGCAGTGATATTAAGATCACAGATGTATTGCATGTGCCAGGGATGTATATGAATATGATTTCAGTATCTGCCCTTGAAGACGAAGGGTACAACGTACTCTTTTAGGGACAAAATGTGTATTTAAAACACAAGGACTGGAAGAAGGCAAAGCGGATTGGGGTTAGAAGTAACAATTTATATACGTAGTTTGAAACTCCAAAGGCATTAGTGAGCAGTGACAACAACAGGGAAATAGGAGAGGGGGTGAGTATAAAAGCAAAGCCTTCTAGGAGTTCTACACTAGAGAAGGAACCAAGAGAGAGTGGACTGTTCCCTACAACCCACAACAAAATGGGGTTGTTTGATCAGGATTTGCCTAAGTATCTTTGGGCAGAAGCTTGCAGCACAATAGTCTATATTCAGAATAGAGTACCTCATAAGATTTTGGGGAAAATGACACCAGAAGAAGCCTTTACAGGGAAGAAGCTTGAGGTCGGGCATTTTAGGATCTTTGGCAGTATAGCATATTGTCACTTACCATCAGAGAAATGAACCAAGTTAGATTCGACTGCAGAGAAAGGTTTCTTTGTTGGATACAACGAAACCTCTGAGGCATACATGATCTTTATTGCAGGGACGAGGATGATCATAGTGAGATGTGATGTGAAGTTTCTGGAGGAGAAAGCCTTCAGAAAATCTCAGGGTTTGCCAGCAGTTGACTAGAGTTAGCAGATTGAAGCTCCAAAAGTGGATCAGGAGTCTCAGGTACAAGGCACTATGACGGGAACAAATGCAGATACAGGTACCTTGGTGAGTCGAGTCCACAAGATCAAGAGCAACAGAATAAGGAACAACAAGCTCCATTTATTGGTGTATCTCCTACTGGCGGGAGAAGGACTAGCCGAGTGGAAACTTAGATTGCGCGAGACACTCAGGAGTTTATGGAAGCTCCTAAAACGAGTGGCAGGGAGAGGAGAACACCAACTAAATATTCAGATTATGTGGTATTAATAAGCAAGCTCATTGACAGTGAGCCTTCCAGTTATCAGGATGCTGCACAACAACAGGTTTGGCAGGATTCCATGGTGGAGGAGTACAACTCCATCATGAAGAACGATGTCTGGGAGGTAGTGCCAAGGCCTATAGGTAAGGCAGCGGTTGGTTCTTGCTAGATCTATAAGATCAAGCATGCTGTAGATGGTAGCATAGAGAAATACAAAGCCAGGTTCATGGCCAAGGGGTTCTCTCAGAAGGAAGGAATCGATTATGACGAGACATTCGCTCCAGTGGCTAGATATACCTCCATACGAGTTGTGATCTCATTAGCAACACAAATGGGATGGAAAATCCATCAGATGGATGTCAAGATGGCTTTCCTAAACGAAATCATAGAGGAGGAGGTGTACATCAAACAACCAAAAGATTGTGTCGCATGGGAGTGACTAATGTTTGCAAGTTAAAGAAAGCACTATACAGACTTAAGTAGGCACCCAGAGCGTGGTATGCGTGCATAGACAGTTACTTGCAAAGCATGGGATTTGTGAAGAGTGAGGAAGACTCCAACCTTTACTATCTCATGGTGGGAGGTGAACCACTCATTCTAGTTTTGTATGTGGATGATTTATTTATGACTGGTTCACCGAGGCTCATAGAGGACTGCAAGAGGGACCTAGCAGTAGAGTTCAAGATGAAGGATTTGGGATTGATGCACTATTTTCTGGGACTAGAGGTGTGGTAGATAGAGGGAGAGATTTTCCTTGGTCAAGGGAAATATACTATGGAAATCGATTCAGAATGCTAGACTGTAGACCCATGTCTACACTGATGGTTACAAATTGGCGGAAGATCAAAGCATCAAAGCAGGAGGCAGTAGACCCCACCTGGTATAGACAACTTATTGGTTCATTGATGTATCTGGTCAATACAAGACCAAACATTTGCTTTGCAGTCAACTCTCTTAGTTAGTTCATGGTAGAACCAAAGAGAGTACATTGGATGATAACAAATCATGTGTTGAGGTATCTACATGGTACAGTCGAGTCTGGGTTGAGATATACTTGGGGTAATGGTGTCAGGTTGATTGGCTACACTGATGCAGAATGGGCAGGTAATGCAGTGGACAAGAAAAAAACTTCGGGGTACTATTTCAGTATGGGATTAGGGGTTGTCTTGGTACAGCAGGAAACAAAAGTCTATTGTATTAATCTCTACGGAAGTAGAGTACATGGCAACGAGCATGGCAACATGTGAGGCCATATGGCTTCAAAAGCTGTTACTGGCATTGTTTGGTCAAGAGCTAGAATCAACCATCATTCATTGTGATAATCAGAGTTGCATAAAACTCTCTGAGAATCCTGTTTCATGATAGGCCGAAGCATATTGACATTAGATATCACTTTATCAGGGATTGTGTACAACGTGGATTAGTTTGACTATAGTATATATCTATAGATGAGCAGGTTGTAGACATCTTAATGAAGGCCTTGATGAAAATCAAGTTTGTCTTCTTCAGGGACAAGTTAGGTGTAGTAGAGAACACCTTCCTCGCTAAGAGGGAGTATTGAAAAAGTAGCTCGAAAGGAAACTTTTTCAGCTTGGAACCATGTCACCCAGGCTAGAGCGTTTGTGGAGAAGTTATCTCCACATTTTCTAATTTTTCCTTCTTATCTATTACGCACTTGCCAGTTTGGCAATTTCTTTTTAGAAACAACTATGTTTTCTTTCTAAGTTAATCTCAACTTTATTCTACTGATGGTGAATAAGAGATTATAAAAAGGAATTGATGTGTGTATTGTAGATATATATAGATTGAAGGTTTTTGTAGGAAATGACACAGGAAGAAAGAGAGATTCCAGTGAACAGAAGAAGGAATTGAAACATTATCTAGGATTGCAGTATTGCTGTGGATGCCAAGTTCTGGCAGTTGTTGTAAATTTCTTCTTTTCTTTAGTAATAAAATCTCTCTCATTGAATGCTGGTTTTTTCCCAGAGTTAGGGGTTTTCTAGGGTAAATCATTGTGTCAAAGTGTGATTGGTTTTCTCTAACTTCTGTTGCGTTCAATATTTTGTCAATGGTGTTGTGCATGCTTTAATTCTTTGTTTCAGTAATTTGATTTCTGTTATTCAAATTTTTGAGTATTAAACAATAGTGAATTTATTGATGGGTTTCACAATACCAAGAGAGGAGACGTATTTTTCACAAAACTACTTTCTAGCAATGAAGATATACATGGGTTGACTCCACATGGAGTGCGATGATGTATCAAACCAAAATCAATTCACTCAGTTGTTGTGGTCTAAGGATAATTAGATAGCTCACCAACAATGCATAAGATAGTTGTTATCTTGGATGGGGCCACTCCACATCGAAGGAGAGATGTGGCCAACATCAAGCCACTTGTGAAAGGTTTATTGTCTCAATTCATTCTTATGCCCAGAATGTGCTTCCTGTTGCTCAAACTTCCCAGAACAAGTCTGCAACAATGAATACATGCATGGGATGACTCCACATGGAGTATGATAATGTTTCTACCCTCCATCAAGTTGCTTGTAGCATTGATCAATACTAATACTTGTAACATTGCTAAAAGTAATATGTACCAACCCCGTTATCAATTCTAACAGAAGATAAAATTCTCAGTTGATCAACACAAGACCAAAGTTGTTTGCCTTAATGGTTCCATGGCATTTGGAAGTCATATGAACATCTACCACAATCAACTATCAACTAGATGCTTGTAGAAATCTTATGTTAGAAAGATTACATCATATAGATAGTTTGTGTTTATGTATATTGTTTTATTAGTTTAATGGGTTGTTTGGGAAACATTTTAGTTATTGACGGATATTGCATAGTTCCCCGAGTGGTTGAAAAGAAAGGGGTTTATAAGCTTGCATTTAGCATTGTAAAATCAATTCAAATATAATATATATTTTTGTGTTCGTTGGTGTCATTTACAAATGAAATTTCTGTTAATTTCTAATAGTGATATTAGAGTGGAAAGATGGAAGGCAGGTAATGAAAAAAAAAAGAGAACATTCCAAGTGAAAGTTAATCAACATAAAGAATAGCTATTGAAAAAAAAAGAAAAGCAAAACCTTTTTGTGATATCCTCTTGTAAATTTTGTGTTAGTTTTGTTTGTTTGGGGATATTTCAGGAGTTGTTAAAGACATTTCAATGTTCCTTTTTTGTGTATAGAAGTGTAGGTCGATAGTTTATGGTTTTATGAAAAGTCCCTTCCAAATTATCATGGGTGGTTTGAGTATTATAGGTGAGTTGGTATAAGGGTTGGATTTTCTTATGTGACTGGTAATTTTGTTATGGAATACCTAGCACAATAAAAGAATATGATAGGAAATATGTTGCGAATACTTGATTATGGTAATTTGAGAATAACAAGCCACTTCGAGGGGGAAAACCTCCAAATATATCCAATGACAACATAATTCATGTCGTCATGATGAAATAACTCACTGTATGAGCATGAATTTGCACCCCTAACACAAATTCCCCTTTCACCCTTTTACACTTTAGAAAACCAAAAGCGGAGGTTTAATTCCACTTAAGCCCTCTGCTTGCATTCCACTTGGTGCCCTATTTGTGTCGGTGGGGGCGTTTCTGTCAGGGACACTCGTGCGGCGTGCTTACGTCCCTGGAAGATTCATGTGGTTGGAGTAAAAATTACATTTTCGATTGAAAGTCGAAGATTAACGTCCCGCTTCGGCTAGCCAACCCGAATATGGCCGTTTTTCATCTTCTCCTTCATATTCTTGACCATTCCATCCATTCTCAAGTTTTGGGAGATCTTGAGTTCATCACTTCACATTTTCTCCACTCTTTCGAATGTCCATTCAAGCTTTGTAGCAACATTCTTCACTTTATTGCAACAATCTACCACTCAATCACTCTGATAGTGCGAGTGCAGGACAAACACCACGACAATAGAGGCTTGAGTTCCTCTCATTCACTCCTCCACAAGCCTTGAGCACTTTGGATGGAGGTGGTAAGCTCCTCTCATCTCCTCTATCGTATTCGGTTGAGTAAGCACATACCGTTTTGTAGTGTTCCTTGCATAAGTAGCTTGTATTTCCTTCCTTTATTGTTATTTCTATCATTGCAAACTTGGTTGTCCATGGAGGTGGAAACACCAAGATGGGGGTTTGACTGAGGTAGGCCCCTAAACTGCCCCAACACTTTCCCTCTTTGTTGTGTGTAAGTGGAGAGATCTCGAAACAAGTTGGTGAGAGGATTTTTCTACGAAATTTTCTTTGTCACCCTTGCGGTAATATACTTCTTTTATCATATCCGTATTTACCTTTCTCTTTTCTTAGTCTTGTTCTTTACTTCCCAAAACTACTAGACTAGACTGTCAATCCTTTCTCGGGATTCGAACCTCATTTCTCTGGTTTCTTGGCCGTACGGATGCCAAAGCACCTATGAGATGCTAGCATGCCGTGCTGTCATTCTAGAACCACACTTTTGTCCTCGAACAACGAGCTACCTGTGACGCAAAGTTGACTCTGGAAAGTGACTCATCTAGTCCCCCTTTAATTCCTGGGATTGCAGAGTGATCGAAAGACACATAGTCTTCATCATTCTCATCCTTTCTATCCTAACCTTCCTTTGAACTGAGGTAAGTTAGGGCAGTCTTTCCGCTCTTGGCCTTTCGTGACCTGGGGCCTTGTAGTAGGTGGTCCCCCTCTTACATTTTTAGTGAACCCGACGTGAACCATTTTGGTTCCGTTCTGCGATACTTAAAGCTCCTTTCTTCGTATCCTAGGAATGTTGTAGGTGTGAGAGTTGTGAGGCTCTCACCTCACAACCCAACCTACGACCCCAAATAGGCATAGTTGGAAGGTTTCAAAGTATTACGTAATGAAACCTTAATTGGGTCACTACTTTATCTCGTAAACCTTAGGAGGCTCTGTAGAAGTACCATCTGGTGTTCATATGGCCTCTTTCCTAAATCAACCTATTCCCTCCGTGCAGACTATGAGTGGTGGTACTAGCAAAAAATTCACCTCACAGGACCTGCGGATGGGCTTCAATAGGGATCCATCTCCTCTTTACATTCTTGCGAAGATAAACGGGAATATTGTAGCAGGTGTTCTCGTTGATCCGACATCGTAGGTTAATATCATAACTGAGGAGATCATGCTGATTAACTTCCTGCATAAGGATGGGTATGATGCACCTGAAAGTACCGTCCGCACACATGACATAATTTTCGTACCTCCTATAGGGAGTATTGTCCTATCGGTCCTTGTTGGACCTAAATCTGTAAGCCTTAAGTTTGACATCATCCCGGGGTCTGAACTCTTCAGAGTGAAGCTAGGCATCCCCTGGTTAGTAGCTATGAACGTAGTTCCCTTGGTTATACACAAATATTTGAAGTTCGTTCATGGAGGTTCAATACATGTTATCCGTGACACCGATTATAGACCACTAGTTGCACATGGCAGCTATACCTTAGATTACTTTTGGCCCACATCCCTTGGTCCTCTCCCGCCTAAGAAGGACCTCCTACACCACACGTATCAAAACTATAAGAAGCGCGCTAGGCTGAAAGTGAGATACCCTCTGTCGCTTTATGCTGTTTCACATAGAGCTTGTCTGAAAGCTGATAGTGATGGCGTCAAGGCACGTAGAAGAGAAGAAGAGAAGTGGTCTCAAGATCCTCCTTCCTCTTCCTCTGTTCAACCCAATGCTTCCTCTCGCCCTGTCGCGACACCATCTGCTATCGTCTTGCGTTTGCAAGATAATCCTATGGTGCTCGCTTGGCGAAAGGCCAAGCATCTTGCATTTGAGCTTCCTGTCTTACCGACGGAGCCTAGGCCCGTCTGGTATGGAAGACAAAAATCCCCTCATGGAGAGTCCTCTTTGTCTCGGCCTTCGTAGCCTCCTACTATTTTTGTTCCCAAAATAGTGAATGGGAAGAGGCCCATCGTCGAGGCATTAGAGTCAACTCCTCCTACCATTTCTGAACCTACCCCTCCTTCTCCCAGTCAGGAGTCTGCCCTTCCGCTAGAAACAACCGTGGAGGACACTCCCATGGATGAGCATAATCCTTCTGTCTCTTTACATATCCCAACTTCTTGTTTGAAGAGCAGTAGAAACCACCTTGCGTACGAGCGTAAGCGCCGATGAAAGGATCTCCTAGCTGAGCAAAACTCCTTACAGAAGAAAGAGGAGAAGGTTGCACCTCTTGTTGCATCCTCCTCTTTTCCTCCTTCCATCTCTGAATCTCTTTCAGTTCCCACTGTGAGCGCACATGTGCCTGGAAGGGTGCAAGTGTTCATTGCTCCTTCGACAGAGCCACCCTTGTTGACTTCCGTCCTGGATGTCTTGCCTTCCCAAAGCTCGTGGGCATCGTGAACACTTCAGTTGTGTCCACTGAGGTTCTTTCCTCTTCTCCCTCGATCTTCCTTATTTTTTTCTGTGGGGATTTCACTTCGTCCAATGAAGAAGAAGGTAGAGTGTGGCCCCTCCATCAATGGAGGACGTAAGAAGAGCCCACCTTCCCCGAAAGGTGGCCCCAATTTGACTTGTTTTTTCCTAGTAACGAAACCAATCCCAGCCTACCCCGAGTTTGTCATTGCTCCCGAGTCTCTAGGTGAGCCCAATGGTGAACCTCGTGTACAAACTTCTCCGTCCACCAAGGTGAAGCATGACAATTCCGTTAAATGCATGTTTAACTCGGTAGATGAGGTTTCGACCTTATCACCAATTTTTACAAAGTCATTGACCTTAGACCCACAAGAGTTGAGTGATGGAGAGCTCACAGGTCCCTCTGCCTTGGCCCTTGTTGCGGGAGGATCAGAAGCTCCTCCCCTTAACATTACACCATTGCAGGCTCATCATCCTTCCCTTTCAATGATCTAGAGTGGGAAGCTGATGACCTCTTGGTTGACTAGTGTTAGAGGGAGACCCTCTTCTCAATATTTAGATTAGATGTGTGTGTGTTTTGGTGTGTTCCTCCATAATCGTTCTACATGTGCCTGGATGAACCTCATCAACCCTGTTGGTGCTTGGATATAGGCGTGGTGTTTGTGTTGTAAACCTTCCTCTATATGTATCTCTATTCTTCCATGTTTGTGATTGACTTTCGACAAATTGGGGATGATGCAAAATGTCAGGAGCATTTAGGCCTCTTTCCATGTTGACACAATTTTTTTTTTTTACTTTTTCTTCCGTGCATTCTTCCTGATTTGGTTGGGGATTGATGATATTTCGCTTCTTGACGCGGTTACCTAACATATATAAATAAAGGCAGATCTGACCCGACGAAACCAGATCCCCCAGTGCCCTTTGTGTGTGATCTACTTTCTTTTACTTTCTCTCGTCTTTTCTTGAGTTGTCCCTTTCATGTATGACAACGCCTCTTCTAATTTACTTGGTCTTTAGAAAATGCATTCATTTTCGAATGAATCTTTTATCGAAAGACCCCTCACACACTTCTTCGTCAAAACTACATTCTCAACTTGAGATCCTAACAAAACATGTTTCCTTCATCATGGGTTCATAAAGAAAGGACTTGGGAATCCTCCTTCGAAGCGAGGATGGTCTTAGTCTTCTCCTCGCATGAACGCATCTCCTTCCTTTCGAATTCCTTTATAAAGTGAACATCTTTCAAAAAGATTCCTTGGTGACAAGTCGATTCGAGAAGGAAGATGGTAACTTTTGAACAGTGTGTCCCTTGAGTGGACCCCTCCCTTTCACGTTGGGTTCTCGAGGGACCCCTTCGAAATATTTCAACAAGTTCTATGGCGTCTAGCTCAGGTGCAACTCGACTAGGCTGGTTTCGTTTCTTCGCATCTAGTCCGGGGCAGCCCGACTAGACCACCTTCACATTTTTACGTCTAGCTTGGGGGCAACCCGACTAGACTTCACCTTTCAAACAATGCGTCCCTTGAGTGGACCCTCCTTCCTTTTGAAGGGTTCCTGAGGGACCCCTTTTAAAGTCTTACAACTTAGCGATGGTTTGCATGACTGTCCATTCACTGGCCCGCGCGACCGCTTCTTGATGTGTTCTATCTGTGGGTAAACATGTCGCCATCTCTAACTCTACAGAGTCCCCTTTTACTCTGTCTCCCTCATGTGAGAGTTCTTGGGGGATACCTTCCTTATAGGTCTATGAGGTTGTAAGGTGATTTTATTGGTTTTCTTCATGTGAGAGTTCTTGAAGGATACCTCCCTTGTAGGACCGTGAGCCTGTAAGGAACTTTTGTACTTAAGCTTTGTGGTTCTGCGGAACTATGAAGTCCTTTCCTGCACTTCCGAGTTCGCCAGATCGTGCTCTGCTTCCTCGTCTGTTCAGGTATACATCTCTTACTCTGTTACTTTCCTACTACTTTACTGAAACACTCATTAGTACTCGTGCTTGCTAAAGTGAGGGAAAAATGTATCAGCGTGAATTTGCACCCCTAACGCAAATTCCCCTTTCACCCCTTTACACTTTAGAAAACCAAAAGAAGAGGTTTAATTCCATTTAAGTCCGCTGCTTGCATTCCACTTGGTGTCCTATTTGTGTGTCGGTGGGGGTGTTTCTGTCGGAAATGCCTGTGCAGCACGTAGACGTTCATGCGGCACGTTTACGTCCCTCACAGATTCCTATGGCTGGAGTTTGCAGAGACGTTACATTTTCGATTGGAAGTCAAAGATTAACATCCCTCTTCGGCTGGCCGGCCTGAATATGGCCGTTTTCATCTTCTCCTTCATATTCTTGACCATTCCATCCATTCTCAAGTTTCAAGAGATCTTGAGTTCATCACTTCACATTTTCTCCACTCTTTTAAATGTCCATTCAAGCTTTGTAGCAGCATTCTTCACTCCATTGCAACAATCTACCACTCCATCACCCCGATAGTGCGAGCATAGGAAAAACACCACAAAAATAGAGGCTTGAGTTCCTTTCATTCACTCCTCCACAAGCCTTGAGCGCTTTGGACGAAGGTGGTAAGTTCCTCTCATCTCCTCTATCGTATTCGGTTGAGTGAGAACATACTGTTTTGTAGTGTTCCTTGCATACATAGCTTGTATTTCCTTCCTTTATCGTTATTTCTATCATTGCAAACTTGGCTATCCATGGAGGTGGAAACATCAAGAGGGGGGTCTGATTGAGGCAAGCCCCTAAACAACCCCAACACTTTCCCTCTTTGTTGTGTGCAGGTGGAGAGATCTCAAAACAAGCTGGCGAGAGGATCGTTCTATGAAATCGTCTTCATCACCCTCACGGTAATATACTTCTTTTATCATATCCGTATTTACCTTTCTCTTTCCTTAGTCTTGTTCTTTACTTCTCGAAATTACTAGACTAGATTGTCAATCCTTTCTCGGGATTCCAACCTCATTTCTCTGGTTGGCTGGCCGTACGGATGCCAGTGCACCTATGAGACACTAGCGCGCCGTGCTATCATCCCAAAATTGTGCTTCTGTCCTCAAACAAAGAGCTACCTGTGACGTAGAGTTGACTCTGGAAAGCGACTCTTCTAGTCCCCCTTCAATTCTCGAGATTGCAGAGTGATTGAAGGACACATAGTCTTCATCATTCTCATCCTTTCTATTTTAACCCTCCTTTGAACTAAGGTAAGTTAGGGCAGCCTTTCTGCTCTTGGCCTTTCGTGACTTGGGGCCTTACAGTGGGTGGTCCCCCTCTCTTACACTCACTATTTCCTATAATATCTTATTTATGCTTAGGATATCACCCATGTCGACTCAGATAACTTTATAGAAGCTTTAGGCCAACCTAAAACTAAATAATAATATAATGATGATAATATGAATTTGTAGACATGGAAAATGTACAAGTTCGGTTTGACACACTTGATTCTGATTACTAATGACATTTCCTCCTAAATCATACTCTCAGCATTTCATCATATTCTGTCCCTTAATTTAATAAATCATTATTTATTTGATTAAGTCTTTCTCCTCCAGTGATTAAATTAATCAATTTAATTTAATTAACCTTATATCTCTGTCTGATTAAATAAATCATTTTATTTGACTAAAGTCTCTAAAGTCCTCTTATTAAATTAAATAAATTAAACCTTATTTGATTTAATCTAACATTTTCCCATTTAGTTAAATAAATCAAAATCATTTATTTAATTAATCATTTCCTCTCAATTATGATTTAAATCAATTCATCAATTCAAGTCAAAATTGTCAAATCATCTAACCCTCATTAAATTAATCAAATTCTTGATTAAGTTAATCCCTATCACTAAAATCCTCTAGAGAATGCAAGTTGCACATGAAAATAGATTTAATTCATTTATTAAATCTCTATTTTTTCTCACATGGCATCAAAAGGGAATATTCCCTCAAGTTTGAATTCAAAAAGTCCAAGTGGACTTATACATCCAACAAGACATTCACTCCTCTTACATGTCCTTGTGCATTGAGCCAAGTGGCATTTATTTCAATCTTTTTTCCCTCTCACATGTCATTTTTTCAAATTCAAATTCCACCTAATTGCATTTATTGACACTTTGGTCAAAATGTGCACAACCACCAACCATTCACGTGGTGACAAGTGGCATTCAACCATTGGGTGAAAGTTAGTCCCACATTGCTTATATCTTGATCTCTCTTCCAAATTCAAATCTATAAATGGAAGGCTTATCTTTTCATTATTCATCTACAATTTCATGCAAAACTACTCTCTTAACATTGAGAGCCAATTTTGTGCACATCACTCCATATTTCATCATTTTTACAAT
This sequence comes from Sequoiadendron giganteum, assembly GCA_007115665.2. Lineage (NCBI taxonomy): Eukaryota > Viridiplantae > Streptophyta > Pinopsida > Cupressales > Cupressaceae > Sequoiadendron > Sequoiadendron giganteum. Next base: position 66,554,318 of record CM021102.1, read on the forward strand.
TCTTAGCTAGGTTATGCTCAAATCTCATCATGGAGATTTGATCAATCTACACATTTCAACATTATAATTTAGGAGTTGAGAAAGGGCCAATTTCAACATTCAATTGGCACCAATTCCCCCATGGGATCACTAGTTTGCTCACTTAATTAGGATTTCTTTTCATTTATTTAGTTTGTTCTTCATTTTCCTAGTTTAAATTTTAGTAAATGGATTTCATGGGGAATCCTTCATTTTTGTTTGCATTTGATCTAACATCCTAATTTTTTTGTTGTTCTTGTGCAATTGCAGGTTTAGGGGTTCACATTTTGACGCTAGAAGGAGGGCATCTACCTTTTTAATCACTTAAAAAAAAAAATCCGCATTTTTCACATTCTGTTTGGTAGGTTACAGGTCCGCGATCCTATATCACGCCGCATTTGCAAGCGCGGTGCTATATTGTGCCGCATATTTTCCAAACTCTGCCGCACTTGTTCCCGCGCCTGGTTTTTTTTTTGAAACTGCAAACTTTGCCAAGAATCCACAGTCTCAAAATCTGTCACACCCAGGTCCGTGGCTCTATATTGCGCCGCATTTGTAGGCGCGATGCCATATCTCACTACATCATTTTCCAAACTGCGCCACACCTGCATTCCTACTCAAAAAAATCAAATTTGCAAAACTCTGCCGCGAATTTTAGTTCCAAACTGTGCCACTTGCAAAACTGCATTGCACCCGCAGTCTCTATTTCTGCAGAGCACCGCACCCAGTCAAACACGCGGTGCTATATAGCGCCACCTTATTTCCAAACTCTGTCGCACCTGCTAATTTTCCACCGCGAACAACAGTCAAATTTCAAATTTTAACATGTGCTTTTTAATTTTTGGATTTTCTAATTTTTGACCTGTTTGTTATTTTTGTGCTCTTTGGTTTCTGTCATTTTTTTTGTAGGTTGGAACAAGGGAGAAATAAAAATAGGAGGTTCATCATGCACAAAGTGTTTTTAAACACTATAGTGTTGTTCAACACTTTTTAGGATCTTTAAATTCTGTTTAAAAAGGAATTTGTTTACTTTCATGCTTTAGAAACACTAAATTTTTCTTTTGGGTTAAAAAAGAATAAACAAATTTCTTTTTCAAAAGTTTGCAAAAGGCTAAAAAGAACCTAGAAACAATCTACTAGATTTGGTTGAGGTTTAAAAATTGAACAAATCAATTTCCACAGTTAAATTTGGTGCTCTAAAAAGAATTCATTTTGCTTTGTGGGATTAAAATGAACAAATGCTATTTTATTTTGTAATTGTTTATTCAAGTTAATATCATCAAAGTGCGTATGCGCTTCTCTCGCGCCTCACGACGATCTTGAGAATCAAAATTTCTTTTGGCGATCTTAAGTTGAATTAAATAATTGCCTCCACATTTCATTTTTGAAATTAAAATTGAACCAAACATGTGAGTGTGAGCACGGTATATTGCGAGTGTTCTCCCTTTATTTTTCAACGAAGGTTGATTGAACTACGGGATATGCTAGCTTGCTATTTTTTATCTTAACGGGCCTTCCTTGTGGGAAAAGTACTCACCCAAGGGAACGACCCAACCGGTAACACACTAAGGACAAGTGTATTTCTAGCCGGGATATAAAAGTGGGTACTGGAACAAAAGTCAGTATCATGCGGTTGGCTCCGATGAGAAGGGCAGCAATGGTCTCTCACCGCATGGGTCAATCTCCACGAACGAAAAGTTCGAATTAAAACCCTTGTTTAGAAGGCCAAATCTTTATCTATTTTATTGGTGCAAAAGGTCATGTCCTTTGAAGCTGACCCACGTTATACATGCAATTTTGTTGTAGAGATGAAAAGTATGCCATGGGAGATTCATGGGTACTGATGCTTGGTTGACCCGAGAAGTGTGTGTCGTGGAGGGGAGCCAGTGTGGTCAAGCATCTAGTCATCCACATAGAATATGTGTAGCTGGATTCATCCAAGTGGGAACCCAACAAAATATTGTCTCTTCATCCTAGGGTTGTACATGTGCTTGGAAATGAAAAATACATTGCTTGGTCCTCAAAACAATTGAAAAACAAACATTCACAAAGAGCTCCAAATTTCAAACCCCTTGGAGCAAACAAATATCCTTGATGAATTTAAGTACTCTTGCTTTCCCTAGGGATCATATCCTTAGAGGTTTCTAAGTGCTTGGATTTTATCATCATTTATTTTCTTTAAGGTTAAACCTAGGAAATTTTTTCCCTAATTTCCTTGATTTCCACATAATGGACCTTGTGGAATGAAAAAGAAAGTGGGACATTAGACATGCAGTTTGAAACATAATCAAGAATGTGCTTTTGGTAAAAAGAATTCACTAAGGAAAGATAAAAGACAAATTGGACCTCACATGTGTTGTCTCAAATGATTTCCCGGAAAGTCAAAATCCCAAAACCAAGATTCAAAAGGATTAGTCTCAAAGCCCGCGAACGTCCCACGAACAACGTCTTGAAATGCTCCTTGAAGTCAGAGAAAGACTAGTGTAGAATTTCTATAAGAAGGCTTCAAGAAATAACCCAAGTTTGTATGCATTTTATTATCAACATAATCCAGAGCTTTTTGAAAGGTTTGCTTTCCTCACATAGGAAGTATAACATGTTATTCGATACCGAGGTTTTGTAAAAAAGAGTCGTGTCTAGGTCAAATTCTAAGATCAAAGTCGTCATTCTCATCCATATCTCCATCAATCAAATTTCATCCCATCAACAAAATTTTTGAGAACTTTAGAAAAATCATTCATGCTAAACTTAAAGGCTAAATTAGCATCACTCTATCTTGGCTTAAGACACCTAGCCAAATAGTCAAATCCTTTGAGCAAATTTGCTTCTAGGATAACACAACTTCCTGAGGTCTACTAGTTCCTGATCACCTTGGTTGGCTTAACACACTTAGCTAATCCATTCTCTTGTGTAAGTCTTCCCTAGGGTAACACAACTTCCTATGGTTTACAAGCTCACCACAATCTTGTTTGACTTAGTACATCTAGTCAAACCATCATAATCAATCCAAGCCCTAAAGTTTAGCATAAACACTAAAAATTTCTTCAAAGGTTTTCACTCATTCACTTCATTCATTTATCTCATCATCATCCCCACCCCTTTGATCCTTGGTTTTTTCCCTAATTCTTCTCTTTTGGGCCTTAAAGATTAAAGATCAAACGATCCCTATTTTTATGGTCCAAACAAGATCGCAACACAAGAGGAACATGGAAAACATCAACGAAATATCAACTTCCAGTGACTTGGGTCAAGTAACCACCAAAACGAACCTTGCGGGATCAAGCAATCCCCCAAGCAGCTCTTCTCTACCATCACAAAATCCTCAAGAGAAAAGCTATGAAGAGGACATCACAAAAGAAGACTTGGGAATGACACAATCAGAAATGGTAGAAATGGTTCAAAATCCAGAGAATCATAAAATTGTCAAGGCCATGTTTAAATACTTATGCACGTTAACGGAAGGAGGGGTCCCGTTCCCTTCTGACCTTGACGTAGGCACTAGTATGGACAGGCCTCTTACAAAGACATCCCCAATGTCAACTGCGAATACCACTCAAGAAATTCCTCAAACCATATCCACAATCACACCAACCTCCCCAATTGTGAACAAAGGAAGTGCTATGTTTCGAGAGTTACAACATCATCGCCTTGTAAAAAACAGAGAGGTAAATGTCAGCACCACACCGAAAAAATCTGTCCCGATAAATCCATCACACCCATATGTCCCACTCACCTTCCATAATCACATAGATTCATCCTCATCCGTGCAACACCAGCCTATTCGCTAAACATACAAACTTCTCTACCACAAGGAGAAGGTGGCTTATTTGGAACAACAGGAGTCATTGACCTATTCTCCTTCTAGGGGAACTTACCACCCTTTCCTCCATTACCGCTCACATCCACATCACCTATTGGATTGGGTCTTCCCCCCTACCCACATCTAGTTTCTCAAATCCAGGCAATCCAAGTGTCGCATCGAATTCTCTCTTCTTGCTTGCAACATCACAACAAGTGGCAACCACTCAAGCCACCACAACCAATACATTAGTCGATCCTCAAATCTATCAAAACATACCTTCTCAAGGACCGAGCATCTCAACCACACCTCCAACAACCCAAATCCCAACCACCAACACAACCCTTTCGCCCGTCACCACGGTTGGCATCATTCCCAATCCACCACCAATCCCACCAAAAGCTAACGTAACAAATTCATTCACCACCCTGATCCAAACCATCCAAAAATACAATCATCAAAGGGTACTAAAGAAAAACCAACAAGCTGCGTAGCAGGCTGTTCAGCAAGCACAAGCGCAACTAGCTGTCCAACAAGCTGCACAAGCCCAACAAACCACACAAGATGCACAAGCCGCTCAAGCAGCCCATAAAGTGCAAGCCCAAGCTCAAGCCCAACAATAGGTGCAAGCACAATACCAAGCGCAACTGCAAGCAATCCATCGACAAGCATACCAACAAGCCTTGCAAGACTTTCAGGTACAACAATAAGTTAAACAACAAGCTTTGTTGGCACAACAACAGATCGACCAACAACAAAATTTGTTGGTGCAACAATAGTTAGAACAACAAAAACCTTTTTTGTCCCAACAACAACTAGACCAATAACAGACTTTATGGGAACAACAATAGATGGACCAACAACAAGCTTTGTTGGAACAACAACAACAAGATCAACAACATGTGTTGTTAACGCAAATACAGGCATACCAACAGGCCTTGAACGCACAATAGAGCTTGTAGAAAACTCCCACTAGTACTCCTCCCACCAATCAAACACCCCAAACACCTCAAAACACATTCATCCCACCTCCCGATCCGCACAACGATGTCGCAATGCAAATCAAACTGCTCTCGCAGAAGGTGTTGGACCTCCAAGCAGGAAAAACAACCAGAACATCAGGCAACTTGTGCCCTTATCCATTTGACAAAAGTCTCACAATGGTACCATTCCCAAAGGGATTTGAGATCCCCAAATTCGACAAGTATAATAGAACGGGTAACCTTGAAAACTACGTTAGGAAATTTAAGGTGCATTGCATGGAGGTTGCATATGATGAAACATATCTAATGCGACTCTTCCCCCAAAGTTTGACTGGTCCAGCCATGGAATGTTTTCTCGTTTACCCACAAGCATTAAAAAATTCGAGGAAATTGTGGAAGCATTCCTTAAAAATTATGCTTTCAATATGGGTGCAGATGTTAATTTGGAAGAACTATCAACACTCAAACAAAGAAAAGGAGAGCTATTCGCATCCTTCTTACAAAGATGGCAATCCAAGGCCAATCAGAGTAAGTGGATCATGTCAGAAGAACAACAAATTTGCACGATCATATCTAATCTAGATGAAAACTTGGCATTCTACTTAAAAATGCAATACATCACATCATATGATTAACTAATCCCAAAGGTGCTCAACATCAAAAGAGCCCTTATTGCGCGAGGAGGCGCATCAACATTTACTCCACCATAGGATAACCTCCCGTCCAACAATTATAATGATAAACCTCACACATGGTCGAAGAACAAAAACATCACAAATGACGACGTGGTCGATGCTAAAGTGGTCATAAATGCTCTCAAACCAAACATCCAAACTCACCACCAACCAAAAAATCATAATCACAATAATGTGCAAACTAATGCAATAGTAGCACAACAACAACCACTTCCCACCAACCAAATAAATAACTTGGGCAATCAAGGAGGACCACCTCCCCGAGGAAAATACCCTCCCAAGCGAAAGTTCATGGCTCTTGGGGAATCTATCGAGTCCATAATGAAGAAGTTGGTCAAGGAAAACCTAATCAAAGTCTCCAACTCCGAGCAATACGCGGAACCCATGACCAAACCGCCATGGTATAATGAAAATCTCCTTTGTGACTTTCACAAGATCAAGGGACATACCACCGCAAATTGCATGAGACTGAAGAATATCATCCAAAACCTCATTGAAGACAAGATCATCAATGTCGAGCAACCAAATGGTAATCAAGATCTAAAAATATACACAAATCTAATTCCGAACCACAATCAAAGAAATAGTCAGGGGAAGAAAAAGGGCAAGCAAAAATATGCTAGTGCTAATCTAGTATATGAAGAGATAGTCGCATGTGTCGATGAAAGGTCACGGTCATTAATGTCAAGGGCGCCAACACTGACTCTGGAGTCACCACACATGGTGGAAAGGTCACCATTGTAGGGGCACCATCTAAGACCCCCATTAAAAATGAAAAATCCGTCCCCTATGACTATAATGTCATAGACCAGCTAAAAAGAACTTTCGCACAAATCTCCATCATGAAACTGTTAAAAATTTCCACTGCCCATAGGCAAATTATTGATGAAGCATTAGCAGCATCCACCGTCTCCACCACTCTTGACACAGAGCAGTTTCAGGCTATGGTTGGTAATATCATTACCCTGAATCTCCTTACATTCTCTAACCAAGACTTCCCCCCGCAACCATCTCATAACCACGCACTTCACCTTCAAGTGCTGGTCTACAAAAAGAAAGTTAAAAGGGTCTTGGTGGATGGAGGTGCATGCCTTAATATTTTCACTCTCAAGCTTATAAAGAACTTGGGATTCGTTGAGAATTCCATTAACAAGAATAAGAGCATCACAATAAGGGCATATGATGATCAAGAAAGAGTGTCTCAGGGCACTATTAAAATCCCCATCCAAGTGGGACTAGCAACCATGGAGACTACCTGTCAGGTCCTTGACCTTGACTTACCATATAACATCCTCTTAGGACATCCATGGATCCACAGAATGAAAGCAGTGGCCTCAACATATCATCAATGCATAAAATTCCTATACTAGAACAAGGAGGTCACTATACATGGGGATCCCAAACCATTCGCTTACTGCAAAAACTTGGAAGCCAAGTTTTATAAAATCCCCCAAGTGCTGGAAAATGATGAAGGCCCATCCACTGCATACATCGACCCAACTAACCTCGCCTCCACTTCTACGACAGAGACACCCGCCATCCCTGATATATCTGACATCAAACTCATGATCCAGGACAACGGATGCAGAGACTACAAAATGAAGAAGAGTGCATCTTTTGTAGGAGAGTTACCACAATATCCTAGGTCACATGGGCAACCTTGATCAATTGAAACACTCGTCCACACCCTTAGGGTAGACCCCTCTGGATTTCACCATTGGGGATACCTAAGTTGAGCAAATGTTGGTGAGGAAGATATTTCAAGCACAATAGACTGTGATGCACAACCCACACTCACATTACCTATGGATGAAGCCAACAAAGGGCTACAAATAATGCCTGGCATGGGCTATAATAGAAACCAAAGCCTTGGAAGGAAGAGTGATGGATGGCTAAAACCCATCATTGCAGAAAGAAGAATACAGAACCTTGGCCTCAGATCTACTCCCCTGAGTATAACTGTACGTGGTAGAGGTACTCCCAGTAAAGCAGTAAGGTCCTCCCCTCAAGTATCAATAACCACCCTTAGACTACCCGTATGCACAGGTATCCCACTTGACAACTTCACTTTTGACGTAACTGATGTCTGCTCCAGTAGTGACGATGATGATACCATAACAGGACTTCCCATGATTTTTGAATACTCCTCCTTACTAATGATTAGTGCCTCACCCGCTGAGTCAAACCAACAAACCCACGAAATCACCTTAGTATACCCTCAACTCATCGATCACGAACAATGAGGACTGCCAATTCTAGACTCATTCAAAAATGATGAGGCTCTCTCGGAATTCATGGGACTAAGGGATACAGTTCTGTGTGGGGATCACAAGGAAGGTTTTGACATCACTTTAGACACCTAGGCATATTATGGGGATATGATTGAGTCCTTTAGTCGCAAAAGAAAAATAATGAGAATAAGCTTAGAGTTATTGAGTGAAAACCACACTGTGGCACTCTCTAACCAAAAAATAGTAAAAATAAAGGACACATCCAATGGTGAAAACCTCTCTGAGGTACCGGAGGATGAAGGATTTAATCTCCCCCCTACTGTACTGCATCAAGAAAAATCAGCAGTCCTGACAGAGCAATGTAATCCTGTTAACTTGGGAATGGAGACAACACCACAAATCACTTTCTATGTTGAGTCTCTCCTGACAGAGGATCAAGAACTACTAGCAGAATTCCTAAAGGAAAGGAAGGTAAATTTTGCATGGACCTATGCTGACATGCCAGGTCTAGATCCAGAAGTTGTGGTTCATCATTTAGTTGTTTACCCTGGAGCGAAGCCGGTTAGACAAAAGTTAAGAAAAATGCATCCCTAGATAGCTTTGTTAGTCAAGATAGAGTTACAGAAGCTCCTGGATGTTGGCTTCATACGCCCAATTGACTATCCAGAATGGGTATCCAACATTGTACAAGTCTCAAAACCAAATGGGGGCATTCGTATCTACGCACACTTCAGAGACCTCAACAAAGCATGCCCTAAGGATGATTTTCCACTACCCAACATTGATATGATAGTGGACATGACAACCAGACATGAGATGCTATCCCTGATGGATGGCTTCTCAGGGTACAACCAGATAATGATTGCAAAAGAAGACCAACATAAAATAACATTTACATGTCCTTGGGGAACCAACTATTGGAATATGATGCCATTTGGGCTAAATAATGCAAGGGATACATATCAGAGGGCCATGACACTAATCTTCCATGACATGAAACACAAGACTGTCGAAGATTACGTGGATGATATAATGGCTAAATCAAAGAAGAGGCAGAACCACATAGCAACCCTAAGTGACATATTTGACAGATTGGAGAAGTATAAGGTCAGGATCAACCCCAAGAAATGTGTATTTAGGGTATAATCAGGTAAAATTCTGGGCTACATAGTGTCAATGAGGGGGATAGAGGTGGATCCCATAAAGGGTAAGGCAATCCTTGATATGGAAGCACCAAGGACACTAAAACAACTCAGAGGATTGCAGGGGAGACTCCAGTCCATCCAGAGGTTCATAGCACAATTGGCGGACAAACAGATTGCCTATTCACATCTACTCCATAAGGGAGTAGCATACAAATGGGATGAAAAATACGATCAAGCATTTAGAAAAATCAAAGAATATCTGCTCACACCACCCATATTGATGCCACCCATTGCATGAAAACCATTGATCTTATACATCTTAGCAACAATAGTAGCTTTGGGTGCTCTTTTAGCTCAACATGATGAAAATGGGATAAAAAGGGAAATCTATTACATCAACAAAACAATGGTTGTCCATGAGTTAAACTATACATTCATTGAGAAAGCCTGCCTAGCAGTAGTGTTTGCTTCACAAAAATTCTAACACTACATGCTGGCACACAAAATAAAACTCATCACCAAAATAGATCCCTTAAAGTACCTACTATCAAAAGCTATGCTCACAGGAAGGATAGCTAAGTGGGTCATGATACTGTCAGAGTATGACATTGAATATGTAGAGCGAAAGGAAATCAAAGGACAGGTCATTGCGGACCAACTGGCAGAAGCTCCCATCTACGCAGAGAATCCACTCATATCAGAATTTCCTGATGAGTCCATCTTTAATCTCGGTATAGCTGATCACTGGAAACTCTACTTCGATGTTTCCCACACACAACATGGATCAAGAGCCAGTGTGTTCTTCATCACCCCACAGGGAGATTGCATACCAAGATCTTACAAATTGGAATTCCCCTATACCAACAACATTGCAAAGTACGAGGCTTTAACCATAGGTCTCAAATTATGGCATAGTGGTGAATCATGGCATTAAAGGTCTATGGAGATTCATAGCTTGTTATCAACCAAGTCAACAGTGAATACCAAACTAAGGATGATAAGCTCACACCATACAAGAAAGTGGTAGAAATCATCAAGGAATCATTTATTGATATCACCTTTGAGAAGATACCGAGGGCTAACAACAGAGTAGTTGATGCCATGGCAACAATTGGATCCTTGCTAGATATCCCTCGCAATGTCTCGAAACATGAATTCCTGGTAGAGCAGTTTCTCGTACCCACTTTCGAGGTACCAGAGTCAAAATATGTGTGCGAACTCATTGGTCCTGGTGATCTTTGGTATCATGAAATCTACACATACCTGAGATTAGGAGTCCTCCCAATGGACATTACCCCAAACCTCAAGCGAACCTTTGTCAAAAGGTCCTTACGATTTTTCTTCCTAGGGGAAACCCTCTTCTGTAGAAGCATTGATGGAACACTGTTACATTGCTTAAAACCTGACAAAACCTTGACTTCTTTGACTGAGGTACATAATGGCATGTGCGGTTCACACTCGAGTGGTATGACCTTGACCAAGAAGTTGCTGAGAACTGGGTACTATTGGCCGACAATGAAGAGAGAAGCACATAAATTTGTCAAAAAGTGTTTACACTACCAGCAGCATGGAGACCTTATTAATGCACTAGCTCAAGAACTACACCCTATTGTTACACCATGGCCCTTTTCACAATGGGGGCTCGATCTCATAGGTAAAATCTCACCCACCTCATCCAACGGTCACAAGTTCATCATCACTGCCACAAAATATTTCACAAAGTGGGTCGAAGCAATTCCCATGACCTACATCACTAGAAAGCAGATATCCAAGTTCATTCTAAAATACCTCATTTGCCGATATGGTGTCCCCCAATCCATTATCTCTGATAACAAGACACCTTTCAAGAATCAGGATGTCCATGACTTGTGCAAAAAATTCAAGATCCAACATCGCCTTTCCACCCCATATTACCCACAAGGCAATGGCCAAGCAAAAGCTACCAACAAAACCATTCTAAAAATCCTCCAGAAAATAGTTAATGACTCTGGTCATGATTGGCATCTGTAGTTAAATACCACCTTATGGGCCTACTGCACCAACATCTGCATGCCAACAGGCGCCACCCCATTCTCCCTGGTCTACGGATCATAAGCCATCCTCCCTATTGAGATCGAGCTCCCGTCACTAAGAATATCATTGCAAAACCTCATCACAGATGAGGAATACAGGGTCACAAGACTGAATGAGTTGGAGTTACTAGATGAACGGTGGATGGATGCCCTAAACCATCTGCAGGTCTACTAGAATCACCTGAAACACAGCTACAACAAGAAGATCAGGCAACACACCTTCCAAGTCGGTGAACTTGTGATGAAAGAGAACCAAAAGAATGTGCCAAATCCAAAGAACAAAGGAAAATTCGAGCCCAACTAGCTAAGACCTTTCATCATCATAGCTTGCTATAAATCAGGAGCATATCAATTAGCAACACTAGAAGACGAGCATCTAGAGGAGCCTCTGAACAACTCCCATCTCAAAAATTTTTATGCCTAAGAACTTGCAAGGTATAAAACCAAAAATACAAAAACAATCAGAAAAAGTCTTGAAAAAATGGTTACCTTGATGAAAACCTGGCAAACAGGCGTTTTGAAGACAGCAAAAAAATACAAAAATCCAAAAAAATCAGAAAAATGATTGAAAACAGTAAAGAAAAAAATCGTCCTCTAGTGAAAACCACTTCGGTGGCGCTTTGGACAAGTACCTTGGTGAAAACCTAGCAAACAAGCACCAAGTATAAATAAAGCACTCCCCATCCACCAGGATCTGCACGAATCACTCATCCATTCCATCACATTTCATTAATCATCCATCCACCCATCCGCTTGTATCCATACCATAGCCCATATCATATTCCACCATAGTACTACTTGGCATATTCTTAAGGTCAATTTTTCCTGCCTTTATTGAAGTAGTCTATCGCTTAATGCTAGGGGCATGTCCTTGAAAATGGCGCTGGATCGGATTTGTGTATATTTTTGTGCTCTTCCCAAGACATCATAAAATTCAAAAACATTTAGAAAATTCATCAAAAATCCAAAAACGTGTCAAAATCTCAGAAAATCTTCAAAAATTTCATCATCAAATATTATCAGTCTTTCACCTTGTCCAAACTATGATATCTTTGAGCTTGAACGTAGGCAAGGTTGATCTTTGATCATCCCCCGAGATATCTTAGGTCAGTCCTTAGGCGTCCGTCGCAATAAAATGGCAATCCGTTTGCCCATCTATCTCATCATTGAGTCAAGTCTATCGTCAGTCGAATTACGTGGTCTCTGCGTGTATAACGTAGGCAAGGATAATCTATGGATCAACTCCCGAGACCCCTAGGATAGGTCTTTAGGTTAGTCTCTTCATCGTAAATCTTGAAAATACCAAAAAAATTTGTAAAACATTTCAGAATACCAAAAACAACCTCAAAATATCTAAAAATCCAAAATGGTGCATCCATCTCATCTCGCTTTCACCCGCGATCATCACTCATAATAAAATTAGTTATCGCTTTCATCCTTTGGTGAGTTAGTCAGAAGCAAGTCTAGAAGGTTCAAAAGTAACACCCTAATCGTTAAAGTCTCGAAAGTCTAAGTCAGTAAGCAAACAATTTGGTCAACTCATAATATCAATAACTTATCATCCAATCAGTCCCATCAAAACCTGATCAAAACATGTCCTAGGATTAATCTTTCCCACAATGGACATAAGCATTAGGTACCTCACAGTAGTTTAGTCTTGGCTAGCGGTATAAAAAGCATTAGCTTGTTGGTTTACTTTATTTGGTCTTTTATTAGCTTATCTTATTTTGCACTCATTCCAAGGACCTCTCAATGATGCCTAAACAAAATAGATTTAGAGAGAAAGGAATGGGGAAAAGATCATTGTCTCTTTTATCTACTATGCTTGTGGGATACATTTGTAAAATAGATTAGTCACATATGCTTTGTTTGGTTTGTGGAAAGGATATTTTAGATATCTTGTTGACCACATAGGAAAGTTTGCTTTCCTATGTTTTGGCTCGAGATGTTTAAAATGTTTGAACTACATTTTGAATGAAGTATGTATGCTAAGTGTGAACAAGAACATTCCTATCTGATTGTCAAGTCAAAATCCATCACACTGGGTACAATGCCATCTTGGTTCTTTATACCTTGATGCATCGTACCTAGGTGTGTTATCAAACATAACATAATTGACCCTTTGAAAATCATGACTCCTGGAAAAGAAAAATCATCATCGTCCTAACTAACTCATTGTTTCTAAGTTCTTCTATATTCTTTCCATACTAACATGGTATCATGATAGTAATCAGAACATCACCAATGCATACACTCTGCATCCACCAGATCATTAGCATAAAAAGAATATTGCATCATATCATTATCTTAAGTTATGAGGGATAATATAAATTTGTTATTCTAAGCATCTTAAGGAATCATTACATCATACATAATCATTAGCATCCATTGCACCATCATTACCATACATTACATTCATAGGATCATTATTAAAATGCATGAAAAAGGGATAAAAAGAAGTGCATCCATTAGAAACATACATCATATCACATAAGAATAAGAAATAGAAACATCTCATAGCATCACATAAAAATTAGAATGCATCCATAAATATCATAAAGGCGAATCATCTCATATATATATCATCAAAAAATACACTGTTATGATACAAAATCGGATCAAGTGTACATTGAAATACATGGTATAATAGGGGAAATAATGCAGCCCGTGAATCAAAAAATGGAAAACTGTCTGTGCTCAAGGGTTAGCCCTGCTGGCTGTGCCCCTCACCTTCTCCCACCTTCCTATCACCATGATCCTCGATGCATCCCTGTTTGCTAGGAGAAGTCTGGCACTCTGCCTACTGGTGGCACTACCTTCCTGTAGTGCTGCCGATAATACTCAGCCTCCCTGACCACCTCTTTGTAAGCCCGTAGATCAACTGACCAGCCCTAAGATGAGGAAGTTGTGCTCTCTAGTTGCCGTCATTAGCCAATCTCCTGATCCCTTTCAGATCATGCCTGGTCTCTCTTAGCTGTAACTGCTGCAACCTATTGCCTAGCCTCATCCCGCTCTGATGTCAAAACCTAGATTTGACCCTGCAACTGCTGGATCAGTGTATCTCTGTGATCTGGCTGTGCGATTGGCTGCTGCTGAGGAACTACTCTCAGCTGACCATTCTGGTCCCCTAATTGGGGAGGTGACTACTGTGTTGGATCCCTAGGAGGTGTCTGATGAGGAGGTGGTCCACCTCCTCCTCTGCGCTATCTTCGACCTCTGCTCGCTGTCCTACCTCAGGGCCTGTGCCGTGGAATCGCTGCACCAAGAACTGTTAGTCTAAGGGGAGGCCTGAACCAAGCTCTGTATGCTGGAGTGAGCCCTACATTTGTCGGCCCTTGATCATATGGCCACAATCGGACCACCAACTGTCTGAAAGAAGATACTGCCTCAACTGATGCAATGGGTTGGCCCCATGCTATCTCTCTATTTGTATGGGTGAAGATTGCCATGTACTGGTCATCAGACCTATCCTGTACCTCTCAAAACTGCCTGGCTACGCTGTCTGGGAGATACCGCTCTATCATAGTATGCTCCCGACCCTGCATCCACCTGTCTTGTCGAGCGTAAAATAGCTGTTGAGCATCATCGTACCATGGGCCAATGTCCATCCAGGGTCTCCAAACGAACTCTCTCATCTCATCGAGAACTCGTTGCCACTGTGCTAGACCACCTGTTCCAGTATGGGTAAAATGGATATGTGCCCCACCGTACTACCAAACAACAGGATCATCTGTCTCAAGAATAATTGGTGTAACATCTGGGCGAAGTACTAGGATCCGCTCCCATGCCCAGATGTGTAGTAAAGTAATCCCGACCCCGAGGGACCTGCTGTCTAGGTATGCAAACTCATGAAGATCCCTATATAGGGATGCCAGTAATACTGGTCCCCAAGCAAAGTGTTGGTATGTGGCGACTAATCATTCTATACTATACACTCTTCATGTATCCTCGTCGGGGTCCGAGGCTGGGCCCCGGGCGGGGGTTCGAGGGCGATAGCTCCTGAGAAAATTTTTTGTCCTGCTTTTTCGCGAAATTACTGAAATAGGGAAAAATCACAAAAAGGGAAAAAACCTCGATTTTGTATAACCCTAATTTATAAAGGGTTTAGGATAGAGTTATAGTATCATAAGAAATAGGTGATTATTCATGATATTGTAATAGGGTTTTGCACTGGTTAATAATATCATTGGATGGCTGCGGTTTGGTGGATGTAGCGCACATTGGGTGAACCACGTTAAATTCTCTGTGTGATTTTATTTTTGGTTTATTTGATAAAATCTGCGTTTAGCTTTTAGATATCTGCCTTTGAAAACCTAACAAGTGGTATCAAAGCGGGTTGTTTTTCGATTATCGTTTGCAGGAAAGTCTCACGGTTGAGTGGGAGTCTCACGGTTAAGTGGGAGCAATGGCAGACGAGGGTAAGTTGAAGGTTGATAAGTTCAATGGGCAGAACTGTCAGTTATGGAAGATGCAGATGGAGGATTATCTCTATCAGAAGGATTTGTGGCGGCCATTGGAAGGGAAAACCAAGAAACCTACAACAATTTCAGATGAGGACTGGGATATTTTGGATAGAAAGGCACTTGGTAGTATTCGCTTATGCCTGGCACAATCGGTGGCATTCAATATTACAACAGCAAAGACAACTCTAGAGTTGATGGAAACCCTAGCAAAGTTGTATGAAAAGCCTTCCGCTTCGAATAAGGTATTTCTTATGAAGCATTTATTTAATATGAAAATGGTAGAAGGTGGATCAGTTACTAATCATTTAAATTAGTTCAATACAGTTACTAGTCAATTAACTTCTGTAAAAGTAAATTTTGATGAAGAAGTTAGGGCTCTTTTGATTTTGTGTTCTTTGCCTGAAAGCTGGAATAGCTTGGTAATGGCTGTTAGCAATTCTATTTCTGGTTCAAATACATTGAAATTTGATGATGTTGTTGGTGTTATTTTGAGCGAGGAAATTCGTAGGAAAAGCTCAGGTGGAACATCCACATCAGTCAGTGTTTTGAATGCAGAAAGTAGGGGTAGAACAAAAGAGAGAAGAAACAATTACGAAAGTCATGGGAAGTCACGAGGAAAATCAAGTTATAGAAGGTCCCAATCTAGAGACAAGAGGGATTGCTGGTATTGTGGTAAGCCAGGTCATTTAAAGAAAGATTGTTGGTCTCAGAAAAATAAAGAAGGAGACAAAAAGGAAGGAAATAAAGAGGCAAATGTGGTAAGTAATAAATCTGATGAGGATGCTTTGATTCTTTCTCTTGACAATGCTGATGATTCTTGGGTGTTAGATTCAGGGGCTTCATTTCATGCTACGCCCCATAGAAATTATTTTCTTGATTATGTCCAAGGGGATTTTGGGCTGGTTTATTTGGGAGATAATGAACCCTGTCAGATTGTTGGAAAGGGAAGAATCAAGATCAAGTTGCAGAATGGGAATCATTGGCTACTACATGAGGTAAGGCACATTCCAAAGCTAAAAAGAAATTTAATTTCTGCAGGGCAACTAGATGATGAAGGTTGTGTTGTTACATTTAGTGATAAAAATTGGAAGGTTACAAAAGGTGCCTTAGTAGTAGCAAAAGGTGTGAAAGTAGGCACCTTATATCTTTGTACAGGTCATACTGTTCCTTCTACTTTAGCTATTGCAGATAAAAATCAATGTTCAGGAACAGTTGTTGTAGTTCAGCAGGAAGAAAATCAGATAGATGCTACGAATTCTGAATCAACACTATGGCATAACAGACTTGGGCACATGAGTGCAAAAGGTATGAAAGTACTTCATTCAAAGAATGCTTTACCAGGTCTAAAATGTGTTAATATGGATTTCTGTGAAAGTTGTGTGTATGGCAAACAAAAGAGAGTTAGTTTTCTCAAGGATGGGAAACAAAAGAAAGATGAGAAATTGGAGCTTGTGCATACGGATGTATGGGGGCTAGCTCAGGTATCTTCTTTTGGTGGCTCTCATTATTATGTCACATTCATTGATGATGCAACTAGGAAGGTATGGATTTATTTCATTAGGCAGAAATCTGATGTATTTGAAACTTTAAAAAAATGGAGAAGTTTGGTTGAGAATGAGACAGGTAAAAAGTTAAAATGTCTCAGATCTGATAATGGTGGTGAGTATTGCAGTAAAGATTTTGAAGATTATTGTTCCTTTAATGGTATTCGTAGGCAAAAAACGGTTCCAAGGACTTTATAGGAAAATGGAGTGGCTGAGCGCATGAATAGAACAATAATGGAGCATGCACGGACTATGAGATTGCATGCTGGGTTTCCTTTAAACATGTGGGAAGAGGCTGTAAACACTATTATTTATTTAATTAATAGAGGTCCATCTAATCCTTTGGGTTGTGGTATTCTAGAGGAAGCATGGAAAGGTAAGAAGGTGAGTTATTCTTTTCTGAAAACCTTCGGTTGTGAAGCATTTGCACATGTAGATTCTGAAAATAGAACCAAGCTTGATGCAAAATCAAAGAAATGTATATTTTTTGGATATGGCATTGATGAATTTGGTTATAAGCTTTGGGATTTTGAAAATAAGAAAATTGTGAGAAGCAGGGATGTCATATTCAATGAGAAATTGTTGTACAAAGATCTATTGCAGTAACATGAGAAGAAAGAACAGGATTATGCAGTGCTGGATGATATTACAAACAATAATGTTCTAGTGGTTCCTCATGCTCTGCAACAACAACAACAAGAAATACCACAAACTCTAGTGAATGTTAGGCGATCTTCAAGGTTAAGTAGACCTCCAGAAAGATTTTCTCCCTTTTTGTACTCTATTTTATTAACTAATGCTGGTGAACCAAAATGTTATCATGAAGCTATGTAGGTGGATACCAATGTTCAGTGGGAGCATGGAATGGAAGAAGAAATGGACTCCTTGCTAAAAAATCAAACTTGGGAATTATGCAAGTTGCCTGCAGGTAAAAAGGCCTTAGCAAACAAATGGGTTTATAGGATGAAAGAGGAGGATGGAGGTAAGAAAAGATTTAAATCCAGATTAGTTGTAAAGGGATTTGCACAGAAACAAGGTATTGATTTTGATGAAATATTTTCTCCAGTTGTTAAAATGACCTCTATTCGTACTGTGTTAAGTATTGTGGCTGTTGAAGATTTGCATTTAGAACAGCTTGATGTTAAAACTGCCTTTCTCCATGGTGATTTGGAAGAGAAAATTTATATGGAACAACCACAAGGATTTGAGGTCAAAGGTAAGGAGAAACTAGTGTGCAGATTGAAGAAAAGCTTATATGGCTTGAAGCAAGCACCTCGACAATGGTATCTTAAATTTGATAGTTTTATGGCTGAGCAAGGTTACAACAGGTGTAATTCAGACCATTGTGTTTATTTTAAGATGCTAGGTGAAGATAGCTACATTATTTTATGTTTATATGTTGATGATATGCTTATAGCGGGGTCTAACATGGATCACATAAAGGAGTTAAAACAACAGTTAGCAAATTCATTTGCTATGAAAGATTTGGGGGCAGCAAAACAAATCCTTGGTATGAAGATTACAAGAGATAGGAAAAACAAGAAATTGTTTTTATCTCAGGTTGATTATGTTAAAAAGGTGTTACAGAGATTTCATATGGAGAATGCAAAAGTTGTCAGCACACCTTTGCTGAGTCATGTAAAATTGACTAAGGATATGTGTCCAAAGACACAAGAGGAGGAAGAAAAAATGTCCAAGGTACCATATGCTTCAGCTGTATGTAGTTTAATGTATGCCATGGTATGCATGAGACCAGATATTGCACATGCTGTAGGAGTTGTTAGCCGGTATATGAGTAATCCAGGAATTGAGCATTGGAATGCAGTGAAATGGATTATCAGGTATTTGAGAGGTACACCAGATAAAAATTTATGTTTTGAGGGCTCTAATACAGATTTAAAAGGCTATGTTGACTCAGATCTGGCAGGGGATATTGATACCAGGCGGAGTACCACAAATTATGTATTTACTGTTGGTGGGACAACAGTAAGTTGGATATCTCGATTGCAAAAGGTGGTTGCTTTATCCACCACAGAGGCAGAGTATGTGGCTACAACAGAGGCAACAAAGGAGATGATATGGATGCAATTTTTCATGGAAGAGTTGGGAAAACAATAGGCTGAAAATTACTTGTTCACAGACAGCCAGAGTGCTATACATCTTGCAAATAATTCTACCTTGCACTCTAAAACCAAACACATATATTTGAGGTATCATTTCATTCGGTCAGTGTTGGAGGATGGACAAGTAAAGCTGAAAAAGATACATACAGATGTAAATCCAGTGGATATGTTTACTAAGGAAGTGATAAGGGAAAAGCTGAGCTCCTCTTCAGCTTCAGTTGGCCTTCAAGGTTGAATTAAAGTATAAGAAAGCAGCAGGGTCCAAGGTGCTTATTTCCAATGGGAGCTGTAAGTGCAGCGGTGTCATCCAGGTTCAGTCTCCAAGTGGGAGATTGTTTAGGAGTGGAGCCTGATCAGTCTCCAAGTGGGAGATTATTGGTATGTGGCAACTAATCATTCTATACTGTACACTCTTCATGTATCCTCACTAGGGTTCGGGGGCGGTAGCTCTCGAGAAAATTTTTTGTCTTGCTTTTTCGTGAAATTACTGAAAAAGGGAAAAATCACAAAAAGGGAAAAAACCCCGATTTTGTATAACCCTAATTTATAAAGGGTTTAGGATAGAGTTACAGTATCATAAGAAACAGGCGATTATTCATGATATTGTAATAGGGTTTTGCACTGGTTAATAATATCATTGGATGGCTACGGTTTGGTGGATGTAGCCCACATTGGGTGAACCACATTAAATTCTCTGTGTGATTTTATTTCTGGTTTATTTGATAAAATCTGCGTTTAGCTTTTAGATATCTTCCTTTGAAAACCTAACACAAAGCACTCCTTGCGGTGAACCATTTGCTCCCATGCTAGTCCCCAACCTTGACTAAAATATCAACCCCGTCGATCAGGTGCCACAAGGCCTGAAATGATAGCCGCAATGATCAATCTATAAACGGGTACGCTACCATGGTATCTCTCCAAGTCAATCTGTTCATCAGAGAACTAAATCTCGTCAAGCTCCATAACCCCATAGCAAGCATCTCTATCGACATCTGGATCATAGATGACTCTGGCCCTATGGATAGGTAATCAGAGGATGTGCCAGAAATCCTTGAGGGCAATAGTGGCCTTGCCAGTAGGAAGGTGGAAGGAAGAAGTCTCATTGTGCCACCACTTGGCCAAGGTTGTCATCATACCTAAGTGCGCCCAAATAGGAGGAACGTATGCAACATACCAAAGACCAAGAGCACGAAGCTGCAACTGAACCAACTCATGCATACCCTGCAATCTACTGAGCACTGGCCATCTATGCTCCCGCAAGTGAAGTACATCAAGCTCCTCCTGCACAAGGGAAGCCATCGTGTCAAGAAAAAAAGAAAAACTCTGCATTTGGCGCTAGGATTTTGCATCCAAAACAACAAATACGACGCTGTTTGTGAGTGGTGCAATTTGGAGAGTTGCAAACTGCGTCGCCGCGGATGAGTTTACAAATTTCTTAGTTCCAAAGTGACCTGCATGACGCTATTTGTGTATGCGGTCCATTTTGTGGCGAATCCCTGAATCCCTAAGTGAGCTGCGCAATTGAATGTTAACATGCAGTGGAGTTTGACCAACAAACCCTAATCTCCAAATTGAGATGTGTGACACTGTTTGCATATGCGGTCCAATACAGGACCGCGCAACATCGATAGGCCATTTTCAGCGACGCTATATAGCGCCGCCCAACTTAAAAGACATTTCTACCCTAATTAATGCACGTAAAACGAAAAAATTAAAAGTTGGATAAGGGTTCATACCACAGGTCCTGCACCGACTGGCCACTGGTGTACTCGTACTCTCTCTGACATGTGCCTGGGAAGCTATTGTTGCCCCATTTCGACCAAGACTCAGAGCTAAAAGTGTGAAATTTTCTAAAGGCTAAGTATGCAAATGTGTTGAAAGTGACCCCTCAAGGTCTATTTAAGCCTAAAAATTAGGGTTTTTGACCTAATTTGACCTTCCAACTAGGGTTTTGGTCCCCCGATCCCATTTTCGTCCAATTGAGGGCCATTCTGCATATTTTTTTGGCATTCTGGGGCATTTTGAACTTGTTAGGCACCTTGTCGTCCTTTTTTTTTTCGCGAGATTATCCAAAAAAATAAAAATTTTTGTTCGATCTCTCGAGGGGGCAATATCCAACAATATCCTTCCACTGGGGCAGCAGTGGGGCATCTGAAAAAATTGAGAAATCTTGAACTTTGATCACATCAATTTATTCTCTGAATCAACGCAACAAGTGCATTGCTTCAAAGAGGGGCAAAATGTAAACATGGAAAATATACAAGTTTGGTTCGGCACACTTGATCCTGATTACTAATGACATTTCCTCCTAAATCATACTCTCAACATTTCATCATATTCTGTCCCTTAATTTAATAAGTCATTATTTATTTGATTAAGTCTTTGTCCTCCAGTGATTAAATTAATCAATTTAATTTAATTAACCTTATATATTTGTCTGATTAAATAAATTATTTTATTTGATTAAAGTGTCTAAAGTCCTTTTATTAAATTAAATAAATTAAACCTTATTTGATTTAATCTAACATTTTCCCACTTAGTTTAATAAATCAAAATCATTTATTTAATTAATAATTTCCTCTCAATTCTGATTTAAATCAATTCATCAATTTAAGTCAAAATTGTCAAATCATCTAACCCCTCATTAAATTAATCAAATTCTTGATTAAGTTAATCCCTATCACTAAAATCCTCTAGAGAATTCAAGTTGCACATGAAAATAGATTTAATTCATTTATTAAATCTCTATTTTTTCTCACATGGCATCAAAAGGGAATATTCCCTCAAGTTTGAATTCAAAAAGTCCAAGTGGACTTGTACATCCAACAAGGCATTCACTCCTCTTACATGTCCTTGTGTATTGAGCCAAGTGGCTTTTATTTCATTCCTTTTTCCCTCTCACATGTCATTTTTTCAAATTCAAATTCCACCTAATTGCATTTATTGGCACTTTGGCCAAAATGTGTACAACCATCAACCATTCACATGGTGACAAGTGGCATTCAACCATTGGGTGAAAATTAGTCCCACATTTCCCAAATCTTGATCTCTCTTCCAAATTCAAATCTATAAATGAAAGGCTTATCTTCTCATTATTCATCCACAATTTCATGCAAAGTTACTTTCTTAACATTGAGAGCCAATTTTGTGCACATCACTTCATACTTCATCATTTTCACAATTCTTAGCTAGGCTATGCTCAAATCTCATCATGGAGATTTGATCAATCTACACACTTCAACATTGCAATTTAGGAGTTGGGAAAGGGCCAATTTCAACATTCAATTGGCACCAATTCCCCCATGGGATCACTAGTTTGCTCACTTAATTAGGATTTCTTTTCATTTATTTAGTTTGTTCTTCATTTTCCTAGTTTAAGTTTTAGTAAATGGATTTCATGGGGAATCCTTCATTCTTGTTTGCATTTGATCTAACATCCTAATTTTTTTGTTGTTCTTGTGCAATTGTAGGTTTAGGGGTTCACAAAATTAATTAAGAGTTAAGATAGTCACAAGTCAATTATTCATATATATCTTATTTATGCTTAGGATATCACCCATGTCGACTTAGATAACCCTATATAAGCCTTAGGTCAACCTAAATAGAAATATAATGATGATAATATGACTTAATTAAGATAGCCACAAGTCGATTATTCATAACCTTATGTATACTAATATTAAGGGTGTAGAATGCCCCCCTCTTCATAGAAGCATTGTCCTCAATGCTAATCAAGTGTGAATTCTTTTGAATGAACTTCTCGTCCTCCCATGTGCCATCTTCAACTGGTAAATTATTTCATTGGATGAGATGCTTAATGAGTGTTCTAGTCCTTATATTCTTTGTGCATGTTTGATGAATGAACTCTGGTTCTAATACGATTCTTCCTTCTTCATCGAGCTCTAGTAGTATCTTCTAAGTAGGGATATTATTCCCAATTACCTTATTCAAACAAAAAACATGAAAAATTGGATGTATCTTCCCGGCACTACTAATATTTTGCATGATTTGGTATGGGCCATAATATTTTGTAGAACTTTTTTCTTTTTTTTGTGCTCTGTTGCTTCAGTGACATTTGAGGCTGCAATCTCAAGAAGACCCAATTCCCAACTTCAAAAATTTTCTCACTATGGTGTTGGTCCGCTTGTTGCTTCTTTTAATTTTGTGCCTTGGCTAAATTCTCCTTTAGTCTCGAGAGTACTTGTTGATGAAGCAAGTGGTCCTCCATTGCTTGAACTCTTGGTGACACCTTCGATGATGTGATGGAAGGAGGCTCTTCAACACACAAAATAATGCAATTTCCAGTAGGGATTACTTCAAATAAACTAGTTGAAGGGTTTCTTTTGCATATACATTTTCGGCTGGTGTAAATGACAACTTAGAACATGCATCAGACCATGCAAATATTCTTCATCATTGAGGTCATGATGTTAACTTGATTACCTTCGACCCCATTGCATGTTTTGAATTTAATATGCAAAGAAGAAAGTGTTGATGGAATTTGCTAAAATGCTATGCTAGAGAGGCGTAAGAAACATGAAAAGAGGAAACAACAGATGAAAAGAGAGCGTTGTGATGATGATCGACAAAATTTTCCAAAATTGATGAAATTCAAGAGTAGACCAAATGAAATATTGCTTGAAGCGACATAGGTATAATGAAAAAGGGTATTTAAGACATACCAAGCAAGGAGAAGGAGCATCATGTTTTAGAAAGCATTTTATTATTTGATTTTTGAAGCATGGAATTTTGGTTCAAATAATTTGAGGACAAAAATCCCTAATTCATATTCGAGGCAATTTCACCTAGAGATTGCATATGAACTTCTTGTTAACAACCATTCTGTTATAGACATAAAATAAATAATATTATATTATTGGTGGAACCTTATGTTCAATTTGAATTCTTTCCATATTACATTGAATATTATTTATTAGTGGATTTTGTAGTTTTTCCCATACTTGGTGGATCAATAAACATTAAATCAGTGTGGTAACATAATGATATTGAATCTAATCCAATGGGCAGTTGTAATCCTTAGGTAACTAACTTAAAAAATTATTAGAGTTTGTAGATTTAATTGATAAAGAGATACTTGATTGTTTGAAAATACAAGTTCATTATTCATGGATGAATTATAAGGTTATATGGTTTGCTACCATTACTCATAATTGGACTAATATGATCCCTACTTCATTTTTGATTCGTGAAAATTAATTGGTGGAATTTGATTGGATTAAACTGTGGATGGAGTTTGGAGACAAATTATCCTTGTAATTCCATCCAATTGACAAATGTATTTAAATTGATCCTCGAGAATTTTGTAATGGTTTCCTTAGTTTATTCCTAAGTGTCAATCTAGGAATCGTAAATTTGTGAAAGGTGTTGCGGCAATCTACTTAAGGTTTGAAACTAGTGCAGTAAGTGGGGATGAATGCAATTATTACACTCAATAAACCTTTAACCTAAAACCTGGTTTAAATCTACTATTTCTCTTTCCTGATGTGAATTGTGCTAAGAGGTGTGCCAGGATCTGTGATAGGAATTACAGTGATAGAAACTATAATAAAAAATATAATGACAAAAAATAAAGTGCATTTTTTGAACGATGAACTGTTGATGGTAAATTCCAGACTACACAAATAAAATATTCAATCCTTGAATCACAATTGATCAAATTAACAAATAATGAAATCAACTTTGAATTTGAATTACACGCAACTATAAATAACTAGATTGAGTACAAAAAATAAATTA
The DNA here is from genome assembly GCA_007115665.2 of Sequoiadendron giganteum. Classification (NCBI taxonomy): domain Eukaryota; kingdom Viridiplantae; phylum Streptophyta; class Pinopsida; order Cupressales; family Cupressaceae; genus Sequoiadendron; species Sequoiadendron giganteum. The sequence goes on from CM021102.1 coordinate 66,579,148, forward strand.
ACTTCAAATGAAATCACATGTATACCAGTGAATACAAAAAAGAAATTAACTTCAAATGAAATCACAGGCATACGATTACCACATTGAAAAATGGAAACAAATCACCAATCGACGCAAAGAGTGGGTCCTACGTCCTTGGCCGTTTGATGATGAAAATATTAATGCGTTCTTAACTCAGCTCAGTCACACATGTGTATAAGAATTTTAGAATGATTTTGAAGTAGCAGAATAATTTTGCATTATCATATATCAACTCTTTAGATCACATACATATTTATATTGGATATACATCACTAAAAGTTATTAAGGTTTGTTTGTGGTTGATGGCCAACAAACCAAAGTTTGTAATCAAAATAGATAATCAGCCTAAAGCCGCTTAAACAACATTTATCTTTATCAACAACAAAGACATAACATAAAGGTAATCTAAGTAAAATGCCATCAACATTCGTTCCAGCTAAACAATTTGTTTCTTCATTAACATCCTATCTTCCTCGTGCTTCTCAATAGCTGAGCCACGTCTCTAATTATCCCTTTCAATTAATCACAAGATGATCAATAATGCTTCGAATAATTAGTATTGTAGTACTTTTTATTCTTTCCATTATTTATTTAATATACTCATTTTCCCTTAACAAAAGGTGAAGGAGATATAATGGAGGATAAGGGCAACATAAACAAAGGAAAAAGGCAGATAAGGAATTAAATAATGAGGCCTAAGTTTTTCCCATCAAAATTCATTGAATTAAATTTAACTAAATAAGGAGAAGATAAAATATTCCAAATGGGATATTATAGAATAATTTGGTAATTGGTAACTAGGATAATGGAGGATAAGTTTTAGTAACCAAGACATGAAGTTTTGGTAGCAAGGGCAATAAAGGAGGAACACTTTTGGTAACCAATATAGAGAATTTTTGGTAGTTAGGATAGCGAAGAAGGAACAATTTTGGTAACCAAAGATAATTAATTTTTGGTATGCGTTATAGTGAACTATTGCAAGTTTCATTGTTCAACAAGTGGTTGTTTGGACTATTGTGTTTGGTCTAGTCTAGTTTTTAATATTCATACCTTAATAAAAAATATTATAGAATTAAGGGAGGAAATGGTAGAAATATTAAATCATATAGTGATTTTATTGTTGGTATGTGGAGCATGATTAGCCTTTGGAGTTAATATTTTGGTCACTTTGGCGATTTTTTTAATAAAGAAATTCAGCTACAAATTCTTGTTGAAATTCAGTTTTAGCAGTTTTGAAACTGCTCATAATAATCAATAGTTTCTTGCTGTGTGGAATTGAAGAGTCGCGACTTTGTGAAGAAGTCCATAGAAAAACATCATGCAAGTGGATTTGAATAGTCACGGTTTTGTTTAAGGTGTGTGCACCAAAGCACTGGGAATTAGCAATAAAAATCTTGAAGAATCAAAGTTGCATGTTGTATGTTATTTGTTTTCGTGTTGCTGGAATTTTAATATAAAAATGGACTATTGTTGTTTGTAGATGTAGCCCAAAGGGTGAACCATGTTAAAAATTATCATCTCGTGCCTTTGTGAATTTTTATTTCTCTTTTATGTGATTTAAATCTGCATTATAATTGGTAATTTATCTCCTCTATTCTGTCAAAAAAATTCACAATTGATATCAGAGAAGTGGTGTTTGATAGTTTGGAAAAAAAGTCTCACATTTGTGTGGGAGCAATGTTAGAAGAGGGGAAATTGAAGGTTGATAAATTCAACAACCAAAATTATCATTTATGAAAGATGTAGATGGACGATTATTTATATCAAAAAGATTTATGACGACTGTCGCAAGAGAAAGCAAAGAAATCAATAAAATTGACAGACGAGGAATGATAAACTTTGTATAGAAAGGCACTGGGAATTATTCAATTGTTCCTAACACCATCAATGATGTTTAATATTTCAAAAGTAAACAATAGAAGAATTGATGCAAACATTAGCAAAATTGTATGAAAAGCCCTCAACTTCGAATAAGGTATTCTTAATGAAACTTCTATTTAATATGAAAATGGTAGAAGGTGGTCCGGTTATAGATAACTTAAATGAATTCAATATAGTTACTAGTTAATTAACTTTTGTAAATGTTAGTTTTGATAAAGTTAGAGCTCTCTTGGTTTTATGTACTTTTCCTAAAAGCTAGAATAACTAGGTTATGACGATTAGTAACTCTATTTTTGGTTCAAATACATTGAAAATTGATGATGTTGGTGTGATTTTGAGCGAAGAAATTTGAAGGAAGAGCATAGGTGGAACTTCAATATCGGGTAATGTTTTGAATGTAGAAGACATAGGGAGATCAAAAGGGAGAGGAAGAAGTGTTGGAGGTTGTGTAAAGTCACGAGGGAGATCAAAGAATAGGTCACAATCTAGAGGAAAGAAGGATTACTAGTATTGTGAAAAATCAGGTCACTTGAAGAAATATTGTTGGTCTCGAAAGAATAAAGGAGAAAAATAAGATGATAATAAATAAAATAATGTGGTTGTGTGAAAGGGAAAATATGCTTTTAAGACAAGAAGAAATTGCAATAAAAACCTAACAAACACGAGAATCCAAGCAACAATTGTATAAGGACAAGAGAGCTAAAACGTTTATGGATTTCAACTAAAACTCTGTATGTCTTAGCCCTCGATGGATATATTTCCCTTGGTTGATCAATTTTGATGTGTGTTTGACGGAATTTTGGTAGTTTATAACACTACTAAATTGCTCAAAAGTTGTAAGATCCTTAGAGAATGTTAGCATATGAAGTGAGGGAAGATGGATGGAGGGTTGAGATTGATTTGGAGGAGATCAATGGCTAGGGATAGTTGAGACATATCCACTCATGAGATGATCCCAAGTGGCATCATGAGAGGAGATGTAAGGGGGATGATCTCTCAAGTCCTAGGATTGCAACAAGTGTCACCATGTGAGGGCTTGAGAGGGTGATTGTACCTCAAAGGTGCCATGGCGATATGGAGAGGATCAAGGTCATAGAGGCCTCACTTGTACTACATTCCCAATGTATGAAAAGGAGAGGAATAAAGGAATTTAAATTTTAAAATTCCTTTTGGGTACTTTTTGAAGAAAGACCCATGTGCCTAATTGTAGACATGGAAAATGTACAAATTCGTTTTGGCACACCTGATCTCGATTACTAACAACATTTCCTCTCAGATCAAATTCTCAGCATTTCATCAATTTCTATCCTTTAATTCAATAAATCACTGTTTATTGGATTAAGTCTATCACCCCCTTTGATTAAATTAATCAGTTTAATTTAATTAACCCTACATTGTTGTTTAATTAAATAAATCATTTTATTTGATTAAAATCTCTAAAGTCCTCATTAAATTAAATAAATTAAACCTTATTTAATTTAATCTAACACATTCCTTCTTTATTAAATAAATCAAATCATTTATTTAATAAATCATTTCCTCTCAATTTTGGACTTAAGTTAATTCATAAATCTAAGTCTAAATGGTCACATCACCTAATTCTTCATTAAGTTAATCAAAACATTGATTAAGTTAATCTCTTTCATTAAAATCTTCTAGAGAATGCAAGTTGCACAATAAATCAATTTATTTGATTTACTAAATTCTCTATTTTCCCTCACAAAGCATCAAAAAGGGAATATTCCTCTTTTGAATTCAAAAAGTCCAAGTGGACTTGGTCCTTCCAACAAGGCATTAAAAGCCTCTTACATGTCCTTGACCTTGAGCCAAGTGACAATAAATTCATTTCTTTTCCCTCTTCAACATGTCATTTCTCAAGTTTGAAATGCCATCTAATTGCATTTATTGGCACATTGGCCAAAACTTGCTTATTCCTCATCCAATCACATTTGGACAAGTGGCACAATGCCATTGAACTATCTTTTATCCCACATTGCTTGTTTTCACTCATTCTTTCAAGATTGAAATCTATAAATTGGAGGCTTTTCTCCTCAATCATCATCCACAACTCATATGCAAAGTTACTCTCTCCACATTGAGAGCTAATTTTGCCAATTTCATCCAATCATCCACCACATTTGAGATTTTGCAACAAGTTTATGCTCAAATCTCTTTGGAGATTTGACCATTTCTCCAATCAATCAACATTTGCAATTAGGAATTGGGAAAGGGCCAATTGCAACATACCATTGGCACCAATTCCCCATGGAATCATCATGTTATTAGCTTAATTAGGATTGAGTTTCTTTCATTTGAAATTTACTTGTGTTATTCATTTCCTAGTTAAGTTTGAATAAATGGATTTTTATGGGGAATCTCTCATTGTTTGCATGCATTTTTGAACTAACACTAACAATGTTTGACTTCTTTGTGCATATGCAGGTTTAGGGGTTCACATTTTGGCGCTAGAAGGAGGGCTTGAAGCTTTTTGACACATTTTTCCTCAAATTTTTGCGGTTTTCTTCACGTTTTTCTTCATACACAGGAAACTGCACCACGTACCAGACACGCGACGCTGTATTGGATCGCGGCCTCATATGCGGCGCTATATTGCACCGCACCTTCCGAAGCCCGCGGCACCATAGAGCACCGTAGTTGCTTCTCGCTCATCAAATTTGAAATTTTTCCAAACATCACCGCTGCCAAACTCCACCGCGTGCCAAACTCCGCCGCACCCGCGGTCTCTATTTCTGCAGAGCACCGCATACAGTCGACCGCGCGGTGCTGTATAGCACTGCCTGTGTTTTTTAAGTAGCACCGCACCCGTTAAGGAGCACCGCATTTGACAAACTCCGCCGCGGGATCAGTCTGTTTTTTTAAAAATTTGAATATTTTTTTAATATTAACTTGATTTGCTGTTTTTCCCTTTTTTCACTCTCTGTTTTACTGTCATTCGCAGGTTGGAGCAAAGGAGGGAGTCATTATGCCATCATGTTTACAAACCCAAAGTGTTTTTAAACACTAAAAGTGTTCTTCAACACTTTTTGAGAAATTTTTTTAGATCTTTGGCCTTAGGAAGAATAACTTTACTTTGGGCTTTAAAAAATGTTTAATTTTTTCATGTTCATCTTGTGCAAAGTGTTTCTAAAAACTTAAGTGTTCTTCAACACTTCTTGAAAATTTGTTAAAATCTTTGACCTTAGGCTACTAATATTTCATTTGGATCTAAAAAGAACAAACAAACTTTGTTTTTTAAAAAATTTGCCAAGGGGCTAAAAAGAATTTTAGACACTTACTAGTTTTCAATTTGGATTTAAAATTGGACAAGGCAAACTTCATATTTCATTTTGGTGCTTCTAAAATGAACTCATCATTGCTTTGAAGGATAAAATTGAACATGTGTCTTTTATTTTTTGCAAACTTTTTAATAAATTAACATCATTAAAATGCGTATGCGCTTCTCTCGCGCTTTATAGCAATCTTGAGAATTAAAAGCATTTTAGTGATATTAACTTATCAAAAAGATTGCCTCCACATTTGATTTGGGCACTTAAAATTGAACAAGACATGCGAGTGTGAGCATGATATATTGCGGAGGTTCTCCCCTTTATTTTTCAACAAGGGTTGTGTGAACGACGGGATATGTTAGCTCGCTTTTGTTAACTTAGAGGGCTTGCCTTGTGGGAAAAAGTAATCACCCAAGGGAACGACCCAACCAGGAACACGCTAAAGCCAAGCGACTTCCACTTGGGATATAAGTGTGGATATTGGAACAAAGGCCAATATCACGAGGATTATTTCAATGAGATGGACAACAATGGACTCTCGTCGATGTTGGATAATCCCCCATGAACGGAATGCCCGAATTAGAACCCCTTGTTTAGAAAAAGGCCAAAACCTTATCTATCTTGTTGGTGCAAAGGGTTATGTCCTTTGAAGCCACCCCACGTAACATGCAGTCTTGTTGTGGAAATGGAAGGTATGCCATGGGAGATTCATGGGTACTAATGCTTGGCTAACCCGAATAAGTGAGTGCCGTGGAGGGGAGCCAGTGTGGTCAAGCATTTAGCCATTCACACAAGATATGCGCAGCTAGATTTATCCAAGTGGGAACCCAACAAGGTATTGTCTCATCAACCTAGGAGTGTAAAAGTGCTTGGAAAAAACACATTGCTTGATCTTCAAAACATTTTGAAAAACAAACATACACAAAAACCTTGAAATTTCAAACACCTTGTGGGAAAAAAATACCTATTGACGTACTTGCCCACTCTTGCTTTCCCTAGGAATCGTATTCCTAGAGGTTTCTAAGTGTACAAGTTCTACCATCATTTGTTTCCAATAAGGATAAACATAGGGAACTTTTTCCCTATTTTCCCTGATTCCCACACAAAGGACCTTGTGGGATGAGAAAGAAAATGGGACACTAGACATATAGTTTGAAAACCTAAGTAAGAAGTGTCTTGGATAAAAAGAACCTCATTTAACCAAGATAAAGGGACAAATTGAATTTCACATGTGTTGTTTCCAATGATTTCCCGCAAGATTAAAATCCCAAAGCCAAAGTTCAAGAAAGTGAGTCTAAAAATCTGTGAGCAACGCCTTGAGATGCTCCTTGAAGTAAGGGAGAGACTTGTATACAATTTCTACAAAAAGGCCTCAAGGAACAATCTTGCATTGTATGCATTTTATTATCAACAAAATCCTGAACTTTTTCAAAAGTTTGCATTTCTCCCATAGGAAGTCTAGCATGTTCTTCAATATCGAGGTTTTGTAGAGAGAGAGTCGCATCTAGGTTAGGGTTCAAGATCAAAGTTGTCATTTCCATTCATTCCTCCATCAAATCAAGTCTCATTTCATCATCAAACCTTTTGAGAACTCTAGAATCAATTATCACGCTAAACTTAGAGGGCTAAATCAACATCATCATACCTTGGCTTAGCACACTTAGCCAACATAGTCTTAAATCATTGGACAATTTTCTTTGAGATAACACAACTTCTTAAATTCTATTGGTTCTCAATCACATTGGCATAACACACTTTGTCAATTCATCCACTTTGTGTAAGTTCCCTTAGGATAACACAACTTCCTAGGGAAAACAACTTCACAACAATCTTGTTTGACTTAATGCATCTAGTCAAATTATCACAATCAATCAAATCAAAAGCCCTTACAAGTTTAGCGCATACCTTCAAAAAGTTCTTCAAAAAGGTTTCACTCACTCATCTCATCCATTTTAACCCATCACCATTATCACCATCTTTGATCTTTTAGCTTCCCTAGTTCTTCTCTTTTTTGGACTTAAAGGATTAGGATCAAACAAATCTCTTTTTTTTTTTTATGGTCCAAACAAGATCTCAATACAAGAAGGACATGGAGAATATCAGAGAAATATCAGCTTCTATGGATATGAGTCATCTAAACACCGAAGTGAACCTAGCAGAATCAAGCAATCCCCCAAGCAACTCTCCCTTATCATCACAAAATCCTCAAGAGGAGAGTCATCAAGAGGACATCACAAATGAAGACATGGGGATGACACCAAATGAAATCATGGAAATGGTTCAAAATCCAGAGAACCACAAAATTGTTAGTGCTATGTTCAAATACATAAATTCAATGGCAAGAGGAGGGGTCATGCCCCCTCCCGACCTTAATGCAAGCACTAGTGCAGATGCATCCCCATTGTCAAACATCAATCAAGAAGTACCTTGCACCACATCAATCATCACACCAACCTCCCCGATTGTGAACAAGGGGGGTGCCATGTTCTAGGAATTGCAAGAACACCACCTTGTGGCTAATAAAGAAGCAATCATCACCCCCACATCAGCTACATTTATTCCGGAAAACTCATCTCACCCATATGTCCCACTTACATTTCATAATCCCTCTGGTTCATCCTCATTTCACGCCACACTAGCCTATCAATTGAACATACCAATTGCCCCACCACACAAGGAAGTTGGCTTGTTCGGAATAACGAAAGCTATCAACCCTTTCTCTTTCCAAATTGGTGCATCATCCCTTCCCCCGCTTCCTTTCACATCCACATCACCTCTTGGAATGGGTCTTCCACCGTTACCCATCAAAATTTTTGCCAATCCAAGCAATCTGACCACCACTTTGAACCCACTTCTTTTGCCCATATCTTCACAACAAATCATAGCTATTTTGATCACCATGGTTAATGCATCTATTGGTCCTCAAGTCTCCCAAAGCATGCCCCATCAAGGACCAATCGTCTCAAACACCCCTCCAACAACCCAAATCACAATCACAACCACAATCCCTCCACCCACCACGATAGTTGGCATGATTCCTGCTCCACCACCAATCCCACTGCCAAAGCACAACACGACCAATTCATTCTCCATCATGTTGCAAAACGCACAACAAGCTTCCCGCAAAAAGGCACTCCAAAAACAAAAAGCCGCACAAGCGCAAGCACAAGCGCAAGCACAAGCGCAAGCACAAGCCCAAGCACAAGCTCAAGCACAAGCTCAAGCACAAGCATAAGTGCAAGCACAAGCCCAAGCTCAAGCACAAGCCCAAGCACAAGCGCAAGCCCAAGCTCAAGCCCAACAATAGGCACAAGCTCAATACCAAGCGCAATTGCAAGTGATCCACCTACAAGCCTACCAACAAGCCCTGCAAGACTTTCAAGCACAACACCAAGCTAAACAACAAGCTTTATTGGCACAACAGCAACTCGACCAACAACAAGCATTGTTGGTGCAACAACAGCTAGACCAACAACAAGTGTTACTAGCTCAACAACAGCTTGGCCAACAACAGGCTTCATGGGAACAACAACAGATGGACCAACAACAAGCGCTATTGGAATAGTAACAACAAGATCAACAACAAGCGTTGTTGGCACAAATGCAGGCTTACCAACAAGCCTTAAACACACAACCAAGCTTGCAGCAAATTCCCACCAGTACTCCTCCCACCACACACACTCCCCAAATGCCCCAAAACTCATTTATCCCACCCCCCGATCCAAGCAAAGACGTCACAACACAAATCAAACTGCTCTCGCAGTAGGTGTTGGACTTGCAAGCAGGAAAGACCATGAGGACACCAGGCAACTTGTGCCCTTATCTGTTTGATAGAAGTCTCACCATGGTACCGTTTCCAAAGGGATTCGAGATCCCCAAATTTGATAAGTACAATGGAACGGGCAACCCTGAAAACCACGTTAGGGAATTTTAGGTGCACTACATGGAAGTCGCATACGATGACACGTATCTAATGCGGCTCTTCCCCTGAAGCCTAACTGGTCTAGCTATGGAATGGTTTTCTCGCCTACCCACAGGCATTAAAACATTTGAGGAAATAGTGGAGGCTTTCCTTAAAAATTACGCTTTTAATATGGGTGCGGATGTCAGTTTAGAAGAACTATCTACACTCAAACAAAGAAGAGGAGAGTTATTTGCATCCTTCTTGCAAAGATGGTGATCCAAGGCCAATTAGAGCAAGTGGACCATGCCAGAGGAAAAACAAGTTTCCACGATCATAGCCAACTTGGATGAAAACTTGGCGTTCTACCTAAAAATGCAGTGCATCACATCTTACGATCAACTAATTCCAAAGGCGCTCAACATTGAAAGAGCCCTTACTGCATGAGGAGGTGCACCTACATTCACTCCACCATAGGATAACCACCCGTCCAACAACTACAATGATAAACCTCAAACATGGTCGAGGAACAAAAATATCACGAATGACGGCATGGTCGATGCTAAGGTAGTCATCAGTGCTCCTAAGCAAAATACCCAAAACGATCATCAACCGCAAAATCATAATCATAATAATGTGCAGACTAATGCGATAGTGGCACAACCACCTTCCACCAGCCAAGTCAACAATGTGGGTAATCAAGGAGGACCACCTCCCCGCAACAATTTTCCCCCCAAGAGGAAATTCACAGCCCCTGGCGAATCGATTAAGTCGGTCATGAAAAAATTGGTCAAAGAGAACTTAATCAAGATCTCTAACTCCAAACAATACACAGAGCCCATGACCATATCGCCATGGTACAATGAGAATCTCCTATGTGACTTTCACAAAGTCAAAGGACACACCACCACCAACTGCATGAGACTCAAGAATATCATCCAAGACCTCATCGAGGATAAGGTCATCAACATTGAGCAGCCGACCGAAAACCAACATCTGAAAATCTACACGAATTCGATGCCGAATCATAACCAAGGGAACAGTCAGGGAAACAACCAAGGGAATAATAAGGGTAAGCAAAAGTATGCTAGTGCTAATCTAGTATACGAGGAGATAGTCGGATGTGTCGACAAGATGGTTACTGTCATAAATGTCAAGGGAGCCAACAATGACTGTGGAGTCACCACATGAGGCAGAAAAGTTACCATTGCTGGGGCACCTGCTAAGACCCTCATTACCAACACAAAGGCCATCCCTTATGACTATAATGTAATTGACCAGCTGAAAAGAACACCCGCACAAATCTCCATCATGGAATTACTAAAAATCTCTGCCACCCATAGACAGATGCTGGATGAAGCACTAGCTGCGTCGACCATTGCTACCACTCTTGACATAGAGCAATTTCAGGCTATGGTGGGTAACATCGTTACCCCAAACCTCATCACATTTTTTGACCAAGATTTCCCTCCATAGCCATCTCATAATCATGCACTCCACCTCCAAGTCCTAATCCACAAAAAGAAAGTCAAACGGGTCCTGGTAGATGGAGGTGCAGGCCTTAATATTTGTTCTCTGAAACTTATAAAGAAATTGGGATTCGCTGAGGATTCCATCAATAAGAAAAAAAGCATCACGATAAGAGCATATGATGATCAGGAAAGAGTGTCTCAGGGCACTATCAAGATCCCTATCCAAGTGGGGCCAGCAACCATGGAAACAACTTGCCAAGTGCTTGACCTTGATCTACCATACAACATCCTCCTGGGACACCCATGGATACATGGAATGAAGGCAGTCGCCTCAACCTATCATCAGTGCATTAAGTTCTCATATCAAAACAAAGAGGTTACTATACATGGGGATCCCGAACCTTTCACCTACTGCAAAAACTTGGAAGCCAAGTTTTACAAAATCCCTCAAGTACCTAAAAATGATGAAGGACCTTCCACTTCATACATAGACCTAGCTAATGTCGCCTCCACTTCTGCGATAGAGACACCCACCATCCCCAACATATATGAAATCAAGAACATGATACAGGACAATGGATGCGGTGATTATAGAATGAAGAGAAATGCTTTTGTTGTAGGAGAGTTACCACAATCTCCTAGGTCACATGGGCAACCGCAATTGATTCAAACACCTGTTCAAACTAGAACGAAACCGGCTGGATTCCACCATTGGGGGGATCTTAGTCGGGAGAATGTGGATGAGGAGGACATCACAAGCACTGTGTACCAAGATGAAAGACCCACTCCCACTCTACCCATGGAGGAAACAAATAGAGGGTTACAAATGATGTTCGACATGGGCTATAATAGGAATGAAAGCCTAGGAAGAAACAATGATGGACGGTTGGAGCCCATCATTGTAGAAAGAAGAATGTAGAACCTTGGCCTTGACTGTACCCCTCTGAGTATAACCGTGCATGGCAAAAATGTTCCTAATAGGGCAGTCAGGTCCTCTCCTCGGGTCTCGGCAACTAACCTTAGATTACCCGTATCCACAGGCCTACCTCTTGATAACTTCACATTTGACATAACTGAGGTTTGTAGTAGCAGTGACAACGATGACACCATAGGTGGCTTACCTAAGCTCTTTGAAGATTCCACCCTACTGATGATTAGTGCCTCACCCGCTGAGCCAATCCAACGAACCCACCAAATCCACTTAGTGTACCCCCAACTCATCGATCATGACCAACGAGGACTGCTGATTCTAGACTCGTTCAAAAATGATGAGGCTCTCTCAGAATTTATGGGGCTAAGGGATACAATACCGTGCAGAGATCACAAGGCTGGATTCAACATCTCATTGGATACACAAGCATACTATGGGGAGACGATTGAGTCCTTCAGTCGCAAAAGAAAAAGATCGAGAATAAGCTCAGAGTTATTGAGTGAAAACCACACTGTGGCACTCTCTAACCATAAAACAGTAAAAATAAAGGATGCATCCGATGGTGAAAACCTCCCCGAGGCACCAGAGGATGAAGGATTCAATCTCCCCCTTACTGCCTTACATCAAGAAAAGTCAGCAGTATTGGCAGAACAGTGCAACCCAGTCAACTTAGGAATAGAATCAGAACCACAAATTACCTTCTATGCAGAATCCCTCCTAGTAGAAGAACAAGAACTATTGGCAGCATTCCTAAAGGAAAGAAAGGTAAATTTTGCGTGGACCTATGCAGACATGCCAGGCTTGGATCCTGAAGTGGTAGTACATCATTTGGCCGTTTACCCCGGAGGAAAACCAGTCAGACAAAAGCTAAGGAAGATGCACCCTCAAATAGCCTTGCTTGTAAAGATTGAGCTGTAGAAACTTCTAGATGTTGGCTTCATATGCCCGATTGACTATCCAGAATGGGTATCAAATCTCGTACCAGTCTCAAAACCAAAAGGGGGCATCCACATCTACACTGATTTTAGAGACCTAAGCAAAGCATGTCCCAAGGATGACTTTCCACTACCCAACATTAACATGATAGTGGATACGACGGCTGGACATGAGATGCTCTCCCTAATGGATGGCTTCTCGGGGTACAATCAGATTGGGGCACCTACTGCTGGAATGTGATGCCATTTGGGTTAAAAAATGCAGGAGCTACATACCAAAGAGCCATGACATTAATCTTCCATGACATGATCCATAAAACAATCGAAGATTATGTGGATGACATATTGGATAAATCAAAGAAGAGACAAGACCATATAGCAACTCTGAGTGTTATCTTTGATAGGCTCGAACAATATAAGGTTAGACTCAACCCGAAGAAGTGTGTCTTTGGGGTACAATCAGGAAAGCTTCTAGGATACATAGTTTCAATGAGAGGAATAGAGGTGGACCCTGCAAAGGTAAAAGCAATCCTTGAAATGGAAGCACCAAGAACGTTAAAACAACTAAGAGGATTGCAAGGAAGACTCCATTCCATCCGAAGATTCATAGCACAATTGGCAGATAAACAGATTGCCTATTCACACCTACTTCATAAGGGAGTAGCTTTCAGATGGGATGACAATTGCGAGCAAGCATTCAACAAAATAAAATAATATCTACTTACACCACCTATGTTGATGCCACCAATTGTGGGGAAATCATTAATCCTATATATCTCTGCAACAATAGCCGCCTTAGGGGCCCTTTTAGCTCAACATGATGAAAAGGGAACTGAGAGGGCTATCTACTACATCAGCAGAACAATGGTGGGACATGAGCTCAATTACATGTCAATAGAAAAAGCTTGCCTAACACTAGTATTTGTGGCTCAGAAATTCAGACACTACATGTTAGCACACCAAATCAAGCTGATCACCAAAATAGACCCTCTAAAATACCTATTGTCAAAAGCAACACTTACAGGTAGAATGGCTAAGTGGGTAATGATATTATCTGAACATGATATCGAATATGTAGAACAAAAAGCCATAAAAGGAAAAGTCATTGTGGATCAGCTGGCAGAAGCTCCTCTCTACACAGATAACCCACTCATATCAGAATTCCCAGATGAGTCCCTTTTTAACCTTGGTCCAGCAGACCACTGGAAGTTATACTTTGATGACTCTCACACACAACATGGATCAGGAGCTGGAGTATTCTTCATCACGCCGCAAGGAGACTGCATACCTAGATCATACAAGCTGGAATTCCCTTGTACTAACAATATAGCAGAATATGAGGCTTTGATCATAGGTCTCAAGATTGCAGCACAATGGTGAATCATGGCACTAAAAGTCTATGGGGACTTGCAACTTATCATCAACCAAGTCAACGGTGAATACCAAACCAAGGATGATAAGCTCGCACCATACAAGAAGGTGGTAGAAAGCCTCAAGGATTCTTTCATTGACATTACTTTTGAGCAGATACCAAGGACAAACAATAGAGCAGCCAATGCAATGACAACAATTGGATCCTTACTAGACATCCCTCGCAACGTCTCAAAACATGAATTCCTCGTAGAGCAGCTTCTCGTACCCACATTCGAGGTACCAGAGTCAGAATACGCGTGTGAACTCGTTGGTCCCGGTGATCTTTGGTAGCATGATATATACACCTGCCTAAAGTTAGGATTCCTCCCCACTGACATCACCCCGAACCTAAAACGCACTTTTGTCAAAAAGAATTCACGATTCGACATCCTAGGAGAAACCCTCTTCCGTAGGAGTACCGACGGAACCCTGCTATGTTGTTTAAAACCCGAGGAAGCCCTGACTGCTCTAACTGAGGTACACAATGGCACGTGTGGGTCACACGCAAGTGGTATGACCTTGGCTAAAAAGTTGCTGAGAACAGGGTACTACTGGCCGACGATGGAAAAAGAGGTGCACAATTTTGTTAGAAAATGCTTGCAATGCCAACAGCATGGAGACCTTATTCATGCACCAGCTCAAGACTACATCCCATTGTTACACCTCAGCCCTTTTCACAATGGGGGCTTGATCTCATTGGTAAAATATCACCCACCTCATCCAATGGCCACAAGTTCATCATCACCGCCACTGAATATTTCACAAAGTGGGTCGAAGCAATTCCCATGACCTACATCATGGAAAAACAAATATCCAAGTTCATCCTGAATTACCTCATTTGCCGATATGGTGTTCCTCAATCCATTATCTCTGATAATGGGACGCCCTTCAAAAATCAGGATGTCTGTGATTTGTGTGAAAAATTCAAAATCCAACACCATTTTTTCACTCCATACTATCCACAAGGCAATGGCTAGGCAGAAGCTACAAATAAAACCATTTTGAAAATCCTCAAGAAAACAGTCAATGACTCTGGTCATGACTAGCATCTACAGCTAAATCCTACCTTATGGGCCTATTGTACTAGCATCCCCATGCCAACAGGCACCACCCCATTCTCTCTGGTCTATGGATCATAAGCCATCCTCCCCATTGAGATCGAGCTCCCATCGCTAAGGATATCACTGCAAAACCTCATCACAGATGAGGAATACAGGGTCACAAGACTCAATGAGCTGGAATTACTAGATGAAAGGTGCATGGATGCCCTTAATCATCTACAAGTGTACCAGAATCACCTAAAAAGGAGTTACAACAAGAAGATCAGACAATGCACTTTCCAAGTTGGTGATCTCGTGCTGAAAGAAAACCAAAAGAACTTGCCAAATCCGGATACAAAGGGAAAGTTTGAGCCCAATTGGTTGGGACCCTTTATCATTATTGCAAGCTACAAATCAGGGGCATATCAGTTATCGACACCAGAAGGCGAGCCCCTGCAAGAGCCCATGAACAGTTCACACCTCAAAAGGTTTTATGCCTAAATCTTGCAAGGTATAGAACCAGAAAATACAAAAACAATCAGAAAAAGTCCTGAAAAAATGGTTACCTCGATGAAAACCTGGTAAACAGGCATCTTGGTGACAACAAAAAAATCAAAAGATCCAAAAAAAAAAAAATAAAAAAATCAGAAAAGGATTAAAAATAGTAAAAAGAAAAATCGTCCTCTAGTGAAAACCACTTCGGTGGCGCTTTGGGCAAGTACCTTGGTGAAAACCTGGCAAATAGGTGCCAAGTGTAAATAAAGCACCCTCCCCATCTACCAGGATCTGCATGACTCATTTCATCACTCATTTATCCACCCATCCGCTCACATCCATACCATAGCCTGCGTTGGTGTCTATACCATATTCCACCATGGAGCTACTTGGCATTTCTAAGGTCAGTCTGTCCTACCTTTATCGAAGTAGTCTGTCACACCACACTGGGGGCACGTTCTTGTAGCATTGGATCGGATTCGTGTACATTCTTGTGATTTTTTTCAAAATCATCAGAAAATCCAAAAACATCCAAATAAAAAAAAAAATAAAAAATTCAAAAAATTCATTAGAAAATCCAAAAACATGTCAGAATATCAAAAAATCATCAAAAATTCATCACTTTGTCTTGTCATCCTTTCACCTTGTTGAACTACGTCGTCTCTGAGCTTGAACGTAGGAAAGGTTGATCTTTGATCATCCCCCGAGACGGTTAGGGTCAGTCCTTTAGGCGTTCGTCGCATTGGCAATCCGTTTACCCATCCATCTTTTCATTAAGTCAAGTGTGTCGTCAGTCGAACTACGTGGTCTCTGCGTGTATAACGTAAGCAAGGCTCATCTACGGATCAACTCCTGAGACCCCTAGGATAGGTCTTTAGGTTAGTTTATTTGTCATAAATCTTGAAAATCCAAAAACATTGAAAAATGTGAAAATACCAAAAACAGCCTCAAAATATCTAAAAATCCAAAATGGTGCATCCATTTCATTTTCACTTCACCCATGATCATCTCACTCATAATAAAATCAATCATCGCCTTCACCCTTTGGTGAGTCAGTCAGAAGCAAGTATAGCAAGTTCCAAAGTGAGCACCTAATCGTTAGAGTCTCAAGTCTAGAGTAGTAAGAAAGCAAGTTAGTCACCTCGGAGTATCAATAGCTTATCACCCAATTAGTCTCACCAAAACCCTGATTACTACATGTCCTAGGATGAAGCTTTCCTGTGATGGGCATAACCATTAGGTAACCCTCACAGTAGTTAGTCTTGGCTAGCGGTATGAAGAACATTAGCCTACTTGTTTACTTTTTTGTTTTTTGTTGACTTATCTTAGTTTGCGCTCATTCCAAGGACCTCTCAATGATGCCTAAACAAAATAGGTTTAGAGAGAAAGGAATGGGGCAAGGATCATTATATTTTTATCTACTATGCTTGTTGGATACTCTTGTAAAATAACTTAGCCATGCGTGTTTTATTTGGTTTGTAGGGAGGATGTTTTAGGTATCTTATTGACCACATAGGAAAGCTTGCTTTCTTGTGTTTTGGCCTGAGATATTTAGAATGTCTGAACTATATCCTGAACGACATAGGTATGCTGAGTGTGAACAAGAGCACTTATATCTGATTTTCAAGTCAAAGTCCATCACACTAGGTACCACGCCATCTTGGTTTTTAATACCTCGATGCATCGTGCCTATGTGTGTTATCAAGCATAACGCAATTGACCCTTTGAAAATCTCAATTCCTCTATACAAATGTAAAATCATCATTATCATCCTCACTAACTCATTATTTCTACGTTTCTTCTACCTTCTTTCCACACTAACATGGTATTATAACAGTAATCAAAACATCGCCCATGCATACATCCTACATCCACTAGATAGTTAGCATCGAAAAAACATTGAATCATATCAAGATCTTAAGTTATGAGGAATAATATAAATTTGTTATTCTAAAGCATCTTAAGACATCATTACACCATTACCATTATCATTTGCATCCATTACCATCATTAATATGCATTACATCATTTTAAGCACAGAAAATACAAAAAAAAATGCATTCATTACATACACTGCATCACATGAACCATAAAGGTAGAAACATCTCATAACATCACATATTTGCATGTACATCATAAAAGGGTGAATCATCTCATATATATCATCAAAAAAATCACTGTTATAATACAAAATTGGATCAGATGTCCATCGGATACATAATACAATAAGGCCAAAATACTGCAGCCCGTATATCAAAAATGAAGCAAAACTGAAAGTGATCAAAAGGCGGGCGGGCTCTGCTGGCTGCTGCCCTCCCCATCTTGTCTCTCACCATGTACCTCTACTAGGCACCTCCCTGTCTGCTATGAGAAGTCTCACACTCTACGGTCTGGTGGCACTACTTGCTGATAATGAAACTGATAGTACTCGGCCTCTCTGATAGCCTCTCTGTAATCTCGAATATCAATCGATCGGGCCCGGGATGAGGACGTTGCACTCTCTAATTGTCGCCACTGGCCTATCTCCTGATCCCTCTCAGATCGTGCCTAGTCTCTCTCTGTAGTCAGAACCTGTATCTACCCCTGTAGCTACTGAATCAACACATCTCGATGGTCGAGCTGCCCTGCTGGCTACTGCTAAGGATTTGCCCTCGGCTGATCATCCTGATCTCCTGCTCGGACAAGTGACTGCTGGGCCTTGTCCCTGGAAGGAATCTGATAAGGAGGTGCCTCGCCTCCTCCTCTGCCTCGCCCCCTGCCACCTGGCCGACCCCTGCGTCTGCGTCTCGTGACAATCGCGCTTGGAACTGTCAACCTGAGAGGAGGTTTGAACCATGCTCTGTAAGCTGTGGTGACCCCTGCATCTGCTGGCCCCTGATCATATGGCCATGGCCGAGCCACAAGCTACCTAAATGAGGACACTTCCTCGTCTACTGGGATGGGCTGGCCCCATGCTATCTCCCTAGTAGTACGTGCGAAGATGGCCACATACTGGTCATCAGGCCTGTCCTGAACCTCCCCGAACTAATGAGCAACTCTGTCTGGAAGGTACCTCTCAATCATAGTATGCTCTCGGCCCTGCATCAACCTATCCTGTCGAGTGAAGAAGAGCTGCTGGACATCATCTCCCCATGGACCAATATCCATCCACGGTCTCCAGATGAACTCTCTCATCTCATCGAGAACTCGCCGCTAGTGTGGAATACCACTCGTGCCAATAAATGAAAAATGCATCAAAGCCCTGCCGTATCGCCAAACGAGGGGATCATCTGTCTCCAAAGGAACTGGTGTGATGTCTGGACAAAGTACTAGGATCTTCTCCCATCCCCACACATGCAGTAAAGTGCCTCCTACTCTAATGGATCTGCTGTCTAAATAAACAAACTCATGAAGATCTCTATAAAGGGACGCCAGTAGTACTGGTCCCCAGGCAAAGCACTCCCTCTGATGGACCATCTGATCCCATGCAAGTCCCCATCTTGGACTGAAATATTGGCCCCGTCGATCAGGTACCACAAGGCCTGAGATAATCGCAGTAATGATCAATCGATATGTATGCACACAGTCACGATATATCTCCAGATCAATCTGACCATCGCAAAACTCAATGACATCCATCTGCATCACTCTGTAACAAGCCTCTCTACCAGCATCTGGATCATAGATGACTCGAGTCCCATGAATGGGCAATCGGAGGATGCGCCATACATCCTCGAGTGTGATGGTGGCCTCGCTAGTAGGAAGATGGAAGGAGGAGGTCTCACTGTGTCATCGCTCTGCCAAAGCTGTAAGCATGCCTAGGTGAGCCCGAACAGGAGGGGCATACGCAATGTACCAAAAGCCAATGGCACCAAGATGCTCCTGGACCAGCTCGAGAATAGCCCTTAATCTACTAAGTACTGGCCATCGATGCTCCCGTGAATAGAGTACGCCAGACTCCTGCACAGGGAAGGCTGTTGCGTTAGAAAAATTAAGTTTAAAAGTCAAAATCTGCCTCAAACTGGCAAGTGCGGCGCTGTTTGCGGGTGCAACGCAGTTTGGAAAGTTCCAAACTACACCACCGTAGTGGATTTTTCCATTTTACCAGTTGCAAAGTGACCCGTGCGGTGCACTTTTCATATGCGGTCCTATTTAATGCAAACCCTACTTTTCTAATTGACTCGCGCGGTGAGGAATGGAACGCGGTGAACTTTTGGCCAGCTAAAGGACAAATTGTAAACTGCCCCGTGCGGTGGAATTTGCATATGCGGTGCAATACAGCACCGCGCGGTTGCGATAAAGGACTTTCCGTGGTGCCATATGGCACTGTGCAGTTTGAACTAAGCCCTAACCCTAATTAATGCACGTAAAATGATAAAATCAAAAGACGGATAGGGGTACATACCATGGGTCCTGCGCCAACTGGCCGCTGATGTGTCCGAACCCTCTCCGTCACGTGCCTGGAAAGCTGTCGTTGCGCCATTTCCACTCGAACTCAGAGCTCAAATATCAAATTTTTCAAGGCTAAGATTGCAAAATGAATTGAAAATGACCCCTTGCGAACTATTTAAGCCTAAAAATTAGGGGTTTTTGACCTAATTTGACCTTCCAGCTTGGGTTTTGGTCCCCTGAGACCATTTTCGTCCATCTGAGGGTCGTTTTGCATCCCTTTTGGCACTTTAAAGCAGTTTTCTGGCATTCTGGGGCATTTCTGGCCTGGCAGGCACCTTGCCATCTTTTTCGCGAGATCATCCAAAAATTCAAAATTTTCGTCCGATCTCTTGAGGGGGCAATATCCAGCAATATCCTTCCGCTGGGGCAGCAGTGGGGCATCCAAAAATTAATAAAATTTTGAACTTTGATTACAACAGTTATTCTTCGAACCAATGCAACGGGTACATTGCTTCAAAGAGGGGCAAAATATAGACATGGAAAATGTACAAGTTCGTTTTAGCACACTTGATCCCGATTACTAACAACATTTCCTCTCAGATCAAATTCTCAACATTTCATCAATTTCTATCCTTTAATTCAATAAATCACTATTTATTGGATTAAGTCTATCACCCCCTTTGATTAAATTAATCAGTTTAATTTAATTAACCCTACATTGTTGTTTAATTAAATAAATCATTTTATTTGATTAAAATCTCTAAAGTCTTCTCATTAAATTAAGTAAATTAAACATTATTTAATTTAATCTAACATATTCTTCCTTAGTTAAATAAATCAAATCATTTATTTAATGAATCATTTCCTCTCAATTTTGGACTTAAGTTAATTCATAAATCTAAGTCTAAATGGTCACATCACCTAATTCTTCATTAAGTTAATCAAAACATTGATTAAGTTAATCTCTTTCATTAAAATCTTCTAGAGAATGCAAGTTGCACAATAAATCAATTTATTTGATTTACTAAATTCTCTATTTTCCCTCACAAAGCATCAAAAAGGGAATATTCCTCTTTTGAATTCAAAAAAAGTCCAAGTGGACTTGGTCCTTCCAACAAGGCATTAAAAGCCTCTTACATGTCCTTGACCTTGAGCCAAGTGACAATAAATTCATTTCTTTTCCCTCTTCAACATGTCATTTCTCAAGTTTGAAATGCCACCTAATTGCATTTATGGCACATTGGCCAAAACTTGTTCATTCCTCATGCAATCACATTTGGACAAGTGGCACAATGCCATTGAACTATCTTTTATCCCACATTGCTTGTTTTCACTCATTCTTTCAAGATTGAAATCTATAAATTGGAGGCTCTTCTCCTCAATCATCATCCACAACTCATATGCAAAGTTACTCTCTCCACATTGAGAGCTAATTTTGCCAATTTCATCCAATCATCCACCACATTTGAGATTTTGCAACAAAGTTATGCTCAAATCTCTTTGGAAATTTGACCATTTCTCCAATCAATCAAAATTTGCAATTAGGAATTGGGAAAGGGCCAATTGCAACATACCATTGACACCAATTCCCCCATGGAATCATCATGTTATTAGCTTAATTAGGATTGAGTTTCTTTCATTTGAAATTTACTTGTGTTATTCATTTCCTAGTTAAGTTTGAATAAATGGATTTTTATGGGGAATCTCTCATTGTTTGCATGCATTTTTGAACTAACACTAACAATGTTTGACTTCTTTGTGCATATGCAGGTTTAGGGGTTCACACTAATGTACATGCAGTCTTTCCCAAAAGGGCAAGATTAATGAGGGAGGTGTGTGAGGGGATATGCAATAAATGGAAAGGGATAAGCCCTTTCCTAATCCTAGGATAAATTGAAAATATTATTTAAATAATTAGGAATTTGAAAATGATAAGGGTGGATTAGGTGAAGATTAGGATTAAGGGTAGCTAATTAGTAAGCAAGTGGGAAAAAATGGAGGATGTGACTTGGAGAGAGAAAAGAGGGATTAAATAAACTTTATTTAATTCATGTGAGGAAATGGGATAACTAAATTAAATAAATAGAGGGAAGGAAAGGGGATAAAGGTAAGGTAAGTAATTAAATCAATTAATTACTTTAGGATCTTAGAAGAATTATAGATAAAATGACAATATTTTTTTTGATTCGTCATAAACTGACATTATTATTTAAATAATTAGAATATTATTTAATTAACATGGATGAAGGGGAATTAGATGAAATATAAGATAAAATTGACCAAACACAAGGTCAATTTTAGATGTCTATATTTTGCCCCTCTTCGAAATAATGATGTTTCAAAGAAAATAAAAGATAGTCGACTCGATAAAAGGATTAGATGAGAAGATGCTCCAACATGGAGAAAATGGAAGAAATAGACGAAAACAAGAATGCAGAGGGAGTAATGCCCCTTGAGAGGATGGATGGGAAATATTGGTCTGGGTGATCTCTCGAAAGATGGAAAATAGGTATAATGAAAGATCTGTGATGAAAAAATGGGGAAGAAAGGTGGAGCAGAAGAAAAAAAAGATGTGGGGAAGAAATGGGAGTGAAAATAATGATTAGGGTTTGCAATAAATACTAATTAAGGGCTAATCGATATTCATTTACACCTAATTACCTAAGTGGGTGCTGGCAAGCAATTGAGTCCACTTTTTGGCCATTTAGTGGAAGTGTTTTTCTTGATTTTAAAAATTTGACACATTTGACCTTAAAATTTGAAGCACTTAGAGATGAAATCTTGGAAAAAGTCACTAATCATAAAATATAGTACTCAGAGTCTAGTTTCCAAATATGTAATTTATTTCAATACCCAGATATACAAAATGATTTTCAACAGGCATTTCTAAAAACCACTATTTTAAAGTTATTTTTTTACCATACCATGCATGTGTACATCATCCATATTTTGACCTAAATAATCATATTTTTCTAAATCCTTTCGGGAAAAGATTTGTAACTCACTGAAGTACACTTTCCATATTTTTGTAATTTTTTATTGAATATTTTATTTGCTAATTTTTTATTTGCCATATTTGGTGTTTTGAAAAACCATCGTGTATGTCACACATAAGATGACCTAAACTTATCATTTTTTGATTTTTTTTAAAATTGAAAATAATTGTCTGAAGTATGCTTTCGTGCAATCCGTCCATCAAAAAATCATGTTAATAAAAAGTTATTAAAATACTAAAAACCTTGATAATTCAAGTTTATGGACTTGTTTCATTAGAAATTAAATGAAAAATAAAAAAATTAATTTAATTATAAAAAAATTTACATATTTGGAATCTAAACTCTCATTTATAATGTGTTTTATTTTCGTCAAAAAATTCTACAAAAAATTCTACAAAAAATGTCTTCAGATGTATGGCCAAAGTCACTATTTTCTTGTGACATTGCTAGGACCTTTAACTTGTAGGTCAAACTAGGTCTAGGGCCTAGGTTTGGATCCCCAAACCTTTTACTGAACCAAAAAATAAAGCACAAACTGGACCAAAAATTCATATTTTTAAAAACGGGATCTCGTTTCATATAATTTTTTTTTTTGTATGCTTTTATGAAACGAGATCCCGTTTTGAAAATTGCCAAAAATGGAAAATTAAAAAATTGACAGTTTCCAAAAATGAAAACTTTTCAAAATGGGATCCTGTTTTGAAAAGTTTCCAAAAATGGAAACATTCCATTTTATGAGTGTTTTCAAAACAAGATCCCTTTTTTGGAAAGTCTCGTTCTGAAAACTTTCCAAAAATGGAATTTTTTCAAAATGGGATCTCGTTTTTGAAAAGCGGGATCCTATTTTTTGGTTTTAGGCTTGGGATCTCGAACCTAAACAAGATCCCATTTATTAAAAAGCAGGATCTCATTTTTTGTAAGCCGATTTCGTTTTTTTCCTAAGGCAAAAACTTCCACGTTTCGTAGACTCATGTTCTTGTTCTTACCCAATCGATTGGGCGAATACCTGAGTGAGAAGATGACACGTGGATGAGTTTTAGTACACTGTATAGATCACGTTAGGGCCTTGGTGTGATGAGGGGGCTAGGTACGATACTGCAACTTGCTTTGTACTTTAATTTTTTTAGCATTTATTATACTTTAAAATTGTACGAGGGGGTGGATCCACCCAAATCAATAGGGAAAATTTTCCCAAGAAAAAGGGATAGATGAATGTGCCTCAATTTGAGTGGATACATTGGAACTGAGATGGATGCAACATGAATAGGTGGATCTATCGAAAGACAAGCGAATATGCCAAATGGGCGGTTCTACAATAATGGCTAGATACACCATAAATAGGTGGATCCGCTCAAGGGGCAGATCTGTAGAGGAAGGGTGGATCCGCTAGAGGATAGGTGGATTCATTGAAGGGTGAATCCATAGGGGATGGGTGGATGCGAAAGAGGGGTAGATGCACTATGAATAGGTGGATCTGCTAGAGGAGGGGGAAATTCGCTTAAGGGGCAGATCCGCCAAAAGAGTTAGAAAAAAATTGACTAAAAAAAGAGATTGGAAATTGACATGTTGATTGGATGGGTATAGGTCATCATGAGCCTATGGACCAGAGAGACGGTCAGTGTTTCTACAACCGATTTCCAAATTTGACGAGGATGAATAGACATGTCTTGATCCATGCAGATTGTGGCACGTTGTACAGATGCCCAAAATTTGTGCACATAGACCTCTATTGACAACGTGGACAGAGAGATAGCGGTCTGATACTAGCCCCTTTCATCTATTAGAAAAGGAGATGACCATGACCTTGGAGGACGTCTGGAGGATACTGCAACTGCCCATTAGGGGACCATGAGTATTGACATCTCGTGCAGTGGTACCAACTGTCCTTGAGAGATTGTTTGACACAACTAACATACCTACCAAGGGGATGCCACTTGACATTGATAGATGCTACGATTGAGCACCTGGTGTGGCACTCTACTTGAGCAAATTGATCATCGGGGTACTCTTACTTAATAGGAGCAAACGAATTTTGGTCTTACACTAGGAGAGGTGGTGGTGAGGATGATAGAGTGACAAAGGATATATGTGTGGGGCCCCTGTGTCTTGGCACAACTATACAAGGATTTTCACATGATATGTTATAGGGAGGGAAAAGCTTGACCCATATTACTCTTCTTCAGATATGGGCATGGGAGCACATCAGTGTGACACGTCCGATAAGGGACAAGTTAGAGAAAGACCCTGAGGAGCCAGTAGTGTTCAGATGGAGAGGGGGACTGCATTGCCAAGAGGTATGAAGTATGGCCTATTGGAGGAGGGTGCTAGACAAGGTAGAGGATGGAGAGATTGTCTGGAGGCTATACAAGGGTGATGAGGGATGAGAGGAGGATGAGGAGTTGTCTAGGTACATGTTCAATATTCTCTATACCATAAGGAGATATCCCTATCTCATTGAAATATACAGGCTAGAAAAGGTCTCCTAGCAGTTTGGGGTGGTGTAGGACATCCCTGAGGGTCCACATAGATATTCACAATTATCTCAAGATATTAGAGAGTGGAGACTACAAATAGCCCTGAATGTAGTGATTCATTCATGGAGGCATGTGGAGGAGGTGGTATGGGACATGCACGAGGGTGTCGATGACCCTGGGACCACACATTGATACATCACATGGTGGGAGAGGCACTGACCAACACCGATGGTCCCAAATAGAGGATCAACAATTGTAGGGAGGATGGATGTGGTTGTTGAGGAGGTTAGTAGGAGCAGGTAGAGGAGGATCAAATGGAGAATGATAGGAGGGCGATGAAATTTTCATCGAGGAGATCAAGAGGTGGAGGTGACAGCGTCAAGCGATAATGAGGAGAGAGGAGAGGGAGAGGGGCAGGGGGAGAAGATGGATGTGGATGAGGAGGGAAGGAGATCACAAAGCATGCCTGCTTTGGAGGATGTGACACCACTTTGATAGAGTGAGGAGGAGGGGAGGGCCTGGATACCAGATTGGCCATAATAGAGAGCAGGGTGCTCATGTTGTAGGGACAACTGTAACATGCATAGGAGGACTTGGCCATTGTGATGGCAGAGCGAGATAACCTCCAATAGGAGAGAGATGAACTATAGGTGTGGGTGGAAACCCTATAGGGTGAGGTACAAACCCTGACTACTGAGAGAGATAGTCTATGCCCAACCAAGGATGCTTGGGACTTGGAGAGGGCCTGATTACAAAGTGATAGAGATAGATATAGGTAGGAGAGGGACATTGCTAGGATGTAGGGATGGCCAATCTAGCCTATCATTTTGCATGGGTGAGAAAGGAGGAACAATACTATAGAGATTTATATTTTGGCACCATCCCAACAACGAAGAGGGGGCTGAGATTCTTGGAAGCCGAGAGCTTGAGGAGGAGTGGGCCCCGATCATTGTGGTTTGGATTTGGGAGGGGTGGGTCAATGGGACCCTCGAGAGGAGGTGGAGGAGGGCCAACAACTTTGGGAGGAGTGCCCCCCTCCCCTACACACTTAGATGAAGGGAGTAGGGGCTAGATGATATGTATATTAGGTGGTAGTTTTGGATTGATAGATAGGTTTTGATGATTTTTTTGATGAGCCATTTAATACAAGCAGTTATATGATGTATTTATGTATGACATTGTTCCTTGAAGTACATGTATGATGTATATGTGATGTACTATATTATGATGGACATTTGATGTATGATGGACATGCATTTATTTGATAGACTATAGCATGTGATTCATGGACATGTATTTATGTTGGAATTTGATATGATTTATGGACATTGATTTATATTAAATGGATGGACATTTATTTATGTGATGATGGATTGTGATATGATATGATTGTATGTATGTATGATTAGATGTTGAGACGATGCATGCGATCTTATGATTTGATATATTGTATTGACGGGTGGTGATATAGGATGTGGCTACATGTATGTTATGAGGATGTGATATGTAGTAACATGTGTGATAAAGGGTGGATGTTCATATATTTATGTGAATCCTAATGATATTGTGATGATTTACTAGACCTATTGATGACATGCAATGATGATGAATGTATTTGATTTATGGATGTATATAATAAATGTACAACGATTGTGAATGGATTAATGTGTGATACAATTGAATGATAAAATGATACTACATGATGCATATAAATGATTAAACATAATAACACAATATAAATGAGAAAAGATGTTCAAAATAATGTATCCTAAACAACCCAATATAATCTAAATGATAATGAAAATGAGAAAAGACGCTTAGAATAATAAATTTTAAATAACTTAATGCAATCTAAATGATAATGAAATGAGAAATAATGCTTAGAATAAAAATTCTAAACAACTTAATGCGATGGATATGATAATGAAAATGATGATATATGGGGAATAATAGGTGGAAATCATAGTGTATCAACCAAATATAAGCCAAACCCAACAAGAAAAGTATAAGCGAGAAACATTTGCACATTCAAAATCCAAGAAAGATAGGTTGATAGGGATGGTGGAAGGTAGGATAGGAGCCAAAGTTGAGCAATTTAGTACTATATACTAGACTTACATGTAGTGAGAACTTATTTTGATTTAGCATGGGATACTATGTGTTGGTGACTTGGGCTGTAGGCCCAAATCCCTAAGGTCTGATAATCTTCTAGGTGCTAGGGGTGTCAAACTTGGGAAAATTATCACAAACCTATATTAAAATTGAATAACTAAAGACCAATGGTTGAGGTGGGTAAGACCTCCTCAAATTCTGGCTTTGCAAGACCAAGGGGATTTCCCTAAGATACTAACTTGATGATTGAAGCATTAAACAATACCTTACAACAAACTGTACAAACTGCACAATGTATCCCAATAGTTGTGTCATAATATACCTATGTGCTAGCTTATAAAAGTAAGGTTGAGAATATTAATAATAGATAATCTACCATATTAGTGTTTGAGAATTAGTTTATGATACACCCTTGTATTGTTGTATTCATTTAGACATTGCGGTGAAACACATAGAAAGTAAAAAGTTATTTTTTTTGAGTTGATGTGTTTGGAGTGTGTTGAGGATGATGAGAGAGAAAGCCAATAATAGAACAATGCCTTTATCCATGGGTAACAAAGTCTCTAGATTTAACCAAAGATGCAATAGTGATGTAGACCAATAACCAAGAATCCTATTGGATTGTTGGTTATTGCAACTCCCTCACTCAATCAATAGGAAAAAGAGCTGGTTAAAATAAAAATAAACTATTGAGAGCTCAATCCAAGCCTTACAACACATGAAATGACAAGAAAAATTAGAGATAACATGCTGATTTTATTGATTTAATTCATCAAGAGCTTACAACAATAATTTGTCAATCAAAAAATTAAACAATAATCATCTACAAGCAAGTTTGATGCCTTCAACAACCAAAAATATGCAACAAGACACCTCCAATTCACTACAATAGTAGCAAAATCACGCTCAAATCCTCTTGCATCACTCTTGGGCATCCCCTTTCTTGAGTTCACAGACAAGTATCTTCAAAAACTTGTATTTTTTTTCATTTTCTTTTACTAGAATCCACACCTCTATTGGGCATGGCCTTTCTTCTCACCTCCAGGTTGTAACCACCACTCTTTTCCCTCTTGGGCATTGGAAAAACCCACTTCCTCAATTTCTCTTGGTAAACTTCAATTCAATTTTCTAATTTTTCCCTTCACAAGTCCACTCCACTACCTCTTTTTCCTAGGCGCCTGCATTTTTCCACTATCAATTCAATGCCAAATTTTAAATGTGTTGAGGAGTTACACCACCCAACAATGGCCTCCTCATGCTTGGGTGTGGGACTTTTGTAACTCCCAATATTCCATCAATTACCACTCTCCAACACATCTAATTTGAATTTGAATTAATACAAATTCAATCATATGACTTCCAATTTGAGGAGTTTTAATTAAAATGAATTTCTTGCTTGCAAGACACAACCAACAAGCCAAAAAAAATTAAAAGCCAAAAAAAAATTGGTGTGCAGGATTGCCCGTGTACTCAGATGCTCCTACATCAGACAACCAGAGTAAGAAATAATGTTTCATGAGTGAAGGCTCATGAAAATTCATCTAGATTTGGAATTCCAAGCCTCTGAAGTTTTGAATCTGCAACCCATGTTGTCTCTTTCATATTTTTCCCTTTCCATTTGATCAAATAATCCTTGTATTCTTTTCCCACTGTATTTTTGATTGTTCTTGAATCTATCATTTTATCAATTTATTTTTACTTCTTCTTTGGTATATGCTTCCCCTATTGCTTTGAGTGTTGAAAATAAAAAAAATCCTCCTTTCTACTAGGATCTCCTCATGAAAATGGTATAAATCAACCACATTGAAAATTGGTGAAGCATCAAATTCATCCCTTCTCCCCTTTGAATTAGCACCCCCTTCGTATCTCTTGGTGCTTGTTTCTAACTTATCCTTCATAAAACTAGATTTCTTAAGGTTAACCATTCTCTTCCTTTAAATTTTGTAAAATATTTCTCATTTGCTTCAAATGGTCTAAAATTTCATCTAAAACAATTGCAAACTTACCAAGGAATGCTTTTTGTGCTTTATTCTTTAAAATATCACCAAATTCTTGCAACATACCTTTGATCTCCATGGGTGTTTCTTGTTCTTATTTTTCTATCTCAACTTCCTTGGGACTAGGAATAGATGCATAATATATTTTTTATGTACTTCTTTTAAGAATAACTTCCTCGAGATTACACATACACGTGTATCATTGCCCTCTTCCTTTTTCTGGTCCTTCAATGGATTCATAACATACTTTTTTTTGTCCTTGACTATAATGCAAGTTTTTTCATCACCATCATGCATAGCCTTTCAATAATATTGAAATGACCTAACCAAGAGGATATGGAAAGTATTCATGGGCATCACATCACACATTAATTCATCTCTATAATTACCAATCTGAAAACTCACCAAGCATTGCTCACTTACCGTGAGTTAAAATAAAAATCAACTATTGACAACTCAACAAGAAAAAAATATAGTTAAAATAAAGATCAACTACTGATAGCTCAACCCAAGCCTTCCAACACATGAAATGACAAGAAAAATAAAATATAACATGCTGATTTCATTGATTTAATTCATCAAGATCTTGCAACAACAGTTTGTCAATCAAAACAGTAACCAATAATCATCTACAACTATTTTTGATGCCTTCAACAACCAAAAATATAAAAGACACATCCAATCCACTACAACAACAATAAAATCACTCTCAAATCCTCCTACATAACTCCTGGGCATCCCATTTCTTGACTTCACAAGCAAGTCTCTTCAAAAACGTATTTTTGTTCATTTTCTTTTTCTAGACTCCACACCTCTGTTGGGCATGACCTTTCTTCTCACCTGAAGGATGAAACCACCACTCTTTTCCCTCTTGGGAATTGGAAAAACCCACTCCCTCAATTTCTCCTAGCAAAATTCAATTTAATTTTCTAATTTTTCCCTGCACAATTCCATTCCACTACCTCTTTTTCTTAGGCTCCTGCATTTTTCCACTATCAATTCAATGCCAAATTTTAAATGTGTTGAGGATTTACACCACCCAAGAATTTCCTCCTCATTCTTGGGTGGGGTCTTTCGTAAGTCCCAATATTCCATCAATTACCACTTTCCAACACCCCCAATTTGAATTTGAATTAAATTCAAATTCAATCGGATGACTTCTAATTTGAAGAGTTTTAAATAAAATAAATTTCTTTCCTCGAAGATATAACCAAAAAGACAAAAAAAAAACAAAATTACAAAAATAAACTAAATACTTTTGATGTCCAGGATTTCTCATGCATCTGGATGCTCTTACATCAAAAAACTGAAAAATAAGACAATGGCTTAATCAAGTCACTACAAAAGACTACACCTTTCTAAATGCACTAGAAATCTAGGCTCTACACATTCACTCAAAAATAAAATAGATAGTTGTAGAATATTAAGAGAGGATACTTATTAATCCCTAAGCATACCCACACATTTATTTTATTATATTGAAAAGATACTATGCAAAATCTTTACACAGATTTTACAGACTTCTAGCTGAAAAACTAATCAATTTTACATTTGGAAATACATACCATACATAAGGAGACACTCTTCTAAGGTTGATTCTTCCTTTAATCACTCAATATTTAGGTTTGAAAATGCTATTAAAAATTTGGGATCAAACATAGATCATTACAATACAAAATATCTAAACCTAGAATTGGATATTGAAACCTAGGATTTCCTGTGAATATCTTTCTTTTGCTGGCTCTGCAATTGTTTTTCTCTTTTGTTAACAAATTTTATCATCTTCCTCTCTCTCTTATTCTGACTAAAACTTATATATCTTGTTTCATCATTAAAAAACCTAGGATAAAGGGCCATGAGTGTGAGAGACTATACCTAGGCTCCCATGTCTGCTCACGTCATCTTCACATGGTCGCACACGCTAAATCAATTCCATAACATTGATGAGAACATGAATGAGGACAAAAATTCCCACCAAAGCCACAACAAATCTTTTCCAAAGATTGATTTCTGATAAAAAGGATATCCTCGAGCCATAAAGAAGTATGAGAACTATTTTTCCTTACATCATTGAAAAATATATTAAACATCACTCTTGTAGCCCTAAAGATTAAATATGGTAGTTGAGAGGGTATCTGTAACATTAATGGTGTTTATGATTGAAAACATGTCAATTAGGATCATTACCAAAGTTTCGAGCCTGAGTCAATACTTAGTTCAATCATTAAAATGTTCACACACCCACGAAACCATCTTCGTCGGGTATGGGGTGTCAAGATTGCAAAAGATTTCTTTTCGAGAGGTTAGTGAAAAGAACACCATGATCCCTAAGATATGGAGAGAAACCCCATCAAGCATCGGGCTTTGGGTCTATCGCTTGTTGGGAGAACAAGAAGATGAAGGGAAAAAAGGAAAGATCCAAAGGAGTGCAAAAGGAAAGGAAGTGTCGGTGTCGGTGTAATTAATTATTTAATTACACTAGCATAAGTTTACTTAGGCATAATATTTAATTAATTCCTAGGTTGCATTTACTAATCAATTAGTTAATAATGGGGCCATCCCCCTTCACATGTATCTAGGATAAAATATTCCGTCTAGAAGATGAGTTGTCTTTTCTAGAAGCCTTATCCTATCATCACATCATTTTAGGTAGTTTGTTAGGGTTCACATGTTAGATCAAGACACATGTCAAAATCATATAGCATACTACATCTCAACCTTGCCTATATAAGGAAGGTGCTTGTACTCATTTGTATCATAATTTTTCATATTTCATACCTCACCATTTGAGAGGTCTTAATATCAAGCAAGATCATTCTTGCATATCCTCTTGTGGAAGGTTTATCATTGTTTTTGAAAGTGTTCTTGGGTGTCGAGCTAATCTAAATCTCTTATAGTCAGGAGTTAGGAGTTGGGCTGAAGGGATTCATCTTATCGCTAAGATAAGAAAAAAGATCGACAAGAGACCCAATCTCCAAAATCTAAAGGAAAGTATCACACATTGGGTGTTGGGAATAAGGCTTACCCCTTATGATGAAATGAAGAAAAGAGGTAAGGAGAAGGTCAATCCCTAAAGTTTGAAACATTGATACTCAATAATTTTTCAAAGGATTTATCAAAAATTTGGTGATAGGGGGAAGAGCTAAGGCTTAGGAAAGGAAGGTGGTAGAGGATAAGGGTTAAGGCCGATGGCCAAAACTTGAAATTTTTAGGAAAGTGATGGAAAGTAGGGGAAAGGAGGAAGAATATCAGGATTGATAGAGAAGGTATGCAAGTATTCAAACACTTGAAAGTTTGAAAGACCAAAAATCTCAACACTTAACCAATTTTGGACTTCTGTAAATGTGCCTTTTGACTACAACTTGGCAAAGGTTAGATGCAACTAATAGAGGGAATTGCATGATACACCATTGAGATTTCTTAGATTAGTTATAATTGATGGTTATCACAAGGGGATAACACTAATCACTATAAATTCATTAAATTTATAGGTGCCAACATTGGCTGTAGTTGGGTATGTGTGTCTCTTGCAGGCACAATGAGAATCCAGATCTTTGGGAAGTAGACCAAAAATAAGGGAACAATAAAGACCAAGATTGACATAAAAAACATCATGAAAAACTAGGGTCATGTTTGTGTTGGACTCAAGGGAACACTGAGAAGGGGGGGTGAATCAGTGTTAAGAAAATATTAACTTTTATAACTCTGAAACTTAAACCATTCTATCATTACATTAAGAGAAAGATGCAACAATTCAAAGGAAACATTCATAACACCATGACACACAAATTTTTGCATGGAAACCCTGTTAGGGGAAAAAACACGGTTGAGGTTAATCCATAATTTGAGTACTCAAATATAATTCTTTACAAAACAAAATGCACTTGCATTCAGGTAGTGCACAGTTGAGGTTAATCCATAATTTGAGTACTCAAATATAATTTTTTACAAAACAGAATGCACTTGCATTCAGGCACATTGCCTAGAGCTCACCGCTCAAAAGGGAAGGCTCACTACCTTACAAAAGTTTAGATTAAAACCATCTGAAGATTGAACTAAGATGATATCATCTATTTATTCTAGGTTATAGTTCTGGTGAAGCTCATAGATTGAATTCTGGATCTGTAGACTAATTCTGCTCTTCGCTCTACTCTGCTATGTTCTGATCTTCAATTCACATCATAAATCCAACACTCGCACTATTAATCTTCTTATTTTTGTATTACACCCATATTCACATTCTTCATTTTCATATTACACACTACACATATTTACAATGATAAAACCGATCTTATATATATCCGCTACCAAATATTTATTCAACCTCAGTCGACTTTATGAAACATTAAGTTCTTTTCAACTTGTCAGCCAGATCCACCACTAAATATTTATGCCCATCCTCCAAAGTCAGTTAAGACAAAGAAAGGAACTAAAAAAAATATAATCAAGTATTAAATCATTTGATTATTTACTCCTTATACATCCACGATTACTATATTTTCTAGGTCGGCCTTCTAGCATAGATAACCAACAAATTAGCGCACCGGATCTCCTAGATCATGTACTAGTGAATGCGTATCAAAAAAATCATTCACCAAGGTATTCCAAACATCAAAAATCCTTTGTATGGGGTCCACAACAAAAAATAATAGTCCGGTGAGATATACAAATCAAATTTTATATTTATAACCAGATGCCCTGTTCTTCACCCTGTCCAACTGGTAGATACAAAAACTAGACTGCAGACCGAATGTATGACTTAGGTTTTTAGGTTGCCATCAATGAAAACACTTACAAGCCATATGCCAATAGTTTGTGTAAACCTAGAATAAATGGAAATATGCATAGATATACGATGTTAAATCTAATCTAACAAATATTAATCTAAAATCAAACAACTAAGAATGAGTAGAAATGAACAAAACAATTAAAACTATAACTAGAACAGTCTCACCGAATATGCATCCACTCCTTCAAATTATCTTGATTGTACTTCTCCATTTTGCTGTCTCGGTATTCTTGCCCTCATATTTTCAGTATTGATGCAAGCATAGCCTGGATGTATTGTCTCAGAAAAATATCGAAGATAATAAGTTCTTCTAAAAAGTATTGATTTCAGGAGGAATTTTTGGTGTCTACAGTTTGCTCCTCTTTGATACAATGTTGTTTCAACGTTGTGTCAAAGAATTTGAAAAAAAAGATATGCCCCAGTGAAAGTAGGGTGAGGAAGGATGATGAGGAGGTATTGGTATGCCCCCTCGAGAGGATAGGTGGGTTTGAAGAACATGAGTGTGCTCTCAAAATCAATGAGAGGACTGGAATATGAAGGACAAGAGACTAGGGGAAAATAGATAAGGATAATGAAGATGTTGAAAGGAAGAAATGTTAGCGTGGATAATTCAAAAAGTTAGTAAGAAGTAAAGAAGGGTTATTTGAAAAACATATGATCTTTGATATTTTTCCATATATACTAAGCTTTGCATTTTATCATCATTGGGAAGGACTGACACAAATGG
The DNA here is from genome assembly GCA_007115665.2 of Sequoiadendron giganteum. Taxonomy (NCBI): domain Eukaryota; kingdom Viridiplantae; phylum Streptophyta; class Pinopsida; order Cupressales; family Cupressaceae; genus Sequoiadendron; species Sequoiadendron giganteum. The sequence continues at coordinate 66,613,990 of CM021102.1, forward strand.
ATAGTACACACCATGATATGAGATAGAACATAGTGTACAAAGTCATCCATCTACGAAAAATAGACAGTCGTAGACAAGGAGTGTCTATACTCATACTAAGGACAAGATTACCCCAATTGTTTTGTCGAGACAAATCACATACAACAAACAAATAAAAGACGGGTCATGAGACGTCATTGCTCCTCTAAATCCTTGATAGGACATCCTTGAGGAAACTAGTAACATGAATCAAAATCCAAAGTTTAAAAGACAGTTGATAGACAACAGCCAAAGAAAAAGAGTCCTGAGACATCCTTGCTTCTCTAAATCCTTCAAGGGACATCCTTGAGAAAGCTAGTAACCGGAATTATGCACAAATCAATAGAAATATAAGACAAAATAAGATATAAAGTCATAAAGCCAAATAAAAGTATTCACCAAAACTTGATCTTGTGGGATTGTTTGATTGTTTGACATAGCGTAATGTGAGGGATGACACATACTGCATAAGATGTTGAGTCTGGTTTTGACCTGGTGACTATCTGTGTAAGGCATGACAAAGCCTGGTTTCAGAAAGAAACGTGCTATATAAGATGTTGGAGCCTGATGATGTTGATGTGACAAGCTACATGAGGCTATGACAATTTGACAATGTTCATTGACAAGAAAGACATTTCTTGCTAAGACATAAGTTGATCGCTCTGACAATGTGTTTGATTTTGACTTGATGACAATTTTGAGATGTTTTCCTTGTTGATGCATGACTTGTTTTGATTCCTTGACTGATTTGAGTGTGTGTGTGTTGATAGTGTATGACTTGAGATGATATACCCTAAAGGACTGACCTAATGCGGCCTTGGGGGCTCATCGATTGATTAGCGTTGCATACGTTGTACACGCAGAGACCTCGTAGTTTGACCAAACTTTAAGTGACATAACTTACTAGAGATAAGTACTTAAGTTGATGATATGCAATGTGTGTGATAGTGAATGTGATAAACCCTATTGGACTAACCTAGTGCGGTCTCGGGGGCTCATGGATTGATTAGCCTTGCCTACGTTGTACACACACAGACCTCGTAGTTTGACATGACCAATGATTTTGAATGTACAAAGAGTCATGATTTTAATGTGTGCGATACATGAAAAACCTAGACAGACAGACCTAATGCCTTGGGGGCACATCAACTGATGGCCTTGCCTACGTCCAGTCGTAGAGGCAACGTAGTTCAACTATGTCTACAACTGACTTAACATGACTGACTTGACTCTGTTTTTGGGATTTTCTGACATGTTTTTGATTTTTTTTGTCTTTTTGAAGTTTTTCTACTATTTTTGAATTTTTTCAGGACATTTTCCGATGGTGTAATGCTATGTACAGGGTCCTCATGGCACAAAACAAGAATTTTCCCCCAATCAGGAATACGACTTGCGAGATGGAGTGGGGAATGTGATGGAATGAACTTGATGTCAATCATTCCAAGCAATGGATAGGACAACCATTTATTATGAGGGATGGTGAAAAGTCTGATTGGAATAATGGTAGATGAAAGAGCGAGTTTGACTACGCATGGTGCCTATTTTCTAGGTTTTCACCATGGTACTTATCCATAGCGCCACCGAAGTGGTTTTTGCTATTGGACGAAATATTTCTCTTTACTATTTTATTGATTTTCCAATTTTTTTGGTGTTACAAAGACGCTGTTTGCCAAGTTTTTATCAAGGTAACCATTTTTTTGTTTTTTTCCATTTTTTTGTATTTTCTCGATTAAGACCAAGACTCTCAGAAGCTATGCATAGAACCTCTTTAGATGAAGGCCATTTATTGGTGACAAAAGTGGCTCTCCTTCAGGGGTAGAGAGTTGGTACACTCCTGATCCAAAAGCTTCTATGACAATATAGGGCCCTAACCAGTTAGGTTCAAACTTACCTAGCTTTTCTCGTTCAACTTGATTCTTGGGATTCTCCATTAAAACCAAGTCACCAATGTCAAAGTGTCAATTTAGAACTTTCCTATTATAGCTACGACAAAGACGATTCTGATATGCTTGCAAATGGTCTAGTGCTTTATGTCTTCATTCATCCAATAATTCTAACTCTTGTAATCTGGATACACGGTATTATTCATCATCAATTTGACCTTTCAAGGACACCCTCAAGGAAGGAATTTCAACCTCAATAGGTAAGATAGCTTCAGATCTGAATACTAGGGAGTATGGAGTGGTGCCAATGGGAGTACAGATGCTTGTGCAGTAAGACCATAAGATAGGATTTAGTTGTAGATTTCTGTCACGACCAGCTTCATTGACAGTCTTTTTTAGGATTCTAACAATGGTTTTATTAGATGCCTTAGATTAGCCATTAACTTGTGGGTAATATGGGGTGGAAAAATGATGTTGATATGAAACTCTTCACATAAATGGTGCACTTCTTGGTTTTTCAATGGGAAACCTTTGTCTATGATAATGGATTGGGGTACACCATATCAAGAAATGATATAGTTTAAGATAAACTTGGATATTTGCGTGCTGATGATGTAGGTCATGGGAATAGCTTCAATCCATTTGGTGAAGTATTCGGTGGCGATTATGATGAATTTATGGCCATTGGATGATGGAGGGTGTATCTTACCTATGAGGTCAAGTCCCCATTGGGCAAAGGGCCATGGTGATGTAATCAGATGAATCTCCTGTGCTGGTGCTCTTATCAAATCTCCATGTATCTGACACTGTCTACATTTATTTACAAAGATATATGAGTCTTTTTCCATTGTAGGCCAATAATAACCTAATCTCATAATCTTATGGGCTAAAGTAGGACCACTCGAATGGGATACACATATACCCTCGTGCACCACTCACAAGGTTGTTTGTGCTTCTTTAGCATCGAGACATCTCATTAGGGCATTATCTAAGGTAGTCTATACAAGGTATCTCTGATGATGGTGTATTTAGCTAACTTACAGATAAAGGTTCTACGTTGGTTGTTTGACAGGTCTAGAGGTAAGGTTTGGTCATTTAGATAGTTGAATACGTCTTTTTACCAAGGGGAAGTAGGATCAAAAATCATACACACCATCGTAGAATTAGGGACATCATAGGCACCAATAACTGTTCAACTAAAAACTCAAACTTAGGCACGTTGCTTGAAATATCCAATAAGGAACCCACGGTTGCCATAGCATCTGCAACCCTGTTTTGAATACATGGTATTTGTTGAAAGGTAATGCCATCAAAGTACTACTTGAAACTATCAACCATGCACTTGTAGGGGGAAAGTTTCTCATCCTTAGTCTCATAATGATCATTTACTTTTCGGACTACTAGCTAAGAATCGCCAAAAACATGTAGACTCTTAATCTTCCACTGGGCTACCATTCTTAATCCTGTCACTAAGGCTTCATACTTTGCTATATTGTTGGTGCAAGGGAAAGAAATTCTGAATGATTTAGGAATAGTATTTCCCTGAGGTGTAACAAATAGGATACCTTCTCCTGAACCATGATTTGTATGTGACCCATCAAAGTATAATTTCCATTCGGTTCTAGTGTCAACTGTGAAGATAAATTCATCAAGAAAATCCACCACTAAAGGATGGTCTGCCTTCATGGGTGCATCCACTAACTGATCTACAATCACCTATCCTTTTATAGCTTTCCTCTCCACATATTGGATGTCATACTCACTAAGTATCATAACCCATTTAGCCAATCAACCTGTTAATGCTGCTTTACTGAGGAGATATTTGAGGGGATCAATCTTTGCGACCAACATTGTTTGGCGATTTAGCATATAGTGCTGAAGTTTTTGAGTAGCAAAGACTAGCGCAAGACATGCACATTCTATGTTACTGTAATTTAATTCATATCCCACCAAGGTACGACTGATGTAGTACACTGCTCTTTCATGACCTTGATCATCGTTTTGTGTCAGAAGAGATCCTAATGCTGATTGAGTTAATGAAATGTATAGTGTCAATAGTTTTCCATCTGTAGGTGGCATTAAGATAGGTGGAGTGAGTAGATAATCCTTGATTTTTTGGAAAACTTCCTGACATTTAGGTGTCCACACAAATGGTAATCCTTTCTTGAGTAAATGTTGAAATGGGTGTATTTTGTTTGCTAGTTGTACAATGAAATGCTTGATAGACTGTAATCTTCCCTGTATTGTTCTTAATTGACCAATGCTGACTGGAGGAGGAATTTCTATGATAGCTTTTACCTTCTCTGGATCTACTTCAATGCCTCTTCTGGAAATGATATACCCTAGAAGTTTCCCTGCTTTCAATCCAAAGACACATTTCTTTGGATTTAGCCTGATGTTGTAATTCTCTAGCCTCTGGAATATCTTGTCTAGAACCTTCAAATGATCTGCCCTTGTTTCTGATTTAGCTATAATTTCATCTACATAATCTTCCATGAGAGTATGTACAAAGTCATGGAAAATAGTAGTCATTGCTCGTTGATAGGTAGCTCCTACGTTCTTAAGCCCAAAAGGCATAAAATTCCAACAATATGTTCCCCATGGACACATGAAAGCTGTCTTGTGTGGGTCTTCAGCTGTGATTTTGATTTAGTTATATACAGAGAAACCATCCATGAGGGATAGATAGCATCTCGTATCTTGCTGTAAGATCTACTATCGTGTCTATGTTTGGCAAAGGGAATTCATCCTTAGGACATGCCTTGTTGATGTCTCTAAAGTCTATGCAAATGTGGATGCCCCCAGTTGGTTTAGTCACTGGCACAAGATTTGAAATCCAGTCTGCATAGTCTATGGTTCTTATGAATCCGACATCCAAGAGTTTCTTAAGTTCTGCTTTGACTAGTAGAGTAATTCGTGGATGCATTTTCCTTAACTTCTATTTGATGGGCTTAATACCTGGCTGTAATGGTAGATGGTGCAATATAAGGTCTAGATTCAGCCTAGGTATGTTAGCATATGACCATGAAAATTTTATCCATCTCTTTGTGAATAAGTCTCGAAACTCTTGTTTTTCTATCTCTGTCAATGATGCCACAAAATATACTATCTGAGGGTTTTCTTCTGTATTTATGTTGACTTCAACAGACTCTTCTACTAGCATTGGTGACTTTTTGTGTTCAATTGGGAGAATATTTAAACCTCCATCCTTGGGTCCCTCAGAGAGGTTTTCGCCCTCGGATATGTCCTTTATTTTTACTGTTTCTTCGTCCAAAGGCACCTTTCGGTTTTCACCTAGGGACTCGTCATTTTTCTCATTTTCATCATTTTTCTTTTTATTTTCATTTTTGTGACTAGAGGTGTAAATAGACTCCCCAAAATATGCTTTTTCATCCAAGTCTATGGTAAAACCAACATTATGATCCCCTCTTGGTATTCCTTCTCTAAGTCCCATGAACTCAGCTATTGCTTCGTCGTTCTCGAATGTGTCTAAGATGGGTGTACCTTGTTGATCCCAGTCGATAAGTTGGGGATATATGAGAGGCATGTCATCATCAGAGTTATCAAATGTGGAAGCTGACAAGATGCATATAGAGTGGTTGACATGGTCACAAAAGTTTTGGACTAACTCCTTCTTGTTCTTTTTCCTATGGGTAGGTAAACTCTGATGTGGGAATATTGCAACGGCTAGGTCATCAGAAGATGGTTTTTCAGGTGCCCAAGATGCATGATCAAGGGTTTCCCAATAATAGTGCTTAAGCCATTCTTCTTTGGACAAGGACTTCTTATTACGGGGACTAGATGGCTTTGGTAAGGGTTTTATCATTTGGTCCAATTCTCCAAATAGATTATCTAGGTTCATGGTGTTGGTAGAGGAAAGCGAATCCCATTCACAGTCGCTTGAGTCAAGGAATTCATCATAAACTAGGGGAAGTGGTTCGTAAGATATCTCAATATCTGCATAAGCACTCACTTCCTCTTGAAATGGTGATAAGGTACTAGGAAAACCAATTCTAAGCAGTTGAAACCCTAGCCCTAGGTATTTCGGTCATGGCGAGACAATGATTGGTTCCATTCTTCCATTTTGATGTAGTCCTAACCCACTATGTCCATCATAGCCTTTTCTTTGGATCATCTTAAAGCCTTTTCCATATTGATCCTTAGCTATTTGAATAGACGGTGAGGGGTATTCATTGTCTTCTTGATACAACCAGGAGGTAATATCACCTTGGTCCACAACTTCTTCACTTAACTCTCCCCATTTGGTCAATGTCATTATAGGGGGAACAGGAAATGTGACTACTGACTGTCTTCTATCTGCCATGGGTAAGCCATATGCCTTAGGTGGAACCAACTGACTGAAACAATAGGATGCCTTCATGTGATATTCTCCATAGCCCTTGTCTTGGATCTCGACCTTAGGAGTGGATGAGGGCGGTTTGAATGAAATGGACTTGGTAAGATGTGATGGATTAATGTATAGGGATAAAGTGGATGATGAAGATTCTTGATTAACTGGTACCTTTCATTGTGGAATTTCCCTTAGGCTTGTACAATATTGAAAAGGATATGGATCACCATCAATCATGATCTCGGTGCCATTATATGGGAATTTAAGACATTGGTGATATATGGAAGGTACGGATTTTATTGCATGTATCCAAGGTCTACCTAACAACAGGTTATACGGAAGGGTGAGATCCAAGACTTGGAAGCTGGTGTCAATAACTGCTAGGCCAATTCTAATAGGGAGTGTGACAACTCCTTTGGATGATCTTTCCTCATCATTGTAAGCCTTGATGACTATACTCTTAGAGGTGTCTATGCATTCTTCTGAGAATCCTAATGCCTTAAATTTTTTTAGGGTACACAGGTTCAAACCTGCTCCTCCATCTACCAAGACTCGTCTGACTTTGGTTTGATGGAATATGACTTCAAGATGTAATGGGTCATTATGATCAGTCTTTTTGGTTGAGTAATCTTGTTGGGAAAATGTGGCATGATGGGAGTTGGTTAAATATCCCACCATTTCTTCGAAATGATTGACATCTTAGTCTATAGGAACAATCATGTTCTGTAAAGATTTTTCAAGAATGGCTCAATGATCAGGTGATAGAGTCAACAGTTCCAAAATGGATATCTATGTGGGGGTTTTTCTCAGTTGATCAAGGAGATTGTACTTTGACTTGGAAGACTGTGTAGGTGGCTCAGAAGAAGGGCCTAGAAGAGTTATCTTAGTTCTGCGTGTGTTTACAACACATTCCAGATGTTTCTTAATGGTGATGGTATGGACATTTTCATTTTCAGCTTGGAGGTGATTTATGATCTTTCCTTTTCCATAGTCATACTTGGTATTTGCATAATTGGATGATGGAGTATTCTTGGTTCCCGAATTGGAGGCCTTTCCTTTTGTGTGGTCATGTAATGGGTCTGTGAAGACCTTATGATCACCGTTCTTGGTATTTTTCTACCCATTGACCTCTATGGTTCTGTTTTCAACAAAGTCTTGTATAATATTCTTTAATTGTCGATACTGTTGTAGGTTGTGTCCTTTTGTTCAATGATAGTCATAATAGGCATTATCGTCCCACCATGAGGGTTTAAACTGTCCAGGATCATACTCTCTTGGTTACGAAGGTTTAATGAGATCATGTTTAATCAACTCTTTGAAAATTGTCTCGATTGGTTGCCCCAAAGGGGTAAATTCCCGTGTAGGAAATCTCCTTTGTGGTCATTGTTGTTGTGAATTTTGGAAAAAAATTACTGTTTGATCTAAACTATTCATCATGTCTTGATTGGGGTTGTAACCTCTAAGTGTGATAACTGGTCTCATATGTATGGTTTTAGCATCAACAATGCTATAATTTGTAACATTTTTGTTTCTAGACCAGAACTTGTTTCTATCATTGGGTGCATTTTGATGTTGAACCATTGGGTTTCTGCCTGGTAATTTAATTTCTCCTTTGTCAATAAGGCCTTTTTCAAGAATGATGCCCTTTTGTACCAAGTCTAGGAATGAAGTACAACAATGTACCCTTAAGTCACCTCTCAGTTTTGGATTAATTTTTCAAGGAATATGGCGACCTTTTGTTTTTTTGGTATTTCAACTAGACATCTGCTAGCTAGACTTCTCCATCTTTGGAAGAAAGTGGTGAAAGTTTTTCCATCTTCTTGTGTTGTGTGGCACATGGTATCTATTTTTTCCTTCATTGTCTATGTTAAAGGAAAAGTGTTTGACAAACTTCTCAGCTAATTCACCCAAGGATCGTATGCCATATGGTAATTTAGAGAACCATTCCAGTGCTATCCCGATAAGGGTTCACAGAAATAGTTTCATCAAGTATGTGGGGTCATATGATATGTCCATGCATGTCGTAGATAATTCTCCAAGTGTTGTCTAAAGGATTCTTCCTCCCATTATACTTAGGCAAATTCGGTATAATGTATCCATGAGGGAAGGGTGTCATGTAAAGTGCTTTGTCAAAAGGACACAGACATAGATCTTGCACTGAGATAGTTCATTTTCCTGACATAGACATTTTGTCCATCTGTTGTTGAAGCATTTGCATTTGGTTTTGGAGAACATCTACTTGTGTCAAGGACATGTTGTTTACATTGTTTGGAAAAATGTAGGTGTTCTGTGAAGGGTTGTGATTTGGCGAGGGAATATATCCCATTAGAATGTTCTGATTCAGTGTGGGGATATTTCCTATCTGAATGTTCTAATTTGGTATAGGAATATTCATGCCAACTTTGGATCTCTTACCAGTAGTATTTGTGCCAAAGGGGTTTGATGAAGTTTCTCCCGTAGTAAATTGTAAACCTTGTGTTATGTTGAAAGGGATTGTGCTTACAATTGATGATGTTTGAGTAGGTATGCTAGTTGGTATTGCTGTGGTAATTTGAGGAATAGAAACACTTGACATCACAGTTTGTGTTGGTTGAGTAGACGATGTTTTCAAAGTATGAATATCAAATCCTGGTGGTAGTGTGACACCTTCTACTAGAAAATTTGCTAGATATTGTTGGGGATCATTTTCCAAACATTCATCCATAAAGGATGCAAATTCAGGATCTTGTATTGCAGTGTCTATGTCTTCAACATAAATTTGTCCATGTGTGTCTCTAGTGACGTATTTTTCAAGCAAAGGTTTGTGTGGTCTTTCTTTTTGTGATGGTTGATTTTCAAAAGGATTGAAAAACTCATTAGGGCCCGAAATTGCTTTCTATTTCTTTTTGGACCTTGTTTCAACCATGAAAAGTTGCTCAGAACGGGGTAATGCAAACTATGTCTAAAAACCGGTATGTCCTATTTCTATATTTTTTTTGGATTTTCTAAATATAAAGGATATTGCTAAATATTTCTAAAATGATGTATACTAAGATGACGTATGGTAGGACAAACAATATGCAAAATATCGAATAGAATATGACGGTAAAATGATTCTAATATGGGTATAACCTACCACCTATGGAATAAATCCAAGCAATGATTTGAGTTGACCAAGGAAGCTGATTGTAGGAAAAAGATAGTTGACAAGGTGAATTTCCCAAACTAGACTGTTGAGCTAGAAAGATTCACGAATAGGATAATAGTGACTAGGTTCAATGATAGTGACAAATCGAAGCATGAACTTATCCAATGAAGAGGAAAGTTATCTATTCTACGATATGCAATTTCCTAGGAAGTGTCTAAATGTATGCAACTTAGGATGACTGTGACTAGGACATATATGACACCTAATAATGCAAGGTTTTGAGCAAATTTTTTCCAGTTTCTGTCCAAGGTTGATCTTTAAGAAACAAAAGCAAAAAAGATAGTTATGCTTTCAGACCTAGTTTGCAATTTTCAAAGTTTTCTGTTGACAACCAAATGCGGTTCACCTATCAGATGCGTTGATATTTTTGACAAATGCAGTGATTTGACTAAAATAGGTTTCAAATGTTGACAAATAATTGTGGTTTTATGATAGATGCAGTTTAATGTATTGCAGATGCGACTCAAAATATGGAATTTGTGAATCTAAAACTGTTGACAGATAGTTGCGGCTTTTCGTTTGACAATTGTGGCTCGCAGATACACATGCAACTCAAAATAATAGTTGTGGCTCAGAAAATAGACTGTGAAAGTTATAAACTGTTGACAGACACATGCAACATTTAACTTAACAATTGCGACTCTCTAAGAAATATGCGGTTCTGAAAATGACAGTTGTGACTTTGTTTGACAGTTGTAGTTTTCTGAAGATGATGTTTCGACTGACTCTGTTTGATGATCAATTTTTTTGACAAATACAGTTAAAAAAGTTATAGAATACAATGTGTTTTTATTTTGTAGTGATAGATCTGTTAAAATCAGAGAATAATTACTCCCTAGGCTATGTTGGGCAATATTTACTGAGTTCTTACTTGGATAAATCCAGCTATGCATATTTAAGGTGGATGACTAGTAGCTTGACCCCACTGGCTCCCCTCCACGACACTCACTTATACGGGGCAGCCAAGCTACTATACCCATGAAAATCCCATGGCATACATCTCATCTCCACATATGAATCATAAATATGTAAGACGACTTCACAGGTCTGAACCTGCTGCACCAAAAAATAGAAATGATTTTGGAAAACTACAACAATTTGGCTTTTTAATTCGGGCACCTGTTCAGAAGAGCCATGCGAGAGGTAATATCATCCCAGTTTTGTAGAGGTTAGGCTCTATAGGTTTTTACATACCACAAGGGTATTGGGGAGTCAAGTGCTGGTCTGCTGGGATCCTTGTAATACTGAGCTTTCCTCGAGTATTAAAATTTGTATACTGGTTGGGAGTCGCCGGCGATAAGCGCGTAACAGGTTTTGAGTCATCTTGGGGTGAGTACTTTTTCCCACCAAGACAGGCCCAAGTTCTAGAGTCTGGTGGGACTTTTAAATTTCAAAGGGGGGAGGCTTAAGGGTTTATGGTTTATATTAACCATGGTAATATAAATTATCAACTTTTGAAACCCTCACGTTATATTTCAATGATGAATTTCTACCGAGGGTAACTGGTCACTTAAGTTCTCTGGTTGAGCCTTTCCTTCATGCTCTTACCGACCCCTTTTCACCTGACCTACCGATTTCCTATCTGCCACTTTGGCTTTTAATATTTGTATCACCAAGGGTTTTCCGGCCGGTCCCACCACTATTATATATTTGTTTACATTCAGATTGGTGAAATGTTCGATCACAGATGATCTGGACCATTCCTCACAGACCTTGTAGGTTTATCCACTGATGTCACTAAAGTGGTGCGAGGTCTACAAGATGCCGCCATTTGTGATATAAAGAAGGGTGGGGCCTTTTCCCGAGGTTCCAACATTTACAAGTGGCCATCTTTTCACCAGCGAATGAATTTAATGATGGGGTTAATAATAAATGTCCCTCGTAGGCCTCGCATGATCAGAGTAAATGTTCCTAAAGTACTGCGAGGTTTGCGAAGAGATGACATGTGGCTTGGCTCTTGAAGCAATAGGGCTGGGTGGGACCTGCTGCCCGATTGCAATGTCCTATTTTCATGGACTGTGATTGGCTATGGTTTTTCCCAGGTGCTGATGTGGATTTTCAACACTCATTAACTCAATCTGAGTCGTCCGACCTGCTAGGTTTGTTTTGCATCAATGGTTCAAATTCAAAGGGGGGTACTGTTCATCCGTGTGAGGAATTTTTGCGCTCTGTAACTTGTTTCATTAATGGAATAGGTTTTCCGAAGGATCTTCTCCTGATTTTCTTGCGTGTGAATGACGCCCTCTTGTTGAGTGCAATGATGGGCTGTACACCGTTTCCTTGTGATCCTAAAATACTTTTGTGGTGGCTACATCAGCCACTAATCGCTCAAATTCTCATACTACATTTAAGCAATAAATATCCCTCACACCAATTCACTCTATAAATGCTTGCTAAGTTACCTAGTGTTATCATTGCATTTTGAGTTGTTTTGTTTGTAGGTGGTGGTTTTTTCTGATGTATTCTACGAGCTATTTTTCTTCAATGGAAAAATCCACGGTGCGTAGAAGTACCAGAGTAAAGGCCAGGAGGTCGCTGCTCGAGGAGGAGCAACTTGTTCCCGGTACACCCGACGTTGCTGCTCAAAATACTGGAAAAAGGCCTGAGCATTGCATGTCGCCTGTTGTGATTTCTTCAGGTTCTGATGGCAATGGGTCTGAGATGGAATCAAACTACCGATGTTACCTAGCCGCCATGACTGAACTTATGGGGGTGGATGAAGAGGTCCTTGCAGTTTCACCAATAACTGCAATGGCACCGTGCGAAGTTGCTGGAGCTCGTGCTAATATGGATGGAAAGAAGAAGGTGGTTCTACCTCAAACTAAGGTGAGAACTAGAAGTGGTCACCTGTACTCGGGTCGTGGGTCGATTTAATGATTGCTAGTGTTGGGTGTGTTGCTCGTGGGTGGTGTTTTTTCCTAGACGTTCATTTTTTGTTGATATGGACTTGCGCGTTCCTGGCACACTTTTTTGTTTTCTCCCCGGTTGGTTACTGGGTGTAACCATTTTTGGATTCCTCGGATCATGCACTTTATTTTCCAATGATGAGGAATGTTTTGAAATGTTTCATTTTTGAAATTAAAAATGTAGCCCAATGCTCATTGCTCTTCAATCTATAAAGGATATTTTATGACTCATTGTTAGGGGTCTGATTTTGGATCTAGGAGGTTTTGAATATTTGTACAGTCAGTTCGTTTAATGTAGTTTTCTTGAAGGTTTTAGTTACTATCCTTTCTGGTCAGGATTACTATGAAGCAAGCAAGCTTTGCTGATGTAATTACAAATATTAAAGAAATAAATGATAATCATTTTGGAACAATTGCTCTCCTAATTGTATGTCATAAGTTGTGAATGAGCCTATTAATGATATATTCATTCACCTTCAATGGTATATTTGAATGTGTTCTTCTTTTCCTTACCTTAACTCAATGAGTTAATAAAATTGCTTGAAAATGAGTTATAGATTTATGATTATATATTCAAGATTTTCTAAGGAGTGTTGTTTTAAAACTAAAATTTGCATGATGTAAATCATCATGGTGATATGTCCATAATATATGGATTATGTTTTGTATGACTCCTGCCCAATGGATGAGGCACTGGCTATTTTCTTCAAGATTACTACGGGGCTGTAGTTCTAAGCATGGTGGTCTAAGATCTAAACGAACCAAAATATTAAACCCTTTCTCTTTATGAGATGCAAATCTTATATTGAAATCTTTAGTCCTGTTGCTTTAAGATAATTGTTATTATTCTTTGGTCTGCCAGTACCAAAGAAATTACTATCCTTGGGGGGTGATGCCAGGGATTGGTTTTCATATTTACCTGCCTATTCCGTTAACTCATGGAATCAATTGGTGATAGTTTTTATGGAACAATTTGGTGAAAGAGTCAATCCCAACATATTAAGAAAAGGTTTTATGGGAATCCACATAAAATAAGATGAGTTAGTCCCATATTTTAATCTCAGATTTTCAAGAGCTTTAAGAGAAATCCCTAGAGAAATAAGACCACGTGAGGTTGAATGCTTAGTTGTATACCTTGGTGCTTTTGACAAGAGGATGGGTTATTTATTAAGGGATAAAGAGCCTACAACCCTGTATCAAGCATGTCACATGGCTATGGAGATTGAAAACAATTTGAAATATTCAATGATGAAAGGGTATTTGGCTGCAAGTATTGATTACCCTATTTTAACTAATATTGCTAAAATTTTAGTGTTGGTTGCTCAGAACCTTCATGATAATAAGTGTTTTGAAAACCGTAATATCCCCACCACTATAGGGTGATGATGATGAGATCCAAGCTGATGAGCAGTCCAATTTGAATAGTGATGATCAAACTTCTTTTGTGTGAAAAATTGTATGAAATGAAAAGGCAAGAGGAAGAATCACCATATGAGTTTTTCTTGATATTTTTAGAAGCCTTAATACAAATTCCTAGAGGTCTCAGACCTAATGACTATGAATGCATTGATTTGTTTTGTGAACTTTATGAACTAGGGCTAAGTGCTTTTCTAGAAGAATTGAAACCTGCTAACTTGGCCGAAGTTCTTAAATGGATAGAAATTGCAGAATCAACCAAAAATGTATCTAGACAAAATTAAGATAATGCTTTCCCTTTTGAAGAAATTTGGATAACTGTAGAAGACCTTGAGGGGAAAAATGATGAAGGATTAAGGGAGAAACCTGTTGTTGTTCCTTATCCTGAGTATAATTATCATGTCACTGAGATCCTATTACAAACCAATGATTACGATTTTAGAGGGGATGTTTGCATTACTGAGAACGTATTTGAGACACTCCTTTTACAAGAATTACATGGTAAAATGACGCCTCATGTTCCTACTTGTTTCTAGGTAATGACATAGTTTTCAAATGATGAATGTCTGGTGTATACTCTAGGTATATTGGCAATGGAACAAGTTTGTTGTATAAATTTTGAGGAACTGGGGAACAATGAGGTGTGTGATCAAAAGAATAGTACTGGAGATGAGCAATATATTGATAAATATATTGGTACTATGGATTTTCCTGACTGCCTAAGTGAAGTTGAGATGGATGTGTTGTTACCTTTTGACATTGATATTGCTGGTGAAAAGTTTCTAGCTTATAATGAAGGTGACATTGATATTGCTGGTGAAAAGTTTTCAGCTTGTTCTGAAATTTTCAGTTATAAATTAACACATACAGCAAGTGGTACTGAGAATAGGGAGGCCAGTGCATACTATTGTTCCTCTATTACCCATGATGAGATTGATATATTTGACCCTATTTTTGAGGGTTTTCATTTGAGAATAAATGAAGAAGTGCAGGGGAAGATATATATTGAGAGGCCTGAGATGAATGTGTTTACACATTCCTTGGAGAATGATGTAGCTAATATTTTCGACATTTGTAATGCCAAGATGTATTCCAAATCGATAGAATTCAGGTGCTGGCAATCAAGCTTATGTGGGAAATTCTAGGGTGAGGATTCCCTGTGATATGTATCATCTTTGATGAGCAATGGAAGTATGGATAACATGCACACAATTTTGTACGAGAATTTTCAGTTTGATATACAAACTGATGATGATGCCAGAATGTGTGATGTTGCAGACCTGATAAATTATGAATGTTTCCATTTCTCAACTCAATTAAGACAACATTCTATGAAATATGACCAGGGGTAGAGTAAGGTGAAATGTTATCATGGTCATATGTTGCTTTTAAAGTTTGGGTACATGGCATTGAATGAATTGGTGCAGGGGAGTATTAGTAAACATTATGATACTTCCAGACATATTGATTACCCCATTATTTTGAAGCATCAAGAAGTAAAGATTGTAGACTTTGTTTACTCCAAGTACCTGAGAATTTTGTTTTTGACAGAGGCAAGTTTTAATTTTCTTGTTTGGTGGCCCGGGGCCACCAAGTTACTATGCACAAGTCCAATTGACAAAGCATGGTGAAATATCCGTCAAGGCACTTGTGTAATTTAGTAATCTGGTCTATGAAGCCAAAGAATCTAGATTCTTGCTATGCCCGCAGGGGGCATACATCGCCGGTCGGAACCACTGGTGGGAATTTTAAATTTCAAAGGGGGGAGGCTTAAGGGTTTAGGGTTTATATTACCCATGGTAATATAAATTATCAACTTTTGAAACCCTCAAGTTATATTTCAATGATGACTTCTTACCGAGGGTAACCGATCACTTAAGTTTTCCGATTGAGCCTTTCCTTCATTTTCTTATTGACCCCTTTTCACCTGACCTACCGGTTTCCTATCTGCTACTTTGGCTTTTAATATTTGTATCGCCGAGGGTTTTCCAGCCGGTCCCACCACTATTATATATTTCTTTACATTCATCTTGGTGAACCATTCAATCACAGATGATCTAGACCATTCCTCGCAGACCTTGCAGGTTTATCTACTGATGTCACTAAAGTGGTGTGAGGTCTAAAAGATGTCACCATCTATCATATACGGAAGGGTGGGGCCTTTTCCCGAGGTTCCAACAGTTACAAGTGGCCATCTTTTCACCAATGAAGGAATTTAATGACGGGGTTAATAATAAATGTCCCTCGTAGGCCTCGTACGATCAGAGTAAATGTTCCTAAAGTAATGTGAGGTTTGTGAAGAGGTGACACGTGGCCTGGATCTTGAAGCAACAGGGCTGGGTGGGGCCTACTACCTAATTGCAACCTCCTATTTTCATGGACTGTGATTGGCTGTGGTTTTTCCCAGGTGTTGATGTGAATTTTCAACACTCATTGACTCTATCTGAGTCGTTCAACCTACTAGGTCTATTCTGCATCAATGGTTCAAATTCAAAGGGGGGTACTATTCAGCTATGTGAGGAATTTTCACGCTCTGTAACTTGTTTCATTAATGGCGCAAGTTTTCCAAAGGATCTTCGCCTAATTTTCTTGCATGTGAATGATGCCCTCATGTTGAGTGCAATGATGGGTTGTACACTATTTCCTCATGAGCTTGGAATACTTTTGTGGTGGCTACATCAGCCACTAATTGCTCAAATGCTCATACTGCATTTAAGAAATTAATATCCCTCGCACCAATTCACTCTATAAATGCTTGCTAAGTTACCCAGTGTTATTGTTGCATTTTGAGTTGTTTTGTTTGCAGGTGGTGGTTTTTTCTCCTATATTCTATGAGCTATTTTTCTTCAATGGAAAAATTCGTGGTGCGTAGAAGTTCCAAAGTAAAGGTGAGGAGGTCACTCTTTGAGGAGGAGCAACCTATTCCTGGTACACCCGACGTTGTTGCTCAAAATACTTGCAAAGGGCCTGAGCGTTGCATGTCCCCTATTGTGATTTCTTTAGGTTCTGATGGCAACGAGTCTGAGACAGACTCAGAATACCGATGTTACCTAGCGGCCATGACTAAAATTATGGGGGTGGATGAAGAGGTCCTTGTAGTTTCACCAATAACTGGAATGGCACTGTGCCAAGTTTCTGAAGCTCGTACTGATGTGGATGGAAAGAAGGTGGTTCCATGTCAAACTGAGGTGAGAACCAAAAGTGGTCGCCTGTACCGGGGTTGTGGGTCGGCTTAATTATTGCTAGTGTTGGGTGTGTTGCTCGTGGGAAGTGTTTTTTCCTAGTGGTTCATTTATTGTTGATATGGACGTGCACGTGCTTGGCACACTTTTTTGTTTTCTCTTTGGCTGGTTACTGGGTGTAACCGTTTTTGAATTCCTTGGATCTTGCACTTTGTTTTCCAATGATGAGGAATGTTTTGAAAATTAATTTTGAATTTCATTTAGAATGAAATTCATTTTTGAAAATAACAATGTAGCCCGATGCTTATTTCTCTCCTGTCTATAAAGGAGATTTCATGGCTCATTGTTAGGGGTCAGATTTTGGATCTTGGAGATTTTGAATATTTGTACAGTCAGTTCATTTATTGTAGTTTTCTTGAAAGTTTTAGTTACTATCTTTTTTGGTCAAGATTACTGTGAAGCAAGCAAGCTTTGCTGATGTAATTACAAATATTAAAGCAATAAATGATAATCATTTTGGAACAATTGCTCTCCTAATTGTATGTCATAAGTTGTGAATGAGCCTATTAATGATATATTTGATGAGCCCAAAATATGACCATAATTTGAATATCATGATGTATTTTAAAATACCCTTACTCTTTTGTTAATGGTTGTTTTAAACTCTTTGATTATAAATTTTTTATGTAAAATCGGGTAGTATCTTGTGGCAACACATTCCTATATTCCTGCAACTTAATATCTCTGTATGTCTATATTCATTGCCCTGTTTGACCTCCCAATTGACCGATATGATGCATGTGGTTTTTGGATAAATGAGATGAATTTAATGTGTGTGATTAATGAATGAGTATTGTGTTATTATATGCATGCTTTCTTTCGCCTCTGTCACCATGTGTTTCATAGGTTGTTGAAGTTAGCATGAACGAGTCAATGCGTAGTAGATCACAGCCCTACAGTAAACTCCATTTCCAGCATGGCATCAAGGAAGTTGTTCTAGTGAAGACTCTCTGTCTGGGTCATTGGGAGGAAATCTAAATGGTCATCAATCTAGGAAGAGTGGAATGCTATATTCTCTTTGAATCAGTTGAACAGATATGCTTTCATTTATGGGAAGTCCATTCCTTGGTATTAGGAAGCATTTATGTCCGCATCTTTCTTTGTTAAGTTAGTTAGTTGATTTTCTATAAATATGCGTTCCTCCTACATGAGTGAACAAGTAGTAGAGAGAAAATAATAGATTGGATAAGATTAGACTAGTTTAGAGACAAGAGAACAAAACAAAGTATGTTCGAGTTAGTATTATAATGATAAATAGAGTTTTGTGTTAGTTTTCTTACAAGCAAAATGACCATGTATATGATTCCAAGTTTATGAATAAAAGATGATGAAGTTTTGATTTCAATTCTTGCATAAATTGGTTGATGTTTGATTGGGCGCTACTCTATCACTCTAGGTACAAAGAAAATCAAGGTAAACTCACAACAAGATAGCTTGGTCCTTATGAAATGGAAAATGTATTTGATAATGGTTCGGTTCAGTTGGCTACAATAGATCCTGTCTAATTCAAATTGCTGGTTAATGGACACCATCTTCAGTTGTATCATAAGCTTGCATCCAAAGAATAATTTATGAAGCAGTTTGTTTCAGATGCAACCACTGATCTTCATGCAACAAAAGGCTTCGGTCCTCTTCCTGCATCATCTCTTTAAAAACTATGTTGCACATCCATAATAAAGGTTTTCTTTTTACGGAAACCACTTTCTCCATCACCATCCATCACTATCCATCTTCATCATTCATTCCATCTTTCTTTTCTACATCACCCATTCATGTCACCCATCCTTCCGTACCACCTCCATTTATGATTTCTTTTCCAAGCAGTCATTTCAGGTTATGCTGTGATATCTCCCAACATCCGCGAGCATTTAATACAAGGTACGCAATATTATTTTTATTTGTCACATCATTCATTTATTACAATGTGTCTATCAGTCATTACTGCTTGTTCTTCACCTATCCTTTCGCACATGTGTGGACACATGCCAACTCTTAAGTAGGGGGTGGGGATAATCTATTTCAAAACTTTTTCTTTTTTCCAGTGCCACATCTGTTAAAGACAGTTTTTAAATTGTACTTGCCAAGAATGAATGCGTGCTTTTTCCCTGATCAACAAGTTAACTGCTTAATTACGTAGCTTCTAAAAATCATTGTATGCAATTGTTTTTTATATCATTCTTGGAAAGAAAATAAAGGTAACAAGTCGAAAAGAAAGAAACAAAGTGAAGAAAAAATGTTTTTCAAATTCTCAAAAGAGGTTGAGTTTCAGGAATTTTAGCAGAGACAGTTTGTGAATATGGGTGGTCAGCTAGTAAGACATGAGCCAGCAACTCATGAGGCCTTAACACAAGGTCCTCAAGTGGTTCAGGCATTCAATATTTGCGAATGGCTGAATTATTTTATGAGGATAGATTCCTTCAATAAGGAAGTTGCAGGTGAATTTTTGCGAACTCTTTCTGAGGGAGAGGCTACAGTATGGGGTTTAACAGTAGCCGCGACAGAAGAACGGATTGCTGAAGTGAATGGGCTTCTAGCAGTAGGAGAGAACTTCCCTTTAGGAAGGGACGCTTCCTCTTCTAGGGAAAAATTCACATTGCCAACAGATGGACCCTTAGAGGTTTCAAAGAAAGGATGCAAACAGGTCTCACTATCTTACCCATATTTAGAATATGCCTCCTTCATAATCAGGTATTTGACTTGTGAAGGACATTTTTATTATTTGCATTCTTACCATTTTAAATTGTTGAGTCATATGAGGCGTGGGTTAGCTTCCAATGTCCCAAACTTCTTGTTAAATCTTTTGGAACGTAGTGCCCATGAAACCCAGAAGGGTAAAGAAAATTCTATCACCCATCATGCCCCTATTAAATTATTGATTGAGCGTTCCCTGAGGGATGTATCACCCCTTTCTTGGCAAGAATTTGCTGCCCAGAAAGGACTGAAACCTCCAGAATCTCCTAGAGCACTCCTTGCACAACTAAAAAAAAAGAAAAAAAGAGTAGAATCTATGAGTAGGGAAGCAGAGCAAGAATCATCTGCTCCTATAGCACCTAGTCCTACAGCCTCCACACCTGAGCCCTCTACCCAAATAAAAACTAGGTCTGCTACAAGAAAAGAAAAGGGGAAAACAAAAGTAGGAGAATCATCCAGGGCTGAGCAAACCCCAGAAGCAAGCCCTCAAACACAAAAGCAAAAACGTTCTACCCTGCTTTTCCCTGCAACTACACCTGTTGCCACCATAATTTCATCATCTTCCTCTCTGGTTGAGTCTGAATCCCCTAGGCAAGTTAGAAAGAGGAAAGCTGCAAAAGAACCTGCTGCGTCTACTACATTGCTTAAAAGAGCTTCAACAAGGAAACAGAGTAAAACTACCTCAACCTCCATCCAACCATAAATTATAGTCATTTCAGAGGAGTCTGAGGAGCTTTGTCATGAGGATTCTCAGAGTGTATATGAGAATGTTCCACATAGTTCCTCTGTTATTCCTAAGGAATTGCAAACAAAAACAGAGGAAGTTGAGGAAGTACAACATTGTTGTAGTGATGAAAGGAGGATGCCAAGTCTTAATGATTTGGCTGATGCAGTTGAGAGAATTTCAGGAGAAGCACAATCTCCTCCTGAATAGCAAGAAGAAGAACCTGAACAAACTGAAGTATTCAATGAAACACCATTGCTCTCAGAACCTTGTCGTGCATTGGTTGTGTATAAAAAAACATTACTGATTGAGTATTTAGAATATCTTAAAATTTCCTGGAGGCCTGTTACATTTCAGACTTTGAGTTTCCACCATCTGGCTAAAACTGAAATGCAACAAAGTCTGTGGGAAGAGGAGAAGAAGAAATTAAAGAAAGAAATTGAAAGCCAAAAATAGGAAATCCAGGAAATAAAGAAGAAAATGAATGAAATGATGAAAGTAGCTGGACAAATCATTAAATGTAGACCACCACCTAGGGTGTATGCAATGTGCCTTAAGGAGCCATTTTTGTGGTTCCAATTAATGAGAATTTCCAAAAATTTGGACCCTGACATTTATTCTGCTAAAGATTTTTATGATGCATATCAGACAACACCCAATTGGTTAAAAAATTATTTGTGTGAATTTTATTTGTATGGTTTGTTAATCCCTTTTGAAACAGAGTGGAATATGCTTTTTTACATTGGTGACATTCATCTGAGGTCACTTATGTCTTGGGAGGCTAATGAAACTAACTATTGGAAGTAATTAGAGGATTATGAGGAAGCTGAAAGGAAAGAACCTATTCCCCTGTGACCAGAAAGATCAGATCCTCAAACAGTTCTAAGAACTTGGTTCACTGTTGCATATGGATTCTATGATCCTGCAACAAGAATAAAAATATTTGATCTCAGAAGGCAGGTATATGATGAGTTTAAAGGCCAACCATATTTGTTTTGGAAGCTTTCATCTTCCAGAATCAAAACAAGATGGGAGAAATTGATAATTGGTCTGAGAAAATCTGAGCCGCATAGCCCTCTGAATTTTAGAGCAACCATGAGAAGATCGGAAAGGTATATACAGCTAGGTTTCCAGGAAAGATTTGAATTATGGTTTCCATTGAAATTTCAACCTCCTATTTTGATGTGGCCACTATACCCTTATTTGGCTACAAATGTTAATGAAGACACAAAAGCTCGCAGGTATGAAAGATGGCAGAATTACAAAGGCTTCTACTACAAGTTTGGAACTTCAATGCAAGGCCATGCTACTCCTACCAATTTCAGGGAAACAACTAGGAAGATTAATGCTGGAGGACCAACATTAGCATAAGTACGAGGCAAATGATGAGCCCAAAATATGCCCATAATTTGAATATCATGATGTATTTTTAAATACCCTTACTCTTTGATTATAAACTTTTAATCTAAAATCAGGTAGTATCCTGTGGCAACGCATTCCTATATTTCTGCAGCTTAATATCTCCGTATGTCTATATTCATTGCCCTATTTGACCTCCTAATTGACTGATATGATGCATGTGGTTTTTGGATAAATGAGATGAATTTAATGTGTGTGATTAATGAATGAGTATCATGTTATTATATGCATGCTTTCTTTCGCCTCTGTTGCCATGTGTTTCACAGGTTGTTGAAGTTAGCATGAACGAGTCAATGCGCAACAAATCTTGGCCCTGTAGTAAAGTCCATTTTCAATACGACATCGAGGAAGTTGTTCCAGCGAAGACTCTCTATCTGGGTCGTTGGGAGGAAATCTAAATGGTCATCAATCTAGGAAGAGAGGAATGCTAGATTCTCTCTGAATCGGTTAAACATATATGCTTTCATTTATGGGAAGTCTGTTCCTCTGTATTAGGAAGCATTTATGTCTGCATCTTTCTCTATTAAGTTAGTTAGTTAGTTGATTTTCTATAAATAAGTGTTCCTCCTACGTGAGTGAACAAGTAGTAGAGAGAAAAGATTAGATTGGATAAGATTAGACTAGATTAGAGACAAGAGAACAAAACAAAGTATGTTCAAGTTAGTATTATAATGATAAATAGAGTTTTGTGTTAGTTTTCTTACAAGCAGAATGACCATGTATATGATTCCAAGTTTATGAATAAAAGATGATGAAGTTTTTAGTTCAATTGTTGCATGAATTGGTTGATGCTTGCTAAGGGGGCCCACTTAGTAAGTATCTATAGTTAGCTGTTTATTTCCTGCTATTTATTAGTTAGAATTTCATTCGAGGAAGTTTCAGCGCAAACTCAATCTTATATTGTTCCTGCAGCATAATGAATCCATCCCTATGTCTGTTCCTGTAGCATAAGACCAGTTCATGGTTTGTTTCTCAGTAATAGTTGTCACGATTTCTGCTTTAATTAAGTTATGCTTAAGTTGAGAAGAATTTTCCTTACGCTCCTGTATCAGAAGTAGAATTCCTTTCAAGCATTTATTTCTAGTAAATTGTGGCTAAAATTGGTTCTTAGTGCACATACAATGCCGCTCCATTTCAAGTATACATTCTCTGGTTTGACAAAGTAAATGAACGACCATAAGAAGATGTTAATCACCTGTTGGAATGTCCAATTCCTAGGTTAGGATTTGCCGTGACTTTTATATCCTTTTGTGGGCGACAACCAATATTCATTCACCTTCAATGGTATATTTGAATGTGTTATTCATTTCCCTGCCTTAATTCAATGAATTAATAAAATTGCTTGAAAATGAGTTACGAATTTATGATTATATATTCATGATTTGCTAAGGAGTGTTGTTTTAAAACTAAAATTCGCATGATGTAAATCATCATGGTGATATGTCCATAATATATGGATTAGGTTTTGTATGACTTCTGCCCAATGGATGAGACACTGGCTATTTTCTTTAGGATTACTACAGGGCTGTAGTTCTAAGCATGGTGGTCTAAGATCTAAACAAACCAAAATATTAAACTCTTTCTCTTTACGAGATGCAAATCTTATATTGAAATCTTCCGTCCCGTTGCTCTAAGATAACTGTTATTATTCTTTGGTCTGTCAATACCAAAGAAATTACTATCTCATTGTGTGTGTAGGGATTGTAATCTGTAGGAAGAAGTGTTCTTACTAGTCATAAAACATTCTTATGAGCACACTTAGGTTTTCCCACCTTGGTTTCACAGAGCCAAAAGTGTAGGAGATGTTAGTCTTTGACTGAATCTCCTTAGTTGGCCACTAGCATTTGTGGTTTTTTAATATAGAGGTTGGCTACTTCTTAGAGAGTTGAAAAGCCTAGCTAGGTTGCATTTTAAAACACCAATAGAATGGCGACGCTACTGGGGAACAAATTCAGACATTTGGTTGCAGATGGTGTTCTTAAGAGTCATTGCATAGAGTCAAATGATTTGCCATTCTGAATTTACATAGTGAACATTTTCAACCCTAGAAGGAATATGCTGTTGAAATGAACTTGACAATCCTATGATCTATGGTGTCTTGTTGGCAAAGGATTCAAGAGTTTTAGAGTCATTAGTTGAATGATGGTTTTATTGGGGAGAACTTTTGAGAAATTTAAAAGAAAAAGAGAAAAGAGAAACCACAACAATTGGAGGTGGTTATCCTGAATCATTTGTTTAAGTGGAGTTGAATGTTAAGTTTGGATGGTTATGGATTGTGGTTTTGAAAGAAATTGGTAGCGATATGCGGTCAAAATGTTTGAGGTATGACTCTGTTGTGAACAAAGACCCATAATCTAACAAGTTTTGAAAAGGAACTTCATATTTCTGTTGAAATTCAGTCCTCTGTTAAGAGGTGGTGACTCTATCTGAAGAACCAGTTGATATATAAAGGAAAAGATTAATAACTACTGCCAAAATTATCAAGTATTTTATTAAATCTAGACAGTTCATTATTTCTAATTGTGATGGGTGTTTGTAATTAAGGATGAAAATGGTTCCAAACTAGATGTCTAGCATCAAGGAAGGGAACAATGATTAGATTTTCCATACTTCTAATGATGCAATATGTAAAAGAACTTACGAAACAATTTTTATGTTGCATCATATCTCTAAAAGAAAGGAATAATAGTTTCAGTCACTAATGGAATCATGGTTGAGATGGTAAATGATATGTTTGATAAACATGTAATGTTGATGAATTTTAAATGGGTATAAGTGATTTCCCATATGTAAAGTCAAACATAAATATGCAAAGAGAACAAGTTGCATTAAGCCCTTCAGGGTGTTTTGTAACTCAAAGGTATATGCCGTTTAGTTTTAGTGATATCAGTGTTTACCCTAATCTAATTCCTAAGAAAATTAGGAATTATTTGCCTAAATACACAAGGAAAAGTGCAGAATCAACCTCTAAGAATTTACAACATTTTGTAGATGTCATGGGAGATTATGAAATCAGTCATGAGGATGTTGCTATGAAGTTGTTTGTACAATCCTTGGGGGGTGATGCCAGGGATTGGTTTTCATATTTACCTGCCTATTCTGTTAACTCATGGAATCAATTGGTGATAGTTTTTATGGAACAATTTGGTGAAAGAGTCAATCCAAACATATTAAGAAAAGGTTTTATGGGAATCCACATAAAAGAATATGAGTTAGTCCCATATTTTAATCTCATCTTTTCAAGAGCTTTAAGAGAAATCCCTAGAGAAATAAGACCAAGTGAGGCTGAATGCTTAGTTTTATATCTTGGTGCTTTTGACAAGAGGATGGGTTATTTATTAAGGGATAAAGAGCCTACAACCCTGTATCAAGCATGTCACATGGCTATGGATATTTTAAACAATTTGAAATATTCAATGATGAAAGGGTATCTGGCTGCAAGTATTGATTACCCTGTTTTAACTAATATTGCTAAAATTTCAGTGTTGGCTACTCAAAACCTTCATGATAATAAGAGTTTTGAAAACCATACTATCCCCACCACTGCAAGGTGATGATGATGAGATCCAAACTGATGGATAGTCCAATTTGAATAGTGATGATCAAACTTCTTTTGTGCCAGAATTGTATGAAATGAAAAGGCAAGAGGAATAATCACCATATGAGTTTTTCTTGATATTTTTAGAAGCCTTAATACAAATTCCTAGAGGTCTCAAACCTAATCATTATGAATGCATTGATTTGTTTTGTGAACTTTATGAACTAGGGCTAAGTGATTTTCCAAAAGAATTGAAACCTGCTAACTTGGCCCAAGTTCTTAAATGGATAGAAATTGCAGAATCAACCAAAAATGTATCTACACAAAATGAAGATAATGCTTTCCCTTTTGAAGAAAGTTGGATAATTGCAAAAGACCTTGAGGGGAAAAATGATGAAGGATTAAGGGAGACACCTGTTGTTGTTCGTTATCCTAAGTATAATGCTCATGTCACTGAGATCCTATTACAAACCAATGATTGTGATTTTAGAGGGGATGTTTGCATTACTGAGAATGAAGTTGAGACTCTCCTTTTACCAGAATTACATGGTAAAATGACATCTCATGTTCCTACTTGTTTCCAGGTAACGAGACATTTTTCAAATGATGAATGTCTGGAGTATATTCCAGGTATATTGGAAATGGAACAAGTTTTTTGTATAAATGTTGTATAAATTTTGAGGAACTGGGGAACAATGAGGTGTGTGATCAGAAGAATAGTACTGGAGATGACCAATATATTGATAAATATATTGGTACTATGGATTTTCCTAACTACCTATGCGAAGTTGAGATGGATGTGTTGTTATCTTCTGACATTGATATTTCTAGTGAAAATTTTCTAGCTTATAATGAATGTGACATTGATATTGCTAGTGAAAAGTTCCCAGCTTATAATGAAGGTGACATTGATATTGCTGGTAAAATTTTTTCAGCTTTTGCTAAAATTTTCACTTATAAATTAACACATACAATAGGTGGTACTGAGAATAGGGAGGCTAGTGCATACTTCTATTCCTCTATTACCCATGATGAGATTGATATATTTGACCCTATTTTTGAGGGTTTTTATTTGAGAATAAATGAAGAAGTGCAGGGGAAGATTTACATTGAGAGGCTTGAGATGAATGTGTTTACACATTCCCTGGAGAATTATGTAGCTAATATTGCTGAAATTTGTAATGCCAGGATGTATTCCAAATTGATAGAATTTAGGTGCTGGAAATTAAGCTTATGTGGGAAATTCCAGGGCGAGGATTCCCTGAGATATGTATCATCTTTGCTGAGCAATGGAAGTATGGATAACATGCACACAATTTTGTATGAGAATTTTTAGTTTGATGTACAAACTGATGATGATGCCAGAATGTGTGATGATGCAGACCTAATAAATTATGAATGTTTCCATTTCTTAGCTCAAATAAGCCAACATTCTATTAAATATGAGCAGGGGCAGAGTAAGGTGAAATGTTATCACGGTCATATGTTGCTTTTAAAGTTTGGGTACATGGCATTGAATGAATTGGTGTAGGGGAGTATTAGTAAACATTATGATACTTCGAGGCATATTGATTACCCCATTCTTTTTGAAGGATCAACAAGTAAAGACTGTAGACTTTGTTTACTCCAAGTACCTGAGAATTTTGTTTTTGATAGAGACAAGTTTTAATTTTCTTGTTTGGCCACCAAGTTACTATGCACAAGTCCAATTGACAAAGCATGGTGAAATATCCATCAAGGCACTTGTGTAATTCAATAATCTGGTCTGCGAAGCCAGAGATTCTGGATTCTTGCTATGCCCACAAGGGGCATACATCCCGAGTCACAGCCACTGGTGGGACTTTTAAATTTCAAAGGGGGGAGGCTTAAGGGTTTAGGGTTTATATTACCCATGGTAATATAAATTATCAACTTTTGAAACCCTCACGTTATATTTCAACGATGACTTGCTACCGAGGGTAACCGGTCACTTAAGTTGTTCGGTTGAGCCTTTCCTTCATGCTCTTACCGACCCCTTTTCATCTGACCTACTGGTTTCCTATTTGCCACTTTGGCTTTTAATATTTGTATCACTGAGGGTGTTCCGTCTGGTCCCACCACTATTATATATTTGTTTACATTCAACTTGGTGAACCATCTGATCACAGATGATCTGGAACATTCCTCATAGACCTCACAAGTTTGTCTGCCGATGTCACTAAAGTGGTGCGAGGTCTGCGAGATGCCGCCATCTATCATATACAGAAGGGTGGGGCCTTTTCTCGAGGTTACAAAAGTTACAAGTTTCCATCTTTTCACCAGCGAAGGAATTTAATGACGGGGTTAATACTAAATGTCCCTCGCAGGCCTCACATGATTAGAGTAAATGTCCCTAAAGTACTGCGAGGTTTGCGAAGAGGTGACATGTGGCCTGGCTATTGAAGCAACAGGGTTGGGTGGGACTTGCTGCTCGATTGCAATCTCCTATTTTCGTGGACTGTGATTGGTTGTGGTTTTTCCCAGGTGTTGATGTGGATTTTTAACACTCATTGACTCGATCTGAGTCATCCGACCTGCCAGGGCTGTTCCACATCAATGGTTCAAATTCAAAGGGGGGTACTGTTCATCCGTGTGAGGTTTTTCTGTGCTTTGTAACTTGTTTCATTAATGGCACGGGTTTTCCAGAGGATCTTCTCCTAATTTTCTTGTGTGTGAATGATGCCCTCATGTTGAGTGCAATGATGGGTTGTACACTATTTCCTCATGATCCTGGAATACTTTTGTGGTGGCTACATCAACCACTAATTGCTCAAATACTCATACTACATTTAAGAAATTAATATCCCTTGCACCAATTTACTCTATAAATGCTTACTAAGTTACCTAGTGTTATCGTTGCATTTTGAGTTGTTTTGTTTGCAGGTGGTGGTTTTTTCTCCTATATTCTACAAGCTATTTTTATTCAATGGGAAAATCTATGATGCCTAGAAGTGCCAGAGTGAAGGCCAGGATGTCGTTGCTCGAGGAGGAGCAACCTGTTCTTGATACACTCGACGTTTTTGCTCAAAATACTGGCAAAAGGCCCAAGTGTTGCATGTCCCTTGTTGTGATTTCTTTAGGTTCTGATGGTAACGGGTCTGAGACGGACTTAGACTATCGATGTTACCTAGCAGCCATGACTGAACTTATGGGGGTGGATGAAGAGGTCCTTGTAGTTTCACCAATAACTGCAATGGCACCGTGCTAAGTTATTGGAGCTCATGCTGATGTGGATGGAAAGAAGAAGGTGGTTCCACCTCAAATTGAGGTGAGAAATAGAAGCAGTCACCTGTACCGGGGCCGTGGGTTGACTTAATGATTGCTGGTGTTGGGTGTGTTGCTCGTGGGTGGTGTTTTTTCCTGGTGGTTCATTTTTTGTTGATATGGACGTGCACGTGTCTGGCATGCTTTTTTGTATTCTCTCTAGCTGGTTACTTGGTGTAACCATTTTTTGATTCCTTGGGTTGTGCACTTTGTTTTCCAATGATGAGGAATGTAATTTTGAATTTCATTTAGAATGAAATTCATTTTTGAAATTAACAATGTAGCCCGATGCTTATTGCTCTCCTATCTATAAAGGAGATTTCATGGCTCATTGTTAGTGGTCAGATTTTGGATCTAGGAGGTTTTGAATATTTGTACAGTCAGTTCATTTACTATAGTTTTCTTGAAGGTTTTAGTTACTATCTTTTCTGGTCAGGATTACTATGAAGCAAGCAAGCTTTGTTGATGTAATTACAGATATTAAAGCAATAAATGATAATCATTTTGGAACAACTTCTCTCCTAATTGTATGTCATAAGTTGTGAATGAGCCTATTAATGATATATTCATTCACCTTCAATGGTATATTTGAACGTGTTCTTCATTTCCCTGCCTTAACTCAATGAGTTAATAAAATTGCTTGAAAATGAGTTACAGATTTATGATTATATATTTAGGATTTTCTAAGGAGTGTTGTTTTAAAACTAAAATTCGCATGATGTAAATCATCATGGTGATATGTCCATAATATCTGGATTATGTTTTGTATGAATCCTACCCAATGGATGAGGCACTGGCTATTTTATTCAGGATTACTATAGGGCTGTAGTTCTAAGCATGGTGGTCTAAGATCTGAACAAACCAAAATATTAAACCCTTTCTCTTTATGAGATGCAAATATTATATTGAAATCTTCTGTCCCATTTCTCTAAGATAACTGTTATTATTCTTTGATCTGTCAATACCAGAGAAATTACTATCTCATTGCGTGTGTAGGGATTGTAATATGTAGGAAGAAGTGTTCTTTCCAGTCATAAAACATTCTTATGAACACACTTAGGTTTACCCACCTTGGTTTCATAGAGCCAAAAGTGTAGGAGATGTTATTCTTTGACTGAACCTCATTAGTTGGCCACTAGCCTTTGTGGTTCTTTAATATGGAGGTTGGCTACCTCTTAGAGAGTTGCAAAGCCTAGCTGGGTTGCATTTTAAAACACCAATAGAGTCATTAATCATATCTCTTACACCCAGGATTGCATAAATGAGCGAGGGGAGAGGATACTTCGATATACCGAATCAGGGTTCTAAACAAAACAATTGCAGACACAAAAAACACTAGTTAATTTTTAAAACCAAATGACAATTTTCTATCTACCAAACAAAAATATTTTACAATTAACTAAACAAATCAATTTCTTCATAAGGTCCTGCATGCAAATGATTAGTAATTTTGTTTGCATCTTCGACTTTCGTCCTGCAGAAATGAAGTTCATTTTTGGTTTTTTCTTTGGTCTTCTACGCTTCGTCCTGCAAAAACTAAATAATCCCCCTAAACACAACTGCAAACAAAACATTAGCGAAAATAAAACAAGACAAAAATGACAAAACAAATTGCGAAAATATGAAAGTTAATAAAAAAAAGAAATTTTACCAGGTAGATGCAGCTTTTGAAATTACAGATGTGGTGCGATGTTGACAGGCGGATGCGGTGCGGTGTGTTGACAGTTGGATGTGGTGCAGGATGTTGACAATTGGATGCAGTGCAGGATGTTGACAGTCGGATGCGGTGCAAAATGTCATGGATGCGGTTCGTATTTTCGGATGTGTCACAAGATGTATCAGATGTGGTTTGCGAGAGCAGATGCGTCGTTTCTTCAATCAATTGCGATTTTTCGTACGATTCTTACAAAATAAAAAAATAGAAATACGAAAAGATGTTGCGAAATTTGAAGCATGATTCACATTGGGTTCACGAAATGTAGACTTAGAATAAATGGAAATATGCACAGATAGACGATGTTACATCTAATGTAACAAATATTAATTTAAAATCAAACAACTAAGAACAAGTAAAAATGAACAAAACAATTAAAACTATAACTAGAACAGTGTCACCGAATATGCATCCACTCCTTTGAATTATCTTGATTGTCCTTCTCCATTTTGCTGTCTCAGTATTCTTGCCCTTAGATTTTCAGTATTGATGCAAGTATAGCCTGGATGTATTGTCTCAGTAAAATATCAAAGACAATAATTTCTTCTAAAAAGTATTGATTTTGGGAGGAGGAATAATGATAATGACAGGTCATTTTATAGATTTTGGGTTTTCGAATGATCGACTCAGATTCGAAAGAGAGATCAACGATCGAGATTGATGAATGCCATGCGATGTGATTTATGTGTCAGTTAGAACGTGAGTTAGGAAATTCTATAGGATAGAGATTAAATTAGAAGAATAACTTAATCTTGTGTCAAGACTGTTCGAAAATAGAAAGAACACGAGTTCAAGATTAAATAAACAATTTAATCTTCAATTGAGAGTCTTCGAAAATAGAAGAAATAGACTTTGAATGAAAAAGACAAAGTTAGAACTCGAAGAATAAATTTGTTTGAATGCACACATGAATTAATTAATTAAATAAATATATTTAATTAATAAACACATTCATGCATATGAGTTAGAACTAGTTAACTGACTGGTTGTGACAGAGAGTCCTCTCGCATAGATGCTCAGATATCGAATCTGGAGATAACTGATGGATTTAAAATAGATCTTAAGTCAGAAGGTGAGTGAATAATTAGATAACTGGACGACATAAGAATGTGACAAACAATTAATTATAAATTAAATGTTAATTTAATTCAACATTCGAAAATTGAAATGAATTAATTAAATAAATAATGTAATTTATTTAATTGATTGTTGAAAAGGATTAATTGAATAATTAAATAAGGAATATTTAATTATAGTTGAAATATGACAAAGGGGTAATTAAATAATAAATTATTTAATTAAGAAGGAGAATTAATTAGTTAGCGACATAATTAAATAAATATGATTTATTTAATTAATCAAGTTGAAAAAAGGTCATAATGAATTAACTAAAAAGGTTATTTAATTAATAGAGGAAATATGTGTTTAGAAAGGTAATTAAATAATAAACATTATTTAATCATGACCATGGATAATAAAAAATTATGTCGAAAGTGGTACTTGCAGGCCTAGACCAATTTTCGGTGTCTACAGTTTGCACACAATAACACAACAAAAAGACCTATGATACAAAGGTTCAAAGAACCTCACACTCAAGAGAAATAGTGCTTGAGATGTTAACCATGAACTAGTAGTTCCATGAAACTTCCATCAAGGCTCCTTATGTAGAACATTCCTTGACCATATTCTTCAACAATTTGATAGGGTTCAACCCATAAGACATCAATTTTTTCATGTTTTCTTTTGTCTTCTAGCTTGGAATTCCACACGAGTACAAGATATCCAATTTGAAACTCCCTTTTGACAACCCTCTTACCAAATAGATACTTTACATTTTGTTGTCTCAAAAAATTTATTTTATGGTATTTCTTCTGGTTTCTTCTAATTTGGTTAGCTCATGTATTCTTTGGGAGATAACACTTTATTCTTCTCCATCAATCTATAGCAAAAACTTATAGATTGGTAATTCAAGGCTAATTGACAATTTGGCTTCGAAACCATATACTAGTTCAAATAGATTATTCCCAATAGCCTTGTTTTAGGTTACCCTATCTACCCATACAACAAACTTTAACTTATCATCCCACCTTTTCTTGATCCCAAACTTGATGATTATGTTATTTAGTAGAAATTTAATCACTATATTTGAGGTAGCATTTCTTGCAGGAATTGCTTCCACCTATTTTGTAAAGTAGTTAGTGGCCACCAATATCCACCTGTATCTATTGCTAGACTTTTCTACAATTTCCCCTATGAAATCAATACCCCATTGTTGGAATAGAGCCTCTACTAAAACAGTTGTAAGGGGAAGTGCACCCAAAAACTTCAACTTTCCAAAATTTTTTGCCAAACATCACATCCTTTCAAAAACTTGGCCACATATTAGAATAATTTAGGCCACCAATAATCCATCCTCATAATATTATGAGCGGTGGTCTTTGACACATAATGTCCACCACATAATCCATGGTGGAATTTTTCTATAAATCTCATTGACTGCTCCTCATTTAAACATCTTAGGAGCACACCATCAAGGTTTCTCCACATCAACTATCCTTTGAGAAATACATACATATGAACCCCAAGTTTCAAAGTCCTCTTTTTCTTATCATTCAACTCAGGAGAATAATTCAGGTTCTCTAGATAAAATATAATATCCTTGTACCAAGGACAAACTTCAATTGACATGAAATGAAATAGGGGTCAAAATTAAATTGGAGGACCTCAAAAGCATCCAAATTTACCTCAACCATTAAATTTTCTGACCCTTGAACTCTAACCAATTTTCTCATCTACATTTCCATGTCATACTCTTGGATCTTATTAATCCACCTACACCTTTTACCCGATGCTTCCTGCTGGACAAAAATATCTTTGACAAGAGTATGTGGCACAAAAGTAGTAATATTAGCCTCTATAAGGTAAGGTTTGAGATTTTTCATAGCTTTTAAAAGGGCATATGCATGCTTATTCATCACAAAATAATTCAACTCAACATCGCTCAGTGATTTGCTGAAGACAACTATTGGCTGATCATAACCATCTTAAGTTTTATGTAGTAGAACTGCAACAATAGTATAGAAATATGAAAAAGAAAATAATTGGAAAGGTTTAGAATAATCTGGACTTGCTAGAACTGGCACCTTTCTAAGTGAAAATTTTATATCTAAAAAGGAATTTGTTGACTCCTTATCCCAACTATAAGATTTCCCTTTTTTCAATACCTTGGATATAGATTTTTGTCTTCTCAGCGAATTTAGAAACAAATCTTCGAACATAGTTTATTTAACCAAAGAAGGATTGAATTTCCCTAACCATTTTGGGCTATGGGATAAGGTCAATGGATTTGAAATGTTCTAGATCAATCCTCACCCCTTAGACACAATTTTCCCAAGGAGTTTACCCTCTTCCACACCAAAGATGCACTTCTTGGGATTCAAAGATATCCCATACTCTAGGAATGTTTGGAAGACTAACTCCAAGAATTTTCAATGATCATTTAGATCCTTGGAGTAAGCAGTCATGTTATCTGGGTAGACAATCATCATCTCATTTATAAGGCTTGAAAAAGCTACATCCATATCCCTTTGAAATGTGACCTCTACATTATTAAGTTCAAATGACATGCAAACATATACACAAGTTCCCCATGGTGTAGTGAAAGTTATCTTTCAATGCTTAGAATAATTGACCATGACTTGATTGTAACCCAAGAAACCATCCATCATAGAAATCAACTCTGACCCTGTCACCTAGTGCACCAAATGATCCATACTAGGCATTGGGTAATTGTCCTCGAGGGAATTGATATTTAAATTTTTTAAATCCACACATAGTATAATGTTCCCATTCTTTTTCCTAATTGAAACAAGGTTAGTCAACCATTCTAAATGTTTGATTGGTTTAATAATACCACCCTCTTTCAATTTCATCAATATCTTCTACATTTGAGGGGAAAGAGTGGGGTTAATTGGATTTTGCTTCTATCTAAATGGATTGACACTAACTTCCAATGGAATGTTATGCTGAAACAAGGATTCCCTATAAGATTTTGATTCATCATGCAAAACCAAGCAAAGCATTTTTATACTTTCAAAATAATGCAATCAACATTTGATTTTTTGTAGGTCTTAATTTCTTACCTATATTTAAACCATCTTGGAGCTGATTTAGTTCCTAAGTTTATAACTTTTGTATCTTCTTCTTTGATAGGTTTACTCCCTGTCTTTTGACAATCAACACTATCAAACATTCTCTCTAAAGCAACAAAACCTCTAGGAATGGTATTGGTTTTGACCTGTATGATTTCATTCCCAAAACAAGTTTCTTTACCTTAATTATCCTTTTCCACCATGGATTCCTATTGTGCAGTTTTGTGCACACGCCCCACTAAAGGTGGGGACCTTCTGTTGGCTTGATATTTTGGCCTGTTTCCCCCCCCTCTTTGTGCTTATCTTTGAAAATATTGGGGTTTTGGTCTTTTTTTCTTGCCTTGGTTGTGGTTGCCCTTTGTGTGGAGTTCCTGGTGGTTTTTGGGGCCTGGCTTCTATTCTCTTTGGGGTGGTCTTCTTTGCCTTCTGTTTTCCCCCCTTGGTGTTTTCGTTTGGGTCCTAAGGGTTGGTTTTCTCCCTTGGCTTTCCCTTGTTTCCCTTGGTTTCTTTGTTCTTCCAGAGGTGAAACCGGGATGGAATTGAACTTTGAGCTTTTGCAAAGTTTCGAGTTCTGTTCTCATTCCCGTTCCGGCTCCGCTTCCGGCTCTCTTACTTTTTCTCCGTTGTGTTGTTTGTTTTGACCTTGGGGTCACTTTCTTCCCTTGGGTTTTCATCGGGTCGCTTTCCCTTCCCTTTTTTCAGAGGTGGGACCAAGATGGAATTGGATTCTGAACTTTTCCAAAGTTCACGGTTCGGTTTCCATTCCCGTTTTGGCTCCGCCTCCCTCCTTGTTTTTGTTGTTTTTGGTTTGCCTGTTTTGTCCCGCTGGATGTTTGTTCTGCTTTCCCTTCATTTGCTTTTGCCAGAGTCAGGCACGGAATGGAATAGGACTGGGAATTTTGGAAAATTTTCCAAAGTTCCCAGTTTTGTTCTTGTTCTAGTTCTGGATCCGCCCCTATCGGGTTGGCTTTTTCTTCGTCGGGCTGGTTTTTCGGCCGTTTGGCTCCGGTTTCGCCCTCACCGATCTTCGGCTTCGATTCCGTTGGGTTGAATGTTGGCCCGTTCCATTTCTATTTCCTCTCTAGCTCCAGCTCTACTAGGGTGTTGTTCGCTTCCACCTCCGCCGGTGTATTCTTTGTTTTCCTCCGTCCCCATTTTTCGGTTTCCTGTTCTGGTTCCTCCCCCACTAGTTTTGATCTCTATGCTATTTTTTGGGTGGTTCCAATCCGTTTGTGGGTCCGGCTCCACCAGTTCGGTTTTTTGGTCCCGCATTGTTGCTTGGCTCCAATCTCATTTGGTCTACCTTGTGTCTCTAGTCACATCCTCACTCTGGCTTCATTGGGCTTTTTGCTCGACTTCCTTTCATGGTGAATTCCTTTTGGCTGGCCTATTTCTCAATGGTGTATTGACAATGGCTCTTTTTTTGCAGGTTGGTGTGGCCGTGGGCGATGGTGGAGTGTGCGTGCTTATTTCTTGGTGGGAGTTGCATGATTTGGGTACCCTCAACTGCTATTTGCATGATGAGCTTGCATATGTGGTTCTATTTTGAGCTCTGGGAAGTTGGGGCATTAATGGCTGGCAAGTGGGACGTGATGGGCTCCTCCTGGTTGGGATCGATCTTGATCATTCATTTGTGTCTCAAACCCAATTGGTGGTTGGTGTTCCTCCTTGTTTTTGTGCGTGATGCCGATCCTCTGTCACATGAATGGTGTTCATTTATTGCTGGGTGAGGCTCGAGGATCCATCCCTTGGTCACGTGCGATTCCATGTTGATCTGATGGGGTTCATGCTGCATTCATTGCTGAGCAACGAGTTACTGCTGGTTGTCAGGGCCAATCTGGTTGGTGGCCGTGATTTCTTGTAACCCTAGCTCTGTTTCACGTAGATAATTTTTTGTAAGTATGACACTTTGCCTCTTTTGTAAGGGTTTGGCTAGGTTGGAATAATGGGCTAAGCTAGTTATGCTAGTCACCAACCAAGTTTGTAATCAGTAGAGTAGCATGTTAGTAGATTAGAAGTAATTTTCACATTTCAAGTAAGTGCTATAACATTCCAAAATTGTTGCTAATATGATGATTTAATACAAAGTGCAGACATTTTTTCATGATTGGTGCATCCTTTACATTAAATAATCTTGCATGTTTCTTGTTCCATCTTTCAAACTGCTTGGAAATGCTTGAATGTGGATTAAGTTTAGTTCATAGTGGTTGATGATTTAATATCTGAAGTGTTGTAGCGATCCTTGGTTCATATCTTGGGTAGTTTCTTGAGTGTGGGAATGCTATGCAAGGTCAACCTATACCTTATATTCATGTGCTTAGTTCAACTATATGTATTTATTCAGTCTCATTGAATGAATTCCTTCAGCTTGAAAATCTTTACCACCTTAGAAGATTGCACTATTTTCTGCAAGATTGCAGGTATAGCCTGGGTCAACCAGAAACTAGTTTAAGGGATTGGTCCATTCCAGGTCTTTCATCATTTGCATGGTTAGTCCTAGAAGTAGTGTTAACAGTTAGGACTTTCAAAACCCTTATCTTTTGTTGTTTCTTTTATTAAATGGTTAGGACTCAAAGCTAAAACATCACCATATCTTAAAATCTAATGAGTTTAGAGATTCTAGCTTTGTACGTAAGACCCCTTGTGATTACCAACATATTCACATTTATTACTGAGTTTGTTCTACTACATTGTCATGACCTGACACCTAAGTGACCTTGGGGTTATCTCTTTGTTCATAGAGATTAAACTTTCAAGAGAGATAGGATAACTTTTATTTTGTCTGAGTTGTTGATGTGTAGAAACATCAAACAATAGGATTGGCACTAGAAGGAGGGCCAACAAACAAGCTGGAGCATTTTCTGAATGCCATTTCTCCTGAGAGGATCAGAAGGAGAACTAGATCCACAACAAGAGAAGAAGAAGAGTTCCAAGAATTGCCACCTCCAACCAAGTCAAGAAGGACCAAAATAAGGGAGGAATCATCATCCAATCCATAATTTCTGCGATCTTCACCACCACCCTCTCCATCTTCATCCGATTCTAAGGTTGGTTCCATTCCACAACACCAAATAGTCATCCATCTACCATTACCACCTCCACGGATGGCTTTCTTGGCAAATAACCCATCACCCTTGATATTTAACAACTAGAATGTTATGCCCAAAAACCCTAAGCATTTTTGCTCTAAGTTTCATACAAATGACCTAAATAGGACATCAGAAGAACATATTAGGATTTTTTAGACTTGTCTGAGAGATAGAGGAATCAACCATGAGGATGTTGCATGTAGGCTATTCCCTTACTCTTTAGGAGAGGAAGCCTTTTATTGGTACAACCACTTATCTGCTGCTTCCATTCATAACTGGGTTGAGCTCGAGGCTGCATTCTTGCTAAAATTTAAGATTCCCATTAGTGCCAATGAGTTATATATGTAGTTTACTGGGGTAAAGAGATAAATCAATGAGCCTATAGGATCATTCAACAATAGGTTCCACCGAGCATACACCAGACTGCAAGCACCTTATGCCGGAAATGAGGCTACTGCCCTAGAGGTCTATTTTAAAGCCCTTGATAGTCTCACCTCCACCTTCCTCAAGTGGAGAACTAACCCACCAACTACCTTGCTCGCTGTATATATGGAGGCTGTTAAGGTCAGTACAGAATTGAGGTAGCACTTGTCCGGACCTCTACCATCTCTAGGACTAGTTGCTCACCCAAGCCAAGCCCAATCTCTCAGCCAGGCTTTGGCTAATAACACACCCATCATGAATCCCATTCCATAGTTGCCTTTGGTCCCTCACCCGAGTCACCCAATAAACCAAGTCCAACCAATGCCTGGTTATCCTTAGCAAAATGCTAACTATCCCCTCCATTCACAGCTGCAGGCTAATTTCCCTATCTATTTGCAGAACTCAAAAGTTTTGAATCAGTCTACTGGTTCTAGAGGAGTGTTAGGGTATTCCCCAAACACTATGAATCCAGTCCCTTACAACAATTTGGATAAAGAAAGGTTGGATGAGCTGACCGAACAAGTAAAGAAGTTGAGCGTGGAGGTAACCTACTTGAGGAACATGAATAATCAACTCCAAGCTAATCAAAAGAGTATGAAATCAAATTATAATAGAGGGAAACACTATGACAAAAACCAGAACTTTGAAAGAGGACAAGATTCTGGTCAGAAATTTGATAGGAATCAACAAGGTGGACAAGGATTTGAAAGAAGACAACCACCTAGATAGAATAGGCCATGGAACACTGGGCCTAATAATGGAGGAGTTCCCACTCCATTGGATCAGCCTTCCAATCAAGAAAAACCCCCAGGTGGTGTGTACTTAGCAGAGGCTGCTTTGTCTAGATGGTGTAGACTTCACAAGACCAGTCAGCATTCTGAGCTTGACTGCCATGAATTTCAAACCACTGCTTCCATTTTCCAATATGAAGTTGAAAACAACTCCACCGACCAGGACTTGGTGCCTTCAAATCCCTATGATTCCCCGATGTTAGTATTGAATCATGCTCTATTCCCTAGGGGTGAAGAGAATGAACTAGAGGAGGAATCAAGCATTCAGAATGATGAGGCTGACCAAGTGCTCAATGAAGATCAAATATCTCAGCTGTTTGATGAAGAAATTGAGAATGACAATGGCCCATTGGATGAAGAGGAGGTTGGTGTTAAGGAAGTGCAAATGTTCCAGCAACCTGTTAGGAAATATGATTTGAGGAGCAAGCTGTAGGAGTTGAGAAAATACAACACCACAAACCCCAAAGATCACCTGCATGCAAATAACCTGTCACAAAAGAAGAGATGGAGACAAACAAGCAAGGGTTCTCTGAAAACTGAAAATGTATATATCAGAGAGAATGAGAGAATGAATTGATATGAAATACAATGGGATCAATCCTTATAAAAAGGAGATCATGCAAACCCTAATAAAACCCTAATAGGAAAAACCCTAATAGAAGCCCTAATAGGATAACATTTAATAATTAATATAATTATTAAATGTCACTTTATGCAAACTAACGTGAAATCTTAAGAAGGGAATAAAGGTAACTTAATCAACATAATTAAGTTAAGACCTTTACTCTAACACCCCCCCTTAAGATGAGCAACAGTGCAGCTACAAACAAATGTAGAAAAACAAAGGTAACTACAATGCAAGAAGGCAACATGGGTCCCGACAACTAGGCCAGATCAGGTACCCAAATACAACCAAATCTCTGTAAAGAGGAGAAATAGAGAATACCTCATGGGAAAAAGCTCTACTCCAAAAAGAGAAGAAGAAAGCCAAGAAGAGACATCACTGAAGTAGAAGAAGTTGCAAAAAACTTTTGAAAGATGATTGCTATGGTGCTGAAGAACCTCCACTAAAGATAGGATTATCAGGAACAAGAAGACAATAATCTGCATAAGTACCCATATGACACTACTCGAATCAGATGGCAAACAAAGGCAAACACCTAGAACGAAGATACAGATGGCACAAGAACCAATAGTCTGAAACACTGATCAACTAAGAATGGAATATTCCTTCCAATGCAAAACCAAGGAAGCATTAGCATGAATAGTATAATACCCCCCCATAATGGTGAACTAGGAGCCTGACAGATCAACTGAAATGGTGTGCAACACCCGGTAGTGCATGAAGAAGATAAAACATCTGAAAGTGCACAAGAAAGCACCTGCAACTAAAAAAGTGGTGTGCAAAACAAAGCACACATGCATGAGGTGGGAATCATATGGATCCATGGTCGTCATGGAGGGACACTCACTGGACAAAGGTGTGATGGCAAACAAAGGAAAACTGCACAACCCCCCATGGTATGGATTCACTGTCATCATGGAGGGATACTCATCGGACAAAGATGTGATGACGAAACAAAGGAAAACTACACAACCCCTCATGGCACTTTATAATATCAGTGCGAGTACAAAATATGGCACAACCTTATGTGCAAAATCTCCAAAAGATGCATGTACAATAGTGTGGCACTTTATCTCAGTGCGTTTACATAAAAGATAGCTTACAAATGATGCTCAAAATGTCCTTAAAAGACAAAATGCTAGAAATAAATGAAGAACAGCCAAGAAGAAAGCATCCCATGCGAACAAAAAGTTTCCAAGAGCAAATATGTCCAGGTAATCCACCAGAGTGTGAAAACACAAATAGCTGAATAAAAGATACCTGGAGTGAAATCTGGAAAAATGGCATGGATGAAACTGAAGTGCTCTGAAATACGGTTTCAACACCGCTGAGATTGCAAAAAATGATGAAACTGATCAAAAGTGATGAGCTTGAGACTGAAAAAAACCCCTTTGTCTTCAATTGGCTATAGAATGCACCAACAGAAAAAAGAAGTGATGAGACCCACACCACTAGAAAGATGAGAAGACCAGCTTTCCGACGATATCTCGTTTACCAGAAAATGATATTGTATGCCCAAGTTACGGCCTCCGGAATAAATCAGCTCCAAAGAGGGAAAAAATCAGTGCTGGGTTAAATTTGACGGTCATACGGCCGTCGCAACAAAAAAATTGTATTAAATTTGACGGCCAAATGACCGTCACCGTAAAAGTGTGATTGGACTTATTTTGGAAAAAATTGTTTTTTAAAAAAATAAAAAACAATTAAATTTTTTTTTTTGGTTGGGCGGGGGTTGTACCGCCGCGGCCACTGTACTGCCGTCGGTGGTACTGACAATC
Organism: Sequoiadendron giganteum; assembly: GCA_007115665.2. Classification (NCBI taxonomy): domain Eukaryota; kingdom Viridiplantae; phylum Streptophyta; class Pinopsida; order Cupressales; family Cupressaceae; genus Sequoiadendron; species Sequoiadendron giganteum. Next base: position 66,655,218 of record CM021102.1, read on the forward strand.
CGCCGGTCGGCAGTAAGGCTGCTGACGGCTATTAGTACGTTGGGCGACATACTATGGGCATGCAGGCCTACATACGTAGGTACCTGCGGGTACCCTAGTACCAGGGCCGACACGCCCTTAAACTGCCTTTGATTTTTTTCTTGATTTTGTTTTTCATAAAAAAACAAAGTTTAAATTTTTTTTGCCCGATTTAAAAAAATCTAAAAAAAATGACAATACTTTTCCGAAAAATAAAATGATGGAAAAGAACTTTTTTTACCAGCAAATGGACGGCCGTACGGCCAAAATGTAAAATTTTTTTGCCTCAGATTTCGACTTTGTCTAAAATGGATGAATGAACAATCGATTTAGGGGTTTTGGAACGCTACGGACGCAATGGCAATGTCCGTTTGAGCTGAAAATTCTTCAAAAATACAGGTGTGCCCTAGATCAAGAAAACAAGCCCCAAACCCTTGAAGCTCCAAAAATCTTCAAAACAAGAACAAGAAGCAGCAGGTGTGGAGCTCTGATACCATGTAGGAGTTGAGAAAATACAACACCACAAACCTCGAAGATCACCTGCATGCAAATAACCTGTCACAAAAGAAGAGATGGAGACAAACAAGCAAGGGTTCTCTGAAAATTGAAAATGTATATATCAGAGAGAATGAAATAATGAATTGATATGAAATACAATGGGATCAATCCTTATAAAAAGAAGATCATGCAAACCCTAATAAAACCCTAATAGGAAAAACCCTAATAGAAGCCCTAATAGGATAACATTTAATAATTAATATAATTATTAAATGTCACTTTATGCAAACTAACATGAAATCTTAAGAAGGGAATAAAGGTAACTTAATCATCATAATTAAGTTAAGACCTTTACGCTAACACAAGCCCCGTAGGGATCTGCAAGCTGGAGGACCGTTTACTACATTTGCCCCTCCAAAGAATTTTACTACTCCACTGGACCCACATGCTAATAACAATCCATCCTACCCTCAAGTGCCAACACAATACCTTACAAAGGAAGGACAACCAAATGTTTCCGAAGGAAGCAATGTTGATGCACCAAGAGATAAGAAGTCTGGTCATTCTAAGGAGCCCCACACCGACCTGAATGTGAAATAGCTAGGAGAATATGTCACCGAGGAACTCTGAAAAGTAAAGGTGAGTCTCTGCTTTTGAATTATTAAGAGTTCCTGAAATCAGAAATGTGGTCCTTGGGTCCTTTAATTCAAGTGTAGCAACACTAGGAGTAGCTACCAATGAGGCAATTGCAAGGCCTGCTATATCACAAACACCCAAAGGTCCTAGTATGTCACAACCCAGGGATAGGGGTAAAGAAAAAGATAAGAGTTAGGTCACCCAAGCTGACTCACATTTGAGTTTATTCCAAGGAAAAATGGAAACCCCTCCTTTCTTGATTCCCATTTGTATATTTGGTAAAAATCTGCACAATTGCTTGCTAGATTCAGGGGCGTCCACGAATGTTATGCCATTTTTTATTTGTAGGGCTCTTGGTATTACCCCCGCCGCTTCTCAAAAGAAAGTCACCCAATTAATCAAAATAGAGGTGAACATTGTAGGAGAACTAAACATGATTCCCATGCAAATTGCCTTAGACTCTAGAGTGTAACAAGTGCTCAATATTTAGATGGCTGACATCCCTGACACCTATGGTCTGATCTTAGGTAGGAATTTCACCAAGGAACTCAATGGATACACATCCATAGATCATTCCCATATGTGGCTCCCCTGGAAAGGAATCCCAAATCAGATCAGAATTGAGAGAGAAACTAGAATGAAGTATGTCATCACCGAATATCAGAACACTTCAAATGAGATATTGGTAATAGAAGTTAGTATGGGAAACTATGTCCTGGACTCCCTGCTTTCGACAATGAAGAAATATTGATGTTGCAAGCCTCTTTGGGTGAGTCAGCACCAGAAACCATCAATTCTAAGGCACCATGTAACCAAAAAATAGGATTGGCGATGGGTGAGGAGCTTAGTGATCAGGAAGAAAGACAACTCAATTTGTTGGATAACTTTCAAGAGTTTATCCAAAAATCTGTGGAGGATCAGGTACAACTGGGTAGAAATATGAACTTTGAATAATTACTTCTTCCTAATTGGTGCCTAATTCATGATGCTCCTCATTATGAATTGAAATGTTGCTTATGTCAAACTATAGTGGAGTAGGTACAAAGGCATGTCAACACAATCCCAATTGTTGGGTCAAGCGTAAAGATCATTCAAAATAGTTAGAAGGGGAAGGATCCAAAACCTCCTGACGAACCTCAGGGTGACAATAAGGATAGAGACATCCCAAGAATAGTAGGAGCTAATGGTTGCTAGACATTGAGGTTTGATGGATCCAAATCCAAGCAAGGTGCTGGGGCAGGGCTTGAGCTGATCAGTCCTAAGGGTAAAACATACTTTGCTACTCACAGAATCCAATTCCAATGCACCAACAATGTAGCTGAGTATGAAGCCCTAGTTCATGGGCTATTGATGGCATTGAGGAAGAAATTTAAAATTCTACAAGTGTTCAAAGACTCTGAGCTTGTGGTCAGGCAAGTAAGAAGACAATACTCATGTCATGATCGAAGGATGACCAACTACAGGCATAAAATTTGGGACCTTATTGAAGGATTTGATGCCTTCAACATTCAACTGATACCTCGGAGTAAGAATCAAACTGCTGATTCTTTGACACAAGTGACAAGTACATTGCAGCCTTTATCACTTTCCAACCTAAATAAATTCATCGTGGAGCTTGTTCCAGTACCCTCGGTGCCTGAAAATGTAACCAACTTTCAGGTATTTGAAGATGATAAGCACATTCTTGATTTTATTACTAGATGTGATGTATTTTCTTCCCAAGTAATTGATGAGGTTGAGCCTCAAGAGGCCAAAATTGAACTAGAAGGAGTCCTCAATTTGAAAACTAACACCATCCTGAGAGGCATGGTGCAGTTGGAGAGGATCTTTGATCTAGATAGGATCAGAGATTAGGAGAAAAAAATGAAAAGGGGATCCCTCGACTGTCAATGTGAAACATACAACATGGGGACCCAAGGTAACACCAAGAATGTCTTTATTGGCAAGGTGTGCACTCCAGAAGAGAGGGAAGGAATTATTTATGCCTTGCACACATATCAGGATGTGATAGCCTAGAGCTATGATGACTTGAGGACATACGATACTTCGGTCATTACACACACAATTCCCCTGAAGTCAAATGTTAAGCCATTCTAGAAAAGACAAAGACCAATCAATGCTTTGCTGGAGCCCATCATTCAGAAGAAAATATGGAAGTTACTCTCAACATGAATCATATTCCTAGTAAGACGTTCGACATGGGTCAAAAACTTGGTCCTAGTCAGGAAGAAAAATGGAGAAATCCAACTATGTGTCGATTTTAGAAACTTGAACAGAGCATCAGAGAAAGATAATTATCTAGTCCCTTCACTGGATGAGGTGCTTCGGGTTGTCAATGGATCTCAGATGATGTCCTTTTTGGATGGGTACTCTGGATACAATCAGGTCATGGTTCAATATGAGGATAGGGATAAGAATGCCTTTACCACAAAATGGGGAACCTTTGCTTACTAGAGAATTCCCTTTGGATTAATCAATGCTGGAGCTACATTCTAGAGTGCAATGGATATTTCCTTCAAAGAAATCATCAGCAAGTGCATAATCATCTACATGGATGATTTGACAGTATTTTCCAAGAAGATAAGTGATCATGTTGCAGATTTGTGCAAAATATTCCAGAAACGCAGGGAGTTTGGTATTTCACTTAATCTAAAGAAGTGTGTTTTTGGAGTCATGGAAGGAAAGCTTCTAGGACACGTTATTTTAGAACAAGGTATTGCCATTGATCCTGAGCGAGTGGAGGCAATTCTAAAAATTCAACCCCTATAAGCAAAAAGGAAATGAAGTTCTTCTTTGGCAAGATTAACTTTGTTAGGAAGTTTATCATTGGATTTTTAGTAATAATCAAGCCCTTAAATGCCATGTTGAAGCAAGAAGCGAAGGTTGAATGGAATACAGAGGCTAAGGAAGCATTTGTAGAAATTAAGAGAGTTATTATTGAAGCTCCTATTTTCGTGAGTCCTGATTATGCTAAGCCATTCTACATCTATTCATTTGCTTCTGATCACTCCTATGCAGGTTTGTTGACACAAAGGTCTGATCAAGGTAATGAACATCCCATAGCATTCATGAGTGCACCTTTGAAGGATTCCGAACTGAAGTACCCTAGTGTTGAAAAGTAGGTTTATGCCTTGATCCAAACTATGAAGAAGTTTAGGCACTATATACCGAGAAACAAGGTCTTTGCTATAGTCCCTGATCTTGCAGTCAAGCTGTTGTTGATGCCAAGTGGGTGACTATGTTACAAGAATATGACATTGAAATTCAACCCATGAAGCTAGTAAGAGGATAGGGACTGACCGAGACAATGGTAGAAGTGGGTCCTAATCTTGTTGCTCAACATTATTATCTTGAAGATGTTTCTCCGGAGAGCTGGTATGATGACATTATCTACTACTTGTTGAATCAGCAATGCACCAAACACCTTAGTTCAGTACAGAGAAGAGGTCTACATTTGAAGAGTGGTAGTTTTATGATGAAAGGAGCTGTCCTATATAGGAGGAATCATGAAGGTGTCTACCTGAGATGCCTAGGGAAAGAAGAGGCAGGAAAAGTGATGACTGAATTTTATGATAAATATGGCACAGGCCATGGTTCAACACCTTCCACTGCAAATCAAATTATGAGGGTAGGCTATTATTGGCCTACCTTGTTCAAGGACACACATCACCATGTGAGGACTTGCCATGTGTGTCAAACTACAACAAGCAGGGAGAGGTGTGTAGCTCTTCCACTTTGGCTTGTTATAGAGGTAAAACCATTTGCACAATGGGGAATGGACTTCATTGGTCCAATCAACCCATCTTCATCCGTAGGACACAGGTATATTCTTACCATAATTGATTATTTTACTAGGTGGAATGAGGCTCTTGCATGCAAGCAATGTACTTTCGAAGTAGTAATCAATTTCATGGAATCAGGTATTATTAATCGCTTTGGTTGTCCATTAGCTATGGTTTGTTACAATGGTTCTGCATTTGCATCTTTAAAGTTTTCTAACTGGACTTATGACCATGGGATTACCATCAAATTTGCATCTAATTACTATCCACAGGGGAATGGTTTGGTTGAGTCTTCCAATAAGAACCTTTTGAAAGTCATCCAAAAATTATTAGATAAAAACCCCAAGGATTGGCATACCCATCTCTGATTTTCTCTTTGGGCATACCGCACTAGAAAAAAAACATCCATAGGAACCTCTCCTTATCACTTAGTGTATGGTTTGGAACCTATCTTTCCCATCTAGCTGAAGATCCCTACCCTAAAATTTATCAATGAGTATTATGATGGGGAGGAAAAGCATGAAGCCCGCTTGGCTGAATTATTGCACCTTGAAGAGAGAAGAGATGAAGCCCTAGAAAACTTTTCCAAACATCAGGGTATAGTGAAAAGCTGATTTGATAGGAGAGCCAAGGTAAAAGCCTTTAGAATCTCTGACTTGGTTCTCTATTGGGATAAGGCCCATGACAAGAAAGGGGAGCATGGAAAATTTGACAGACTTTGGCTCGGTCTTTATTAGATTGCAGAGATTTTGGGAGATAATGCCTTCCGTTTGAAAACCCTCATTGGAGGAGATATCCCGCTGCTTGTCAATGGGCAGTATTTGAAGCATTATTTTTAGTCTTGAGCTATTCTCAGCTCCGTTCTTTTACATTGATAGATTAGGTTTCCCTTCTATTTTGTTGTTTTGCCTTGGTTTTGGTGGGGTTTCCTTTGGTTTTTCTCTACTTGTCTGTTGTTCTATTTTTTTTGGTTTTCTTTGGTCTGTTGGGGTTGGTTTTCCCTGCTGCTCTGCTATTGCTTTGGGGTCGCCCTGCTTTCCCCTGGGTCTATTGAATCTGTGCAACTAGTTGCGTTTCTAGTGCTGCTCTGGGATTTCTTTTACAAACTTTTATCATCTCTTCAAAGTCATTCAAACTGGTGGATTTCCTTCATTAGATGTTGCATGGGTTGGTAGTTAGTGTCACTGCACTAAATTAAACTCTGGAATATATTTGGGTCTTATATCTTCATACAAATCTTAAGAGTTCTGAAGTTGCATATGGTCTTTAGGAGGTATGACTGGGTGAAAAGTCTTTAATTCTGCTCCAGTGCCACTATGGTTCTCATCCTTGAGTGTGGGCTTCATTGCTTGCAAGGTGAAAAGGTAAAGCTTTAAAAGAAAATCTCAGAAGAGAATATTAAAAGAAAAGAAAGAAAATATTGAAAATCAGAATTTTCACCTTTTCAAGGGTATCCTAGTATCTCTACCGGGGCTGTGGACGCCTAGTTGGCAGTAGAGCTATGCTAGGGAGGGTCAAAGTGATAACCTCATTGGGGCTATGGATGCTTGACTGGCAATGAGGCTCTATCTAGGTTGCTTTTAGAGTTAGAATCCTTAGGTAGCCCTATCAGATTGAATTTGGTCCTTGCTGCAATTTAGGAAAGGAAAATGAATGCATATGCACACACTTTGACCCTAGTACAAGAAAGGTTGGCTTGTTAGTGATTTCTGAAACATTGTCTAGGTGTAACCTAATGTTTGGATTGAAACCAAAGATTTTGAGTTCTTGATGATAGTTTGTCATTGAAATGCTCTAGAGCATTTCCCCAGCGGAGTCACCATTTGTTGTGTAGGTTTGCGCAAATTCCCCATTGAAGGTGGGGACCCTCTGTTGGCTTGATCTTTTGGCCTGTTCCGCCCCCCCCCCCGTCTCTTTGTGCTTATCTTTGAAAATCTTGGGGTTTTGGTCTTTTGTTCTTGCCTTGGTTGTGGTTGCCTTTGTGCGGAGTTCCTGGTGGTTTTTGGGGCCTGGCTTCTATTCTCTTTGGGGTGGTCTTCTTTGCATTTTGTTTTCCCCCTTTGGTGTTTTTGTTTGGGTCGTAAGGGTTGGTTTTCTCCCTTGGCTTTCCCTTGTTTCCCTTGGTTTCTTTGTTCTGTCAGAGGCAGAATCGGGATGGAATTGAACTTTGAGCTTTTGCAAATTTCTGAGTTTTGTTCCCGTTCCTGTTTCGGCTCCGCTTCCCACTCACTTTCTTTTTCTTCGTCATGTTGTTTGTTTTGACCTTGGGGTCGCTTTCTTCCCTTGGGTTTTCGTCGGGTTGCTTTCCCTTCCCTTTTTCTAGAGGCGGGACCGGGATGGAATTAGATTCTGAACTTTTCCAAAGTTTGCGGTCTGGTTTCCATTCCCATTCCAGCTCCGTCTCCCTCCTTGTTTTTTTTGTTATTGCTTTGCTCATTTTGTCCTGCTGGCTGTTTGTTATGCTTTCCCTTCATTTGCTTCTAGCGGAGTCAGGCGTGAAATGGAACAGGACTGGGAATTTTGGAAAAGTTTCCAAAGTTCCTAGTTCTGTTCTCGTTCTGGTTCCGAATCCACCCTTGTCAGGTTGGCCTTTTCTTCGTCGGGCTGGTTTTTCGGCCATTTGGCTCAGTTTCGCCCCCATCGATCTCCGACTCCGATTCTGTCGGGTTGGGTGTTGGCCCTTTCTATTCCTGTTTCCTCTCTGGCTCCAGCTCCGCCAGGGTGTTGTTTGCTTCTGCCTCTGTCGGTGTGTTCTTTGTCTACCTCCCTCCCCATTTGTCAATTTCCTATTCTGGTTCTGCCCCTGCCAATTTCAGTCCCTGTGCTATTTTTGGGTGGTTCTGACCCGTTTCTGGGTCTGGCTTCACCGATTCATTTTTTCAATCCCGCATTGCTGCTTGGTTCCGATCCCATCTGGTCTACCTTGTGTCTCTGGTTGCGTCCTGGATCTGGCTCCACTGGGCTTTTTGCTCGACTTCCTTGCCTGGTGAATTCCTTTTGGCTGGCCTATTTCTCGATGGTGTATTGATGATGGCTCTTTGTTTGTAGGTTGGTGTGGCCGTGGGCGATGGTGGAGTGTGCATGCTTCTTTCTTGGTGGGAGTTGCATGATCTGGGTATGCTCGACTATTGTCTGCATGATGAACTTGCGTGTGTGGTTTTGTCCTCCACTCTAGGCAGTTGGGGCATTAATGGATAGCAGGTGGGACATGATGGGCTCCTCGTGGTTGGGATCGATCTTGATCATTCATTTGCGTCTTAAACCCGATCGGTGGCTGGTGTTCCTCCTTTTTTCATGCTCGATGCCGATCCTCTATCCTACGAATGGTGTTCATTTATTGCTGGGCGTGACTCAAGGATCTGTCCCCTGGTCGCGTGCAATTCTAGGTTGATCTGATGAGGTCCGTGCTACATTCATTGCTGAGCGGTGGGTTACTACTGGTTGTCAGGGCTGATCTGGTTGGTGGCCACGATTTCTTGTAACCCTAGCTCTGTTTCACGTGGGCAGTTATCTGTAAGTATGGCACTTTGCCTCTTTTGTAAGGGTTTGGCTAGGTTGGAATAATGGGCTAAGTTGGTTATGCTAGTCACCAACCAAGTTTGTAATCAATAGATTTATCAGTAGAGTAGCATGTTAGCAGATTAGAAGTAATTTTCACATTTCAAGTAAGTGCTGTAATAGGCCAGAATTGTTGCTAATATGATGATTTAATACAAAGTGCAGACATTTTGTCATGAATGGTGCCTCCTTTACATTAAATAATCTTGCATGTTTCTTGTTCCATCTTTCAAACTGCTTGGAAATGCTTGAATGTGGATTAAGTTTAGTTCATAGTGGTTGATGATTTAATATCTGAAGTGTTGTAGTGATCCCTAGTTAATATCTTGGGAAGTTTCTTGATTGTGGGAATGCTGTGCAAAGTTAACCTGTACCTTATATTCATGTGCTTAGTTCAACTGTATGTATTTATTCAGTCTCATTGAATGAATGCCTTTAGCCTAAAAATCTTTAACACCTTAGAAGATTGCGCTATTTTCTGCAAGATTGCAGGTATAGCCTGGGTCAACCAGAAACTAGTTTAAGGGATTGGTCCATTTCAGGTCTTTCATCATTTGCATGGTTAGTCCTCGAAGTAGTGTTAACAATTAGGACTTCCGAAACCCTTATCTTTTGCTGTTTCTTTTATTAAATGGTTAGGACTCAAAGCTAAAACATCACCATATCTTAAAATATAATGAGTTTAGAGCTCCTAGCTTCGTATGTAAGACCCCTTGTGATTACCAACATATTCACATTTATCACTGAGTTTGTTCTACTGCATTGTCATGACCTTACACCCGAGAGACCTTGGGGTTATCTCTTTGTTCATAGAGATTAACCTTTCAAGAGAGATAGGATAACTTTTATTCTGTCTGAGTTGTTGATGTGCAGAAACACCAAACAACAATTCCCAGTCAATTTTCTGATTTTCAAAATGATTAATGCAATTCAAGAACTCATAAATTTGTTGGTCATCATTGAAAACCTACTAGCTGTATATGTTATCTAGAATACTAGGCTTGGTAAGAACCTCAAATTCATAGTTGCAGTGATGGGAAATGAAAGAAGCATAAAATTTTAAAGCTAATGCAACAAGTGCATTAGCCACCACATTGTTTTCTCTTTCAACCCAGGTGATGCTCAAAGCATCAAAGGCCTCAATAGTATGTGTAGACACTAAAAATTGGTCTAGGCCTGGGAACACCACTTTTGACATAATTTTCTATCATCCATGGTCATGATTAAATAATGTTTATTATTTAATTACCTTTCTAACACATATTTCCTCTATTAATTTAATACCCCTTTTTAATTAATTCACTAATTCATTTATTCAACTTGATTAGTTAAATAAATCACAATTATTTGATTATGTCGCTAACTAATTAATTCTTCCTTATTAATTAAATAATTTATTATTTAATTACCCCTTTGTCATATTTCAACTATAATTAAATATTTATTATTTAATTATTCAATTTAACCTTTTCAATTATAATTAAATATTTATTATTTAATTATTCAATTCCATCTTTTCAACAATCAAATTAAATAAATTATCTTTATTTATTTAATTAAATTCATTTCATTTTTGAATGTTGAATTAAATTAACATTTAATTCATTATTAATTATTTATGTCATATTCTTCTATCGTTCAGTTATCTAAATCATTCACTCACCTTCTGACTCAAGATCTTTTTTAAATCCACTAGTTATCTCCGGGTTCGATATCTGATCGCCTCTGTGAGAAGACTCTCTGTCACAACTAGTCAGTTAACTAGTTCTAACTCATATGCATGATGTATTTATTAATTAAATATCTTTATTTAATTAATTAATTTATGTATGCATTCGAATGGATTATTCTTCGAGTTCTAACTTTTTCTTTGACATTCAAAGTCTATTTCTTCTATTTTCGAAGACTCTTAACTGAAGATTAAATTGTTTATTTAATCTAGAACTCTTGTTCTTTCTATTTTCGAACAGTCTTGACACAAGATTAAGGTATCGTTCTAATTTACTCTTTATCCTATAGTCTTTTCTAACTCATGTTCTAACTGACACATAACTCACATCGCATGAAATTCATCAATCTCATCCGTCGATCTCTCTTTGAATCTGAGTTGGTCGTTCAAAAACCCAAAATCTATAAAATGGCCTGTCATTATCATTATTCCTCCTCCCGAAATCATACACTTTTGAGAAGAAACTTATCTTCGATATTTTTCTTAGACATTCAACAAGGTTATGCTTGCATCAATACTGAAAATCTGAGGGCAAGAATATTGAAACAACAAAATGGAGAAGGGCAATCGAGATAATTCGAAGGAGTGGATGCATATTCGGTGAGATCTTTCCAATTGATTTGTTTAGTTTAATTATGTTTTCTTGCTTTGTTCTTTGTTGTTTTGATTTATATTATTTGTTAGCTTAGAATTGATCATTGTAATCTATGTGGCTATTAGCTTTAATCTCCAAAAAATCTAAGTCTTACATTTGGTGAACCCGACATGAACACGCTTCAAATTAGTGCAACATCTTTTCGTTTTTCCATTTTTTATTTTGCAAGAATCGTACGAACCACCGCATCTGTTCAAATAAACAATGCATATGTCTTTGCAAACCACATCTTCTACATTATGCGACGCATTTGATATTCAGCACCGCATCCGTGATACTTTGCATCACATCCGTCTATCAACAATTCGCACCACGTCTGACTATCAACACGAACCACATCCGCCTGTCAACATTGCACCGCATCTGTGGCTTGAAAAGCCGCATCTACCTCGTAATCATTTTTTCACTAATTATTCACTTTCGTACATTCACGTTCTCATTTTCATTTTTCATGTTATTTCATTTTTCGCTAATGTTTGTTTACAACTGTGTTAATATGGATTAACTTAGTTTTTGCAGGACGAAGCATAGAAGACCAAATAAAACCAAAAACCATTGTTTTCTACAGGACGAAAGTCGAAGACACCAAAAACAAATTACTGATCAGTTTGCTTGCAGGACCTAATGACTTTGTTTTATTTAAAAATATTTTTGTTTGGTAGATAAATCATTGTCATTTGGATTAAAAAGAATCAGTGTTTGCTTTGTTTGGTGTGAAAATACATTTATGTCACCCTTTATGATTTAGTATATCGAAGTATCCTCTCCCCTTGTGCAGTCATGCGATCCTGGGTGTAAGAGAAACAATTATTGACTCTAGAACTTGGGCCTTTCTTGGTGGGAAAAAGTACTCACCCCAAGACAACTCAGACCGGTAACACGCTAAAGCCAAGCGACTACCACCTAGTATATAAAAATAGATTTTTAGGGAAACCCCAAAAATCACGCTCACTATTCCGATGAAAAGGGCATAAATGGTCTCTCGCCGAGCTGAATAGTGCCCCATGAATGGAATGCCCATACTAAACACCATGTTGTCTTTTTTCCAAAATCCTACCTATTTGCTGGTGCAGCAGGTTCGGACCTGTGAAGCTGTCTTACATTCTTACGATTCATGTGTGGAGATGAGATGTATGCCATGGGAGTTTCATGGATACAGTAGCTTGGCTGCCCCATATAAGTGAGTGTCATGGAGGGGAGCCAGTGGGGTCAAGATACTAGTCATCCGCCTTGAATATGTGTAGCTGGATTTATCCAAGTAAGAACTCAACAAGTATTGTCCATGAAGCCTAGGTTGTAAATATACTCCTCATCTATAGGTCAAAAATTCATCCAATTTATTTTTGTAAGTGACATATTTCCTTACAATTGTATCTGCTTCCTTATCAAAATCTTCAAGAAACTTGTTTGTGTTTCAAATCTTGTCTAAGCAACTCTTCATGAACTCAGTATCAATTGGGTCCTTTTCACATATCACAAAGGCCAATGAAGCTATAATATTTTCCAATTGTGATTTTCAACCTTCATAAGGCTTAACCTTTCCATACGCATCCATAATATCAAGCAAGATGCCTAAATTGTTGTCATCAAATTCGTTTATCAATTCCTTAATTCTATCCTCCATGGGGTTTACCATCCCCTAATACTCACCTAATTTTTTGACTATTTGATATGTAGGATTGATTTTCTTAGGTTTATTAAGATCATAGAAAAATTCTTTAATCATACCAATTAATGAGGTTAATCTTGGCACCCATGTTTGTATAAGAGGATTTGCCTTTATTTTATTCTTTACAAACATGTCAATGGTTTCAACCATCAAAGAATAATTTCTATGCACATTATTTTATTTCTTCAAAATATTTTCCATCAAATTCCCAATACACTAGAAATTATGTACATATTGTCATTATTGGCCGTGGGAGGTGGTGCAACAAAAGTACTTGGTGCTTCAGGCCTGGGATACCATACAACTATTTCTTTTTATAGAGGTGGTGGAAAATATGGTGAAGGAGCTTGCTACTATTCTACTTGTGGTTGTTGGGCCTGTGGTTGTTGTGTCTACAACATTTCTACCTACAACTCCAATTCAACTGTAATCACCTTATCCTTTTTGTATTTATTTAACAAATCCTGATATTTCTTAAGGGCTTGATTGTAATCTTCATGTAGGGATTTAGTTGTTTCTTCATTGAAATGAGCAACATTTACAACTAATGTGGATACTTCCACTACAAAATTATTTGATACTCTTTTTATTATTAGCCCTCCTCTTAGGTCTCCAGCTAGCTCAACAACAGTTGGTTTGTTTATATTTGGTGCAAAGGCCCAAGTAGCCAATGTATCCCATTTGGGGCTGAATGCATACCCAGATAATGCAACCAATGCCTCATCTTCAAATGAAAAAACTTGTGTGTTATGTTTCTTTACAATATCTAGTGCAATAGAAGATGCTATGTCACACTCCAATAACAAAAGGATGCCACTTTCTCTGAAAAGTTTCCTCCCTTCATTTGGAGACATCTTTTTTTATTCAACCTTCATCTCCATCACCAATCTATCTGATATTTCTTTCCTTGATTGGTTTGGGAACTTTTTTATTTCCTCATGTAACCTTATTTAAAATTCCTTTTTTACTCCAAACAAATTCTTTGAAAAAATTACTTATCACAAAGGTGCCATCATTCATGAATCTTGTGTAGGATTCTTCTCTTATATCATTAGTATTTTCTTTTCCTCCAATAATAGCTTGAGTAACCCTTCCTACTAGAGATGGAAGATCATCGTCTCTTTGAGGAGATGGAATTTCTTACATTATTTCATCTCCAATTACAATAACTTCTGCATCATTTGGGTCAAGAGAATAATCAACAAGTTTTTCTTCTTCAACTCTCCTATTTGGTGAAGATTCCCTTGGTGGTGAGTCCAACTCAATTACATTTTTTGGACAAGAGGGAGGTGCATATCTCACTCGTGTTGAAGGCCTTGATTGAATTGAAAGGGAAGGGGAAACCCTTGTTTGTTATTTTAGTACAATTCCCTTTGGCCTTCTTGTAAACACATAAGGCCTTTTTAGAGGCTGATATGTGGGCCTCTCTTCTATTTTAGGAGATTTTTGCTTGTATTTCTCTTGGGACTTAGGCTCTTCTCCCATAATTTAATCAAAGTTTTGCAATACAACTTGGATCCTTAAAACTAGGTCATCAAAATCTACATAGGTTCCCTTGAAAGAGGGATCCCTCTTCTTTTTTGCATCCTCAAATTTCTTAGAAGTTGTCCACTTTTCCTTTCTATTATGCACTTCTTCTTCATCCAAATAGTTTCTTATTACATCTTTTGTGTAATCTATACCCTGATAAAACTTAGACCCGTTGATCTTAATCCTCAATTCATTGACAAATCCTTCTGGATCAAAGTTTCTTTCTCTTGAGGGTTTTGTTTACATTTCATGCCCCCTTTTGATGTCCCATCACTGATAATCTATCTGATAGATTCCCCATGGGCCATATTGCATGAGTTTCTCCTTGAAGTTTCCAAAAAAATGGCTATCCCAGAATTTTGGGTTTTTGGATTGTCTCTTACCTGCTTCCTTCATACCTTCTCCATCGCTCCCTTCCTTCCCCCTTTTCTTCTATGTGTTTCGAGTGTCTGCCTTTGGCCTTACCCTTTACCATCCCTCTCCTCTTCCATTTTTTCCTTTCTCCTTTCAACCTTCAGCCTTCGGTCTTCCCTCTTCCCTCTTCCCTCTCCTCTTATTTCTTCTATTGGATTTCACCCTTCACCCTTCGCCCTTGGATCTTACCTCTTACCTTTAGAGGTAAGAGGTAAGGCTTCTTCCTAACCCCCAACCTTCAATGGTCCAATGTCCAACCTTCGAAGACTCATCCTTTTCATTTTCTTCCTTCTCCCTTCTCACTTTCACTCTTCTGTTTGAAAATTTGGATGTGTTGAATTTTTAGATTTCAGGGGTAAGTCTTCCCATTTACCTCTAATTTTGATAGGTAAGCCTTCCTCCCGACCTCTGACCTCTGACGGTTTGAGGTTCGACCCCAAATGTTTCTTTCTTCTTTGCAGTTCCTTGATCCTCCTTTCTTCTAAGGCATGTGATAAGTGGTAGGCCTGATGCTCGACATCCGACGGGTCGACACTCGATCCCCAATGAAGACACTTTTTTAGGGCTTTAGACCATTTAATTCATGCTTGCATAGGTGTTTTTTTAGGTCCAATGCCCTGACCTTTTTGCATTTTGATGTGTTTTCTGGGCAACATTTTTGAGGCTCGATTTGAATTTTGAGCACCTAGATGTGATTCTTGAGCTTCAAGGATGATATTTATTGCATCTGTTACCTTTTGCAGGTGGATTTCATGGGCGCCCATGCTCATTCAACACTCTTTATTGACTTTCAAGGTGGATCTATGCCCTAACTAATATTTTCACAGAGGGATCCATTCTTTCATGCCACAAGCTTCATTGCTAACCCTGGTTAAGGTTAGGGTTCGGTTGTGTTTCTCAGTTATGCCTAATCTATAAAGGAAAAAATGTATTCATTTTAAGGGTTCTTCCTCTAGCTCCTCTGGGTTTTTTCTTTGGCAGAATTACATTTTTGCATCCCTATTATCATAAAGATTGGCTTTTTTCCTCTACATCAATGAAATCGATCAAGCTTTCCTCTTCTCAGCGATTTTGTGTTTGAGTAAGTTATTACCTTCATATGTGAGTGTTTATTGTATTTTCATGCATACATGTTTATGATAAATGGTTTACAGTTGCTGGTTTGAGAAATTTTTCTTTCCTTCCAGTGCCTTATCAAACCCTAGACTTCTTGTATGCCTCTAAAAATTGACCAAACAAAGAGTTGTGAAAGTCACCTTGCCCCTCTTCAACAATGTATTATGTAGTCTAGGTCAGGAAGAAATGACCTTTCCATCTTGGTGTATCACCTCCATTTTCCCTTTCATGTTCTCCTTCTCCCCTTTTCCTTGTGATTTGTTAGGTCTAGGATTTCATGTGCTGGGTTGGACCAATACATTGCACTGGGATTAAAAAAGGAAGTTGGCCTTCTCCAAAGATTTGACCTCATATGTGAAAAGTTCCCACACCTTGAGGTTATTTCCATTATCTCATTGGAATGCCGAGCTTCATTCTCAGTAGGGTGCAATTTCATGTGACAACAAGTCTCATTATATAGGGCTTGAATTTGTCAAAATTTTTCTTCTAGCCATCTTTGTTCATAGAAAAGTCAAAAAATACAATGATGAATGGAAATAATGAGCCCTTCCTTTGATTTTCCAAGTGGGATTCCTCTGCATGAGGCAACTAACACATCACCTCTAAAATTCCAAGTCTCAATGGCACATATCTTGGCAAAACATGAGGTGATACATTACTTCAATACACCCTTAATACAGTGTAGCTAGAATGAGCCATAACATTCCCCCAATTGTGAGTAATCCCCAACTCAAGTTTCCTCTTTGCTTGCCTTAAAAAATCATGGAGCTCGATTGGGATTCTTAATGTATGACCTTTCAAATAGTGCATAATTTTAGTAGTAAAAAGGTTTGTGAAAGTCACATAACTTGACTGTTGGCAATGCCTATCCAACAAGTGTGTCCACATTTGGACTGAGAGATCCTCATTATTAGCATCCTTAAGTTTGAGCTTCATTTTAGGACCAAATTCCTTTCTTCCCCTATACAAGAACATGTGGCATATGAGTGAATACCACTAAAATTTCACCCCCATCTCTCCCTTCTTAATACTGGCCAATCCCTTATGGATGACATCAAATAGGTATTGATGTGAAATCAAATTCATCATTTACCATAAGATTTTGAATAACTACTTCCATAAAAATGAAAGCAATAGGAATCTTCTTCAATGGTGCAAACCCCAATGCTTGACATAAATAATGATAGGTATTTGAGAAATACCCTTCAAAACAACCCACTTGAAAAGGCTCTTGCTTAATTGGAGATATTTTGATAATTTTTCAGTGAGGGTCCTTAACATTAAATCTTGACAATAACATGACTATATATGTTCTCTTATTTTTTCATATTTCTTTTTGAAATCCTCAAGATTAATGGGTTTGTTTGCAAAGGGGTTGAGCTGGAAAAATTCTGCAATTGACTCTCTATCCAATTTGACCAGAATCTCACCCATTGATGCCCTCATGATTCTGATTGTATCATCACAGTTTGTTGTCATAGCTTTTAACAAATCAAAATCTAGGAATTTTTTTGGAACAAATAGATTTTCTAGGTCGAGCCTTCATACATTACATGTGGGAACTGAGGCATTTCTCTTTCCATACCGGCATTTAAATAAACCCCATCTCAAAAAAGGTAAACCTACATCTTTAACCCCATCAAACCTATCAATGAAACCCTTATTAGCCCTAGGGCCTTGCATCTTGACCTTCACATTGGTTGAACTGGGTAATTGAGCTAAGATTTCATGTAAGGCTCGTTTTAGAGATGAGGTGGATGGTTATGATTTGGGAGGAGATATTTTTCTATGTGTTGCAGGAAAACTAGGATTTTTTGGGCTGTCGTAGGGTTTTGACAGTACTGGGAATTCAAATAGGGAAAATGTGAAATATTCATGGGAGAGAAACAAAGTTAAAATTAAAAACAAACCCTAGGAAGCTATAAACATTCAATAGCTAGCAATTGTAGATAATTTTGTAAGAATTTAGCAAGTATCAAGAAGAAATGTACTTACAGGTTCATGGGAGAAAAAAACCTTATTCTAGACGTTGAGAACTCTTAACTTTGCAAAACTTGATCTCTTCATACTTTGAATGCTTTAGTGGTTTACAATTATGCATTGAAGTTAGCTTTTATAGAGAAAATAATTCAATTTCAATTTGTATCCTCCTTGTGTTGGAGTGGATTATGATGCCTAGTTGGTATGCACTTGTGTTTCCCTTGGTGGATTGTTTGGGTGTGTGTTGTCCATTAGAAGAGTGGCTTTTGATAGGGGCCAGAGCCCAAAGTGGTAAATCGGGTAACCTTCAGAAGTGAGTTAATCAAGTGATAACTAAATTAATGTACTTAGATGATTAGGATGCAGTTCACACTAATCAAGATAATTTAATCCTCACTCATAGACACAAGGGCTTGGTTAGACTTGGGATGAGTGAGAAGGCCTGGAATGGCAAGATCAACTATCTTGTTCTTACGAGAGGTAGTTGATTCCGCATGAGTGAGTATGAGTGCCGGGATTCTGTTGAGGCCACCAGGATTACTTGTGCTAGAGCCTATGAAGAATGCCCAGAGGAGATCTCATGACAAACCTTGCGATGACACTCTATCTAGGAAAACTGTTGTTAATTGTTTTATGTGTATGGTTATTTGAACATACTTGATCTACTTTATGTTTGGAAGCAATGTGACCTATGTCAGTGATGTTGGAGTTGTACTTGTATTGTACTTGATTTGTACTTGTATTGTACTTGGTTTGTACTTGATTCGTATTTGTATGGTGAATGAGTTGTACTTGTTAATTCATTTGGTTGGTTATGTCAGTTTGAATCAGTATGAGTCTACCTTTGGTTAGAGGTAGTAGAATCTTTGTCCATGTTACTTTCTTACTATCTCCTAGCATGGGGGGTGGGCCTTCGGGTACCACATTGGTAGGGTGGATCATGCACCAAAACCATTGGGTCCCCATCGATCTTCAGTACTTGGTGGTGAGACATCCAGATGGACAGCTCGCGGTTCTTGTTGTAATTTCTTGCATTGTAATATTTCAGTTTGTAGATGATACTTTATCCCTCTTTTGTAAGAGGTGGAGTTTTGTAATTGTAATACATTTGTACTAGTGTCTCATTCTGGGAATGAGTGATGTAATTATTGGTTTAAGATAATGTTTATGAGATTGTATCTTGGTTGATTATTTTATTATGTTATGTGGTATTCTTATGATGTATGATGTTTATATCATAAAGTTCATAAGGCTATGGTTTTATGTAATATGTATGTGTGGGTTTAAAGTAATCCTAATCTTGTAGCCTTAGAGGTTGTTGTTAACTAGTAAGTGAATGTGTATGTTAAATGCACTTTAAAAAAAAAAATAATTTGCTTAAGACATTAATTGCAACTTCCTTTAAGGTTACTTGGCGGGGCATTACAAATGTACTTACAGGTTCGTGGGAGAAAAAAAACCTTATTCTAGACGTTGAGAACTCTTAACTTTGCAAAACTTGATCTCTTCATACTTTGAATGCTTTAGTGGTTTACAATTATGCATTGAAGTTAGCTTTTATAGAGAAAATAATTCAATTTCAGGCTGTGGGAATCTTTTTTGCCATTAATTCTTAACTCATGCAAGCCAACATGCCTACAACTACCCATTTTTATTTTTTGAATTCTAGTTGTTGATTTCTAGTGGATCAATTTGATTGGATGGATGAGATGGAGTCAAGTTAATTTAGAAAAGATTGACCAGCTTTGAAAAAAGCATGGACCAACTGTATTTTTCCATGTGGAAGTGTCTTTTACAAGTCATCAAGGGCCTCACCGTCTTTGAATACGTCAACGAAGTTCACGTGTCACCTCCTTGTGTTTTCATGGTCATGTTTGGACCGGTAGATCAAGGCTTGCAAAATGACATAAATCCTCCTAGATCTTGCAATGTGTCCCAATATGTGCACCATTTAACTCCCCCTTCATTCCCATAATACTTACCAAATTTATTTGCATCTATGAGTTTTTCATCAGATGATTGAAAGCTTGCCAACATAGAAACATCCTGCATTTTCATGATGAATAGAAGTCTTTATAAAGGGATCCTCATGGAATGGTAGGGAATGACTCATATTGTGCCATATGGCACCTTTATAGCTCTTTGATATTGGACTCACCATAATCCATTGCAAAACTAGGACATGTGGTGTCCTCACATGATTCTGTAGACAATTTTTAAAGAATAAAATAGTAAGCATAGGATGGCGGAACCAATAGAAAGTAAACACCTGGCGGCATGGGGCCTACCTGATGGGTAACTTAAGGTATTTTAAAGCACTTGAACTTAAGTTATGACTTAAAAAGAGGACCATGGATAGGTCGACAAAAGAATAAGACATAATATGAACCTTAGACCTAAGACTTAAGACTTTAGATTTATGATGAAATATTTCATAGACTAACAAAAAGGGTTTTTATGAATATTTAAAGGCTCCAACAATCAGATGAACTAAAAACAAAAGGTTTACTGAATGAACATCTTCAAAGGCATAAGTTGTGATGAGGGCTACATCGCCCAAACCCCACAAAACATAACAATAGATACCAATATAGAAGATGTGA
Source organism: Sequoiadendron giganteum (assembly GCA_007115665.2). Classification (NCBI taxonomy): domain Eukaryota; kingdom Viridiplantae; phylum Streptophyta; class Pinopsida; order Cupressales; family Cupressaceae; genus Sequoiadendron; species Sequoiadendron giganteum. The sequence continues at coordinate 66,675,406 of CM021102.1, forward strand.
GACAAAAAATAACCCACTTTCAATTATTTTCAGAAAAATGAAATTACAGATTCAAAACTTACATGCTACAACCTCATAGGCTTGATTCATTACAACAAAATCAATTCTGAAAGAAAAAATATTATTCAAAGCCACAATATTCACTAGTGGATCCACCTTCTACAACCCCCACTTAACCCTTTTATTTTACCCAATAATCGCCCTAGAATGTTCTAGAAATTTCAAAATTTCCCTTTTGTTTTGGCACCAAAAGTCCCGCCGTTTGATTTCTGGCCTAGGAAGAATTTTTTTTTAATGAAATTCACTTTTTAGAGGACCAACTTCGTGGGGCCATAATTTTTGATCCGAGTGTCCGATTTGCTATAATTTCATATCATTGGAAAGCTCTTGACAAGATCAACAACGTGTGAACCCATAGGTTGGTTCATCCACTTTTTGAGCTATTTCGAGGCCGCTAAATTTTTATATTTGAATTTGAAGCTGCATTAGTCAAATTTTTGGGGACAAAAAATTTAATCTCTTAAACCGTTTAGGGTATTGAGGTGATTCTTTCATGACTAGAATTTTTTTTTAGCTCTGCTCCTTCGAGTAAATTTTCAAGTCCATACGAGCCCATTTAGGCCAACTTACTAAAACTAGTAAGTACCCATTTTTTGCTATTTTGATGCCTGACTATCTTACACCCCTTAAGTGCCATCATGGGACTCAAAAAAACTAACAAAAATAAAGAAAACAATTTTTTTGGGTAATGTAAGATTGCCCTTACACCACTGGATGCTCCTGCATCAAACACCCACGGTAATTTGAAAAGTGACCCTATCACTTCTCAAGAGTTAGAGGGAAACCAAGATGGTTAACCTCACCCTTAGACAACCATGATGAATCTTCAATAGGCCTTCCTTTCCATTTAACCAAATATTCTTCATATTGCCTATTCCTTGTACTTTTTCCCACACGACTATCCAAGATTTCTTCTATCTCCTTTTCAGAAGCAGGTGCTGGGATATTCCACTGTGCTTCTATTATTTCTTTATCAATTCATCCTTCATGGTATTTGTGTCATGTGAATATGTGAAAAGTGAATAATCAACACACAACCAATGAAACATATTATATTAGAGAATTGAAATCACAAAATTAATCAAATTCAAAACACAATCAATCCCTAAGGCCGTTCCATTGTTTCCTATCTCTAAGGATTCCTTGAATCATAATGGCTCTCAGATTTTTCTTTGCACTATGACTTTAAGAATGACCACCTAGAGAATGGATGTTGTAAAATGCAATAATCTTGGTTCCTACATGATTTGATATATGTGATATGCTGCAAATGATAATAGACATGATGCTAAAGACTATGATGTAAATGATGTATAAAACTACTATGACAATGAAAATACAACTAAGAACTAAGCCATGATTCTAAATTAATATGCAAATACTATGCTAAATACTGAATTCTCTAATGCTCTAAATGCTCAAATTCTCTCAAATGATTTATGTAGAGTAAGTTTTCTCAAAATATGTCTTATGAAAAGCTGGAGAATGATGTTGTATTTATAGGATTTCCAAGAAATATTGTGATGTGGTAGGATTTGATGGTCAAGATTATGATCCTGAGAGATCGATAGTAGAAAGTGAGGAAGTTAGAGGGAATCATGGAGGTTGTCCCCTTTAAAAGAATAAATGGCCAAGTGTTGAAGGGCATCAAATGGAAGGAGAAGCCGCGTGTATCCAATCTTGTTAGGAGTTTGTTGATGAAAATTCTTATTTAGAAATTAGAAATATTTAAATTCATGAGATACATGCTGAGGTGGCAGATGAGGTGGAAGGAGGTAAGAGAATTATGTAGAAATGTGACAAAATTGAATTTAGGAATTCAATTTTAATGAGAGGGAATTAATCAAATAAAAAAAATTAGTTAGATTTTTTTATCTAATTAAATCTCGAAGAAAATGATTTTAGAAATAATTTAAGAAAGTGAACTATATAAATAAGTTTTTCAATTTATTTATAAGTAGATGAATTAAGAGGGTTTAATAATTAAGTACCTTGTATTTAATTAATCAATTATCTTGACTGATTTTAGGTGTATACATTTTGCTACTCTTTGAAGTGATGTGTTTACGCATTGCTTCAAAGAAAAAATTACTGATGTGCCGACAATTTTTTTCGATGCCCCAGACACTAATTTTGAGTGATGATAGATATATGCCCCCTTGGGAGATAAATTGGTGAATTTTTGAATTTTTTGGATTTTTTGAATTTTTTGATGATTTTGAAATTTTCAGCACGTTTCAAGGATTTATCTTCCAAAAAATGATATAAAACTTGCCAACTTTGATTAATTAAGCCCCATTTGGAAAATAAAATAAATCACTCCCATAAAATCCCACTTAATCACCCTTTAAAAGGTAAAAAGAGGTGGTTTGGAAATCATTTGCAAGTTTGCAAGTTTGAAAATTTGGGAGTGAGTGATTTTGAGAAACTTTGAGCAAGATGGTGATTCTCATTCAGACACATCTATTTGAGTGCATGCGACATCACAACCGCTTGGTAGCATATTGACCTCTGATACGTACCCCGAAAAACCTCCTCGTGATTTGTGTATTTCTCATTTTTCTCATTTCAAAACTATTTTTTTTTGTTTTAGCACATTAGGTCGCCGAAGTGGCACATAGGTAGACTGTAATAGCGCATTCAAATTTTTAGTGCATACGGTTAGGTTTTTAGTGCATAGGGTTAATGTTGTAGCGCATAAGGTTTTTTAGCACATAGATTGCATGAAATAGCACATTGAGTCATTGTAGTAGTGCATGTAGTGATTTAGCGCATTTAGGTTAAGATTTAGCACATTCAGTTAAAAGTTTAGCGCATGTAGGATGATTTGGCATATTGAAGCACTGAAATGACACATTGATGAAATTAAATGGCACATTCATAGATTTGGCGCATTCATGTTTTTAGCACTTTGAAACACTATTTTAGTGCATCCATGCCAGATTGATGAATTTTTGTCTAAACTCCTTGATTTTGATGATTTTTGATCACGTCAACCTTCGATTTGATGTTGTTTGATGATGTTGATAGATTAGATGATGATTGATTACATGATAGGTGAGATTCAATGATAGGATGATGACAATTGACCTCATGATAGGTGGGGATAAATGATAGATTGATATTGATTGACCTCATGATAGGTGAGGATCAATGATAGATGCTCGTGAGATTTGATCAAAGTATCATTAGAGATTATTAGATTGATAGGTTGATTGATGTTTGATTGATTGATTGTTGATGTTCAATATGTTATGATGATAGGAGCCTTCATTAGTCCTGATGTTAGGAGAGTGTTTCCCGAGGACCTGGGATTTGATACCACATTTAGATCAGGCCGATCTAAATGTGATTAGATGGTGTGGGTTGAATTCCTTGCTAGATATGCCCCATATTAGGATTAACCAGGGAATCTTGACAACTTTGGTAGAGAGGTGGCATAGCAACCACAACACCTTCCACTTACCTACTAGTGAGATGATCGTGACACTAGAGGACGTATACCAGATTCTGAGGATTCCTGGGGTTGGAGATTTGGTTGTATATGATGTCACTAGGTAGGGAGGGACCGATGCCTTGAGGAGAATCTTTGAAGATGACCAGATTTGTGGTTATGAGATGCCATGGCGGGATATGGTTGATGCCTATGCCATATTGTTGTGTGTTTTTGTTAGATTCATTGGTGGATTCTGATGTCCCAACTGTAGGTAGAAGGGACTATCAATTGGATGGGGCCAGACACTAGAGAGCTTGATCCTACATCAGACTCGATATGCCTGGGGATATTGCATGCTTTCCCATTTATACCATGATCTTCACCAGGTTGTCTACCTTAGGGCATCTAGTTTATCAGCCAAAGTCACATTATTATAGATATGGGCGTGGGAGCATATAGCTATCATGAGACCAGTTCAAGAGAGATAGAGGTTAGTTGGGAGGCCATATGTTCATGGTTACATAGGTCTAGTTGTCCAGCATAAGCTGGGAAAAATAGAGGAGAGTGCTTGATGATTTATATTATGTGATATGGAGGCCTTATCTTGATTCTGAGTGGTGGCCAGAGGATGATACACCGATGCCTTATGTGTGCATAGCTAGATATCTTATTGGGAGGACACCTTTCATCATTGAAAGATTCCTTTTGGGGAGAGTACATTGACAATACAATAGGTTACAGGGCGTGCCCTAGGGAGTAGCTCATTATGCACGATGATGATAGGATATACCAAAGTGGGGACCTATGCTATCTTATGAGGCTACCTATCAGGAGTACTATGGATTGTAGCCAGTGATTTGAGAGTATCACCTTGAGATTATAGAGGCTTCCTGCTCAATACATCTTCACCCATCCTTTTTCGTGGATATCGAGCCCAGATGAGTTTATGCCATTATTAGATGATGATGAGAGTGAACCCCCATGTGCACCTAGGTAGAGGAGAGGCATAGGAGATGATGAGGAGGAGGGAGAGAGAAGTGATGGGGATGGAGATGGTGGGGATGGTGGTGGCGATGATGGTGGCGACAAAGGTGGTAATGGTGTAGCATTTTATGTTAGGGACTTCATGGTACCTTGACGGAGGAGGTCTCTAGTGGCTATAGCACATAATCATGTGTAGATTGGGCTACCCTCGCAACAACAACAAACACGGATAACTACTTTATAGGTGCAGGTTTAGACACTGTAGGGTTAGCTACCACAGGTTCAAGCATTTCTAGCACAAGCTTGGGGATAGGTATAGGTACAAACATAGGTACTGGCACAGGAATAGGAATAGGTTACTACTTTGATGGTTGAGAAGGATGCAGCTAGACATCAGGGTGAGTAGGAAATGGCCTTAGCCAACAAATTGTATAGAGTGGAAAAGGGGACCGCTATAGGTGATATGATGAGAGAGGTCACACGAGTTTCAAAAGAGGTCGAGTATTACATAAGATGATATCATGTAGTTGTGCCTATAGAGAAGAGAGTTAGCTATGCCCACTCTAGATTAGCACACAACCACTCTCGGACCACCAGTATGGGTGTGACTCAACCACCACACAGAGATCCAGGCTTGGACCCCGGTACAGGTGCAATAGGTGCAGGTACATCAAGTGGTGATGCAGGAGGCTTAGCAAGGCTAGTGAGGTCTGGGAGGAGCACCTCATAGCTTCATGACCATATCTGTTGTATTTGAGGCATTTGATGTATACACTGACATTATGATATACTGCCACATTTTTTATGATGTACCTCTTCATATGTCTATATCATTTGTACACTTGAAATTATTATTTTGAGATTATATATGATATGAAACAATGATTAGCGATACATATGTGCTTATATGATGTTTATGATGGATTTCTACGATGAATGTATTTATTTTCTATTTTTTATGCTATGTGATGGTTTATATGCTTACATGATAATGATGTATGGATGCAATGAGGATTCTATATGTTCCTATGCTATGATGCTTATCTGATGTTCATACGTTGCTTATTTTGATTATGGCATGATTATGTATGGATGTGATGATATGATAATGATTAAATCCTATGATGCTTTATGAATGATATTTTATGCTATGAGATGGATTCAAATAAAATGTGATGCAATTTATTTTTTATATTTTCTTGATGCAAATATATGGTGTAATGTAATGGATGGATGAATGATATCCAAAATGATCATGTAATGCAGTTTGTTATTTTTGTATTTTCCTAATGTAAATATGTATGAGATGAATTTGATTATACAAATGTGATGTAATGCACTTCTTTTTGTGTTTTGTAATGTAAATATTATGATGCAATGTATGGATAGATGAATGGCGTTTTTAATGCATTCTAGTGTATGTATGATATGCAAAATGATTATGCAACTATATGGAAATGATATGTTTTTGGTAATGTCAAGTATACTCAATCTATTTAATGATAGAGATAACATCATTTGAAAATTATTCCAGCCTTGGAAAAATCCTGAAATATAGATGCAAAACTAATATGGGTGCAAATCTAATCTATCATGGAGATCTAAAATGCAATGGTATCATTCTATTAGCCATTTTTTTGCACTTTTTATCATCATTGCGCCTTTATGATGTTGAAAGTTAGTACAAAAATCGATGGTATAATTAGACCATGATGACCTGAGTACAACTTCTATACAACTTTCATTGAGTTTTGATAGTGCAAGATAACACAAGCATCTAGGTATAATTGGAGCGAGATGACCTGAGCATAACTTTCTTAAACAAACAAGAGTTAATCATTTTCCCATGCAAATTCAGAGTATCGTCAATGATACTTTGTAGAGCATGTTTCACAAAAATTTGCACAATAGTAATGATTGAATCATAGACAATAGACAAATAAAATATCATTCTCCTTCCTAGCCCCTCTAGTTAGGGACATCATCGAGGTACTCTAGAGAAATGATAACAATCAAAATATGACAGTGGAACATACATGTCAAAGTGATCAAACCATGATTCAGAAGATATCATCCAGTGAGATTCGATTTGTTTCTCTTGATGTTGATTTGGATGGTTGATTGTTTGATTGATTGTGATTGATGTTTAGTTTTGATGTTTAGGATGATTGTTGTTTTTGCTGGGTTATCTTGATGTTCTTTGCTTGTTGTTTTAAGCTCAAAGCAGTTTGCCCCCAGTGAGTTCAAGATTTTTCTCCTAGTGAGAAACAAACCAAATATCATGGAATATGTACATTGATAACCAAGCCAACATGGGACATGACCACAACAACCGAATATGCACATGAAGCTCATTTTATGATAGGAATGTATGCGTGATGATAGTAAAAGCGGATGGCCAAAACATGTTCCAACAGATGGAGAAGCCAACTCATCACAAATAGAACATGTTTTCCAAGTTTTCACCACTTTCTTTTATTGCACTTTTTCATATTTTATGATTTTTTTTGTCGTTACCAAGACGCCTGTTTGCAAGGTTTTCACCAAGGTAACAATTTTTCCCAATTTTTCATTTTTTGTATTTTGATTTTTTTTTTTTTAATATTTCTTCAGGACTTTTTTTTATTTTTTTGTATTTCTTCAAGACTTTTTCTATTTTTTTGTATTTCTTCAGGACTTTTTAACATGCACTAGATTATTTAGGTATAGAACTTCTTGAGATATTGACTATTCAAAGGTTCCTCAAATAGATCCCATTCAGGCATGGATAGCTAATATGCTCTTGATATGAAGACTGATATAATGACAAAGGGTCCTTGCCAATTCGGTTCAAACTTTCCCTCCTTTTCTCTGTCTTGATGATTGCGTGGATTTTCCTTCTGTACCAAATCACCGACCTAAAATGATCTTGGTTTGAACTTGTGATTATAACTTCATGACATTCTTTGCTGATATGCTTTGAGGTCATCAACTGCAAGCTGACGATGTTCATCCAATAGTTCCAACTCTTGTAATCTAGATACCCAATAATCTTCATCTGAGATGATCCCCTTTAGTGACACCCAGAGTGGTGGTAGCTCAACCTCGATAGATAAAATTACCTCTGATCCATAGACGAGAGCATATGGTGTGGCTCCTATCAAGGTGTGGATATTGGTGTGGTATGCCCACAAAGCAGGGTTCAGTTGAATGTGCTACTCACTTCCAACATCGTTGACGGTTTTATTTAGGATCTTTACGATGGTTTTGTTTGAGGCCTCTACTTGGCCATTTCCTTGAGGGTAGTATGGTGTAGAAAACCGATGCTGGATATGAAACCTTTCACAAAGTTCTTGGACGTCTTAGTTTTTGAAAGGTCGACCATTGTCAGTGATGATTGACTAAGGAATACCATACCTATAGATGATGTAATTTAAAATGAAGGATGCAATCTGCTTACCCATGATGGTAGTTAAAGGAACAACTTCAACCCACTTTGTGAAGAAATCAGTGGTCGTGATTATGAATTTGTGCCCCTTGGAAGAAGATGGATGGATTTTACCCACAAGGTCAAGTCCCCACTGACAAAAGGGACAGGTTGATGCAAATGGTTGGAGTTCTTGTGCCAGTGCATGTATAAGGTTACCATGGATCTGACATTTCTTGCATGTCTTGGCAAACGGGAAATGCTCTTTCTCCATATTAGACTAGTAGTACCCCAAATATAGGAGTTTCTTTGCTAGGGTAAGACCACTTGAATGTGTTCCACAGATACCCTCATGAACTTCTTGTAGGGCCATTTCAGACTCATCCCGTTCCATACATCAAAGGCGAGCTCCATCAAGACCTTGTCAGTAAAGTACATCCACGATAAGGGTGTGTCAGGTGACTTGACAGATGAAGTTTCATATTTGGTTTTGTGATAGGTTAGGTGGAAGGGTGTTATCTCTTAGATAGGTATGGATCTTTCCATTAATTGAGGTATCAACGTCAAGTAATTGGAAAACAACTTGGGACTCAGGATCGTCATTGGTAGGGGTAAACAGTTATTCCACCATGAACTCATAATGTCTTCGTTTATCTGGAATCTGTAACAAAGAAGCAATAGTGGCCATAGCATCAACAACTTTATTGTGATTTATTCAAATTTGATAGTAACAAAGTATTTCTTAAAGTCATTAATCATTCTTTTGTAGGGAATTAGTTTGTCATCCTTTGTCTGATAGTCATCATTGACTTGATTTATGACTAGGTGAGAATATCCATAGACTTGCAACTCTATGATTTTCCACCCTACAACTATCTTTATGCCAATGCTGAGTGCTTCATGATCCACCATGTTGTTAGTGCAGGGGAACATCAGTTTTTATGATTTTGGAATGGTATTCCCTTGAGGGGTGACAAATAAAATTCTCTCTCCCGATCCATGTTGAGCGTATGATCCATCGAAGTATAATATCCATGGTTTTGTTGTTATGGTAAGGACATCAGTATTTGGAAACTCAATGTGTAAAGGATGATCATTATGCAATGATGCTTCAGCTAGTTGATCTATGATGGCTTGACCCTTGATGGCTTTCCTATCAACATACTAGATGTCAAACTCACTCAGTATCATTACCCACTTTTCCAGTCTTCCTATTAGATTTGCCTTGTTGAGCAGATATTTCAATGGATCAATTTTGGCTATTAACTTGATGGTATGAGTTAGCACATAATGTCACAATTGTTGTGTGGTGAACACTACTACTAGACAAGCCTTTTCAATGGAAGTGTAATTGATTTCATAGCCATTTAATGTTCTGCTAATATAATAGACCGCCCTTTCTTTTCCTATTGAATCTTCTTGTGCCAACAAAGCTCCCAATGATGTCTCAGTTATTTCTATGTATAATAAGAGTGGTTTCCTTCTATTGGTGGTACTAAGATGGGTGGAATCATTAGATATTGTTTCAATTGGTTGAAAGTGGCTTCACATTTCTCATCCCATCTAAGGGAAACATTTCTGTGTAGCAAGTGAGTGAAAGGATGGGTCTTGTCTGCCAGTTGTGAGATGAATCTTCAGATAGACTGAAATCTTCCTCAGAGTGATCTTAACTGATTGATGTTCTTGGGAGGCATCATCTCCATGATTGCCTTAACTTTCATGGGATCCACCTCGATGCCCTTTTCTGAAACTATATATCCCAGGAGTTTTGCAAATGTCACACCAAATACACATTTTTTGGGTTCATTCATACATTGAATTTTTCCAGTCTGGTGAAGATTTTATCTAGGATCTCTAGGTTTCCTTCTTTGGTGTATGATTTTTCCAATAGATCATCTACATAATCTTCCATGAATGTGTGCATCATATCATGGAAAATTATCATCATGACTCATTGATAAGTAGCTCCCACATTCTTCAGTCCAAAGGGCATGGCGTTCCAATAGAATGTGCCCCATGGGCATGTGAAGGCTATTTTATCTTGGTCCTCAAGTGTAAGTTTGATTTGGTTATATCTTGAGAATCCATCCATAAGTGATAACATGGCATGTCCAACTGTTAGGTCCATGATGATGTCTATGTTGGGTAGAGGAAAATCATCCTTCAAACAAGCTTTATTGAGATCTCTAAAATCTGTGCAAATCTGGATATAGTTGTTAGGTTTTTAAATTGGTACAATATTGGAGATCCACTCAACATAATCAATTGTTCTGATGAACGCTACATCCAATAGCTTCTTCAGTTCAGCTTTCACCAAAAGGGCAATATGCGGATGCATTTTCCTTAACTTTTCTTTACTGGTTTTACTCCTGGTGGTAAAGATAAATGATGCATGATTAAATCTAGATCTATCCCTAGCATGCCAACATAGGACCAAACAAATTTTACTTGTCTCTCTTCAAAGAATTTGGTGAAGCTTGTTTTTTCTTGTTCTGATAGGGATGCTGCTAAATGTAGAGTCTTCAGTGCTTCTGCCATGCCAATGTTGATGGATTGTGTGGGCTCAACCAATACTTTAGATCTCTCTTGAAAGTGTTTGGGGAGAGTGTCAAATATCTCATCCTTTGATGCCTCAAAGAGGTTTTCACCGTTGGATGCACTCTTTATTTTTTCTTTTTCTTGATCTAATACTACCATAGAATGGTTTTCACCATTAGATCTATTTTCTGTATTATTCATTTTGCAGCTGAAATATTTGACACTCCCCTGACTGGAATCTTCGTTCTGAGATTCAATGGTGGAACATGTTTCAGGTTTATCACATAGGAAGTTGATGATGGCATCATCATTTGAAAAGATAGGGATGCCAAGAGGCTTGGTTTGGTCCTAGTCGATAAGTATTAGAGGTAGGGAATCATCGGATTGGTTTAAGTCAAAGGTAGTGAGGTTCCTGATGGAAACATATTCAAGTAATCCGATAGCAATGTCAAGGTCTATGATGTAACTCTCCTCTAAATGATCTATCTCGTTGGGAGTCTGATCGTCCTCACTTGAGCCATCAATAGGTTGTGATCCAAATTCAAGTGGTCTTGACCCTGAAGTTTTTCCCTCCTCATGTATGGGTGCATAATTTTGTATTACATCAATTCCCTTGTCATGAAAAGAATCTTCAGATGATGAATCCTACTCATATTCATTTGAGTCAGTTTCATAATCACTACTAGCTTGTAGTTGTAGGATTCATTCAACAACCTTCTTGATGGATTCTTCCTTTGTTTCCTCTTTATATCCCAGCCTTGTCTTGTCTTTTGGATTGGTTAAGATGGGTTGAATTGGTTCCACGATGCCTTCTTTTCTCTTGTCGATAGGTCCGTATCCCTCATATCCTATTTTCTCCAAGATTGAGAACCCTTTGCCATATTGTGTTGTTTGGACATTAGTTGTTGCTGCTTGAGATTCAACTTCATCCTTGTAAAGCCAATTTACAATATCTTTGTCTTCTTCTTCATTAACTATAGTGCTTGCTTTCACAAATTGACCATCAAAAAGTGTGACAAGTTGTGAGGACTATTTTATTGAGGTGGATGGTTGACCATAGGACTTTGGGGAAGATATTTGTGAGAGACATAGGGATTGCTCAATAGAATATTCACCCATGCATTTATCATTGACTTGGACCTTCTTCTCAAATTTCTTGGACAAAATGTTGAGTTGAGCTTCATGATTGGTGGAGGTAGAAGGGGCAGTTTCTTCCTTTTTCTCAAGTTGTTTAGGCAAGGAACTTGGTTGACATTCCTTATTTCAGGATGTGGCAGATAGTTTTGACAAGGAATTTGATTGGCTTTAATTACTTGAGGTGGCAGATGTGGAAGCAAGAGCTTCTTTGTTATGGGGCACAAAGACATCTTGGACCGAATTGAGGGTATTGCAATACTGAGGACTATTGGAATCAGCTAGAATGGTGATCTCTTGCCCATTGCAAAGATATTTTAGATATTGATGGTAAGTCGAGGGGATTGCTTGCATCTCATGGATCCAAGGATGACCCAATAGTATTTTATATGTCAATTCTTTGTCCAGAACTTGGAAAATTACATCTTTTTGAATCAAACCCACCTGAATTGGCAACACAATTAGTCCCTTTGAAGATCTTTCTTCATCATCATATGCTTTGATGGTGATATTTTTCCTTGAATCTATTGCATTCTCTGAGAATCCTAATGCATGAACAATATTTAAAGTACATATATTGAGACCAGCTCCTCCATCTATTAGAACACTCTTGACTCGAATTTTATGTATTAAGACTTCAATGTGGAGTGTTGCATTATGGGGATGAGTGATGGATACGTCATCATTTTTTAAGAATGATAGGCAATGAGGTGCAACCAAATGCCCCACCATGGCTTGGAATGTACAAACTTGCAAATCCATTGTTACTATTGTGTCCACTAGTGCCTTTTCCAAAATTTCTTTGTGGGCGGCGGAAATCTTGAGGAGTTCCAATATAGATATTTGCGTCGAGATCTTTTGTAGTCGATCAATAATGTTGTATTGATGTGATAGGGCAGCAGGTTTTTTGGATGTGCTTCCTTTTAGAACATATTTGGATTGTGCTCTCATGGTCGCACTTATGAGTATGCTATCTTGTTTCCCTTTGATTTTTATGACATTGATTTGGTTATCCGTTGCAGCCATGTCTTGTTTTATATTATGGACTTGATTGGATGTGATGTTGGTGTCATTGATTTTCTTTTCAGCTATGATGGTGTCTTGTCCATGTTGAATTGGAACGTCATTAATTGGATTGTTGGCTGCAATAATGTCTTGAGTTTCATTAGTTTTAATGTCATTTGTCTGATCTTCAATGGATGAAATATGAAGGATACGAGTATCATGAACATAGTTTATATTTTTCCCTTTGTTGTTCATTTTAGAGGATTCCCCTTTGTCATAATTTGGTAAGGGATTCTTAAATGCACCATGATCAATGTTTGTTTGGGTTCCTTCTATTTGTATGATATTCTGGTCTATCAAGTCTCACACCTTGTGCTTTAATTGCATACAATTATTTTTTTGATGGCCTTTGCACCGATCAAATTCACAGTAATGGGCATCATTCCACCATGATGATTTCACTTTTGGATCGAAACCTCAGGTGTCTAGTAAGGTGATAAGATTTTCTGCAAGAAGTTCTTTCAATGCAGATTCTAGTGATTGACCCAAAGGTGTGAATTTCCTATGATTTGATGGTGTTTGATATGGTGGTGGTCGATATGGAGCGTTGTTTTGGTTACTATTCTAATTGGTGTTTTGATTGGTCTTGGTGGTAGCTATTGTCAAGTTAAATACTGGGTTGGAATTTTGTATTTCAGCTGAAGCATCATTGTTACCAACATTCTTGTATCTTTGTCAAAGCTTTGGTTTATCATTGTTATAATTATTGGAGGAGTTTGTTGAGTTTTTTCCATTGTAAATTTTCAAGACTCCTCTCTTGACCAAAGCTTCTTCGATTTTGATTCCATTTTCAATCAATTTCTCAAACGTAGGTGGAAATTGAAATTCAAGCCTATAGCTCATATCATCATTTAAATTGTCAATGAACACTTCCATCTTTTCCTTTTCAGGTATGGGACAAGGATATCTTTCAAATAATCTCCTCCACCTTTGTAAAAATACGAGAAATGATTCCCCCTTTTTCTGTTTTACATTGCAAAGGTCCTTCATTTTAATCTCATGTTGAATGTTATAAGAATATTGTGTGATAAATTTGTTGACCAATTCTTCAAAGGATTTGATTCTTGGGGGTAATTGTGAAAACCATTGCATACATTATCCTCCCAAACTTCGTGGGAAAAATCTCATCAAGTAAGTTTCCTCATGTGAAAACTCAAGGCTCATGGTTTGAAATTACCTTATATGATCTACAGAATCTATTTTACCATTGTATTTATCATACTTAGGGAATTCACAATGCTTAGGGAAGGGTATCATGTTCACAAATTGATCAAAAGGATATGGGAATATATCTTGTATCGAGTACCTTTTTATGGTTCCCTTTTACATGTCAAGAAGTTGTTGTTGAAGATTTTATATTTGATTGGTTAAGAAAGCCACTGGATCTATGTTTGGTGGATTAGTTTCAGTCTTTTTGGGTTCTCTTGTTAGTTGATTAATATCAAAGTCCTCGGGAAATTTGACACCTTGTTTAGCCAACATTAATAGATATCTTTCTCTATCTCTTTCCAAAACTTTCTCCATGAACTTATGGAAGTTAGGATCTTGTTGTGCCATTTGGATGTATTCCTCAGTTTCAGGCGTCTGGAATATATGGAATGGATTTTCCTTAGCTTCAACCATGTTGTTTTGAGTTTCAAGTTCTTTTTCTTTGTGATCTTGTTTAGATGAGCATACAAGTGATGAAAATGTACTAATCTTTGATCATTGTTTAGGAGTTTCAAGAGGACTAAGTTAAATCTGATTATACAATGCATGTTTCAGGATGAAGGATGATAAATACTGATAAAGGATGATGAATGTTGATGGTGAAAATCAATTTCTAATCAAAGATAGGTGTGATGATGAGGCACTTTTAAGTGTTTGATCAAAGTTTAGGTAAAATGATTTTCACTTGCAAATGCTAGTTTCAACAAGGTAACAACAATGTGGGGCTAAGGAATAAATGTTGGTCAAGAAGAAATCTTTGAATCTGGTTACAATTGTCAGGTATAGGCTCAAATTTAGCTCTTTGGTTAAATTTTTTTTGGATGCACTAGAACAGTGCATATATGCACTAAAAGATGGTTGGAATGCACCAGAACAATCAATGTATGTGCTAAAATATGGATGATATGTGTTACAAAATGACACAGATGCGCTAAAATAGAGGATGCATGTGCCAAAATAGTCAATGGATGAACCAAAATATGGAAGGTATGCACTAGAACAACCAATGTATGCGCTAAAATATGGAAGGAATGCGCTAGAACAAGGAATGTGTGCGCTAATCTGGAAAAATGTTCTTTGTTTTGACAATTTGATTGATTTTTTTATTTTGCTAGCAGGGAATTGATTGTCGAAATGGATGTTCTTTTGAATCAGTGGTTGTATCTTTTTGTATGTGATGTTTGTTTGAATGTTGTTTTAAAACACACATGTAAGACACATCAAACAAGTACAATTCCTGAGGCTATGTAGGACAATATTTACTAGATCCCCACTTGGATTTTACTCCATCTATGCTTACTTTTAGCAGATGATTAGAAGCTTGAACACACTCCCTCCACGACACTAACTTCTTGCGTCAGCCAAGCTTCAGTTCTCATGAATCTCCCATGACAAAATTTTCATCTCTACTAAAAGCCACAAGAATATGGGACAACTTGGGAGCTTAGACCTCTTGCACTAGCAAATAGAAATGGGATTTTGGATTACTATAACAAAAAGGTTCTAGTATAGGCATTCCATTGATGGGGGATCATCCATACGACAAGAGACCATTTCTGCCCTTCTTGTCAGAACAATCCTCATGATACTTGAACTTTCCCCAAGTACCCACACTTATATACTGGGTGGAAGTCACTTGGCTTTAGCGTGTTCTCGGTTGGGTCATTCCCTGGGGTAATTACTTTTTCCCACCAGGAAGACCCTCTAAGAATAAAATTTGTAAGAAAATAAAAAGAATGGGTCTAGATTTTTGGTCACCCAGTTAAGAGGAGAGCATATGCCTACCACTCCACAAGAACAGTAGACATGGTGTTCAATTATCCTTTTAATTAAACTAGGTTCCTAACTTAATCAAAAGAAACCACAATAAATCTAGCCTCTACGAAACAACCCATAGTAGTTTCAACTTATTTATCTTTGACAACATTATTATAGTTTCAGTAAAGTCTCTGATAGTGTTTAAAATACCTAAAAAACAAAGAGATATTGATTAGTTCTCAGAATTATGAATTTCTACAAAATAAACCAGATGCACCATAACAAAGACTCAATGCACTAGAATATCACATAGATGTGCTATAGAAAATACTATATGTGCCAAAACAGTCTATGGATGCACTAAAATAAATAATGAATGCTCTAAAAGACCCCCTGTATGCACTGAAAGATAGTCTGGGTGCACTAGAAGAAAGGTTGCATGCGCCAAAATAGGGCCTAGATGTGCCAGAGGATGTTTCGTATGCGTTGAAAGAACTCACATTTGTGCTAAAAAAATTCACGTCAAACTTGTGAACACACTTTCCAAAAAATATTAAAAATAGGGGCTAGGCTCCATGGTGGGCGCCAGAATGTGTTGTGTGAATATGTGAAAAATGAATAATCAACACACAACCAATGAAACATATTTTATTAGAGAATTGAAATCACAAAATTAATCAAATTTGAAACACAATCAATCCCTAAGGCCATTCCATTGTTTCCTATCTCTAAGGATTCCTTGAATCATAATGGCTCTTAGATTTTGCTTTGCACTATGACTTTCAGAATGACCACCTAGAGAAAGGATGTTGTAAAATGCAAGAATCCTGGTTCCTACATGATTTGATAAACTATGTGATATGCTACAAGTGATAATGATGATTGTTAATAGATTTTCACTTATAGCTCAATCAGGTAGAGCTTATTGATTTGAATTGAAAGAAGAAAAGGCATATTTTAACCTCTCCTAGATTAGATTCAAGTGCATAAATGAAATAATTCAAAAGATTACATTTATAAATTACTGCATTTATATTGATGCATGTAACATAGGAAAGATTGTACAAGTATTTTCAAAAGTAATCTTTATTAACAGTGTAAATGTATAAGGTCTCACACAAGCCGTGAGACTAACTGCTTTAAAATAGAAGAAGGAAAACATTATACATTTATAGATATTACTAAGAAAGAATACACATAAAAGGAGAAGAGACCAGTCGTTTCCTGAATGGATGGTTCTAGTTGAGTTTCCCTACATCATTCCTCGTCTTCCGCTTGTCTTGCATCCAGTTGTCTTGTCCTTTCCACTCCTAATTGTCTGCATCTGAGAGAAAAATTGTGTTAGAGCAATGAAAGTTCTTAAATCCTGATATGCACATACCTCTATAAACATACAATATGATCCTCTAATGCATTAAAATAGATAGCATCATCAGGATGATCAATAAATACAAGAAAATGAAACATATCTACCATATGCACATTTTTTTTCTAACTTGTTTGCTTCATGTACAGATATAGGAAATTGTAGCACGTGGGATAAATGTGGCTCCCACAAGGGTTTATCCCAGCGTGTTTTCAGTTTGTGTTTTGACCAGATAAACTTATTAAGTTTTCCATGACAGTGTAATGCAATCGAGGATACACTTTACTATTCATAAGAGTGAAGTTCTTGTATTCACTGATATAAACAATGATGTATGCTCAATGGATTTATAGACTTAGAAAATCAAACAAGCATTTGATCAAAATATGGTGAAAAGATCTTAAGACAACATGTTTTTTCAAAAGGTTCAGTCTTTTGACCAATTAGCAATGCAATCTATGTTCATCCTATCAAGATTTCACATGATGATCCTTAAGTAGACCACAAGGCAATTTTACATTGCATGATTGAAGGATTTTTAGGGTCTATCATAAACAAGTTGGAGTAATTTAATTAAGTTTGTATTCATGTTCTTAGTGCATTTTGGTTATATGGAGGTCATGTTTCTTTATCATCTTTCATCATTAGGTCTAAGAATGCTACAAAATTGAGTGCTCCTCTTGAGGGTTTTTGTTTTTATCATTCAATAAGGGATCAATGAAGAAGGTATGCCATGACAGTAAAAGGAAAAGGATCAAGATTTATGACATCTTATAATAGTATAAACAAGGCATGTGAATTGTTATGCTTGAGAATGAATCTTAAGAAAATGCAATGATTACAGTATATGAGCAAGCAAGTAGAGGGTTACAAAAATATGAAACTTACAGAATGGAGAAAATGTAAAAGTAACCCTCGACCTAGTTTTCATGAAATGGGGTTACATGGTATCTACAGGAATTCACAAGAATATGTAGAAAAAATTGGAACCCATCGAGCTAGGATTTTTGTAAGCCTAGCCTAAATAATAAGGGTTACTTGGATGGTTTGAATATATGCTATGACAACAAGAACAACAAGATCAGTTTTATGTTTGAAAGCAAGAAATGGGGGCCATCTTTAGGAGAACAAAGATTCAACATCTATAAATAAGAGAAGCCACAACTATGATAAAAGTGAATTTTATAAAAGAAAAGTATAGAGTATTGAGCCTGCAGCTAGGTTTTCTTTTTGTATGTATTTTTCTTAAAATACAGAAGGAAATTTATATTTAGTTTTAAGGCTTTCCATTTTTTGCAAAAAATTCAGGGTTGTGATCTAATGTATGATAAATCAAAAGTTCCCCAACTATTGATAAGAACAGAGTAAACCCTTGAAGGGTTTCTAGTAAAATTGTGAGGGCTGAGCTATATATATCTCTGGAGAATGCAAGAAGAACTTTGCAACCTGAGATAGGAAAAACCCTTGTGGGTTTTGTGCGAAAAATCAGAGGAACAAAGAAATGAAATAACCCAGTTGGGGTTTTCTATTTTTGCCAAGCAACTATGAAATAGGAGGCCGAGCCATGTTTCTGAAAAAAGTAATATGTAAATATGTCTTTATATATTGAAAGGGCCGAACTAGTTGATGCATTGAAGTACACAAAATACTAGAGGCAAATTTTAGAGGGAGGTCAATAGAGCATAACCGTGACCTATGGGTGAAATATCTCAAAATATTCTGCAGATATTTTACATGTTCCTCACAAAAATACATGAAAAAAACATGGAAAAGCTTTTGAAATTCATCAAATTTCCAGGTTTGTGCAAAATCGAGCCTACCCAGTATTGTCTGCATTATATCTTCATAGAAAATGGCGTTGTACACAGGAATTTAAAGCAGAAAAGATTGAACAGACTGTGTTCATGGAAGCCATAGAAAAATTATAGACAAAATGAAACACATAGAGTGAGGAAAATTACATGATGTCATGGCCTATAAGGCCCAAAATCATTAACCGAAAGGTTTTCCTGTTGAAACTTACTTTTGAAAAATGAATTACCAGTATTTTCTTGAAAGAAATCAACAAAAAATGAAAAGTATAATGCCTTTGTACAATTTAAAAATCCACCATTAGAGAATTATGTCGAGCTCCTGAAACCTTCATTGTTGGCAGCTTTAGCTTCTTCCTTAAGCTTCGATGCAAAATGAAATGAAGTTTTATTTTCTTTTTCCTTTTGTTCTTTAGGGTTTTAACCTATGTTATCGATGGGAGGGGCATTTTTCTCCTTTGTTTTAAAAATGAAATTGCAAACTATATGACCCCGTGACTATTCAAATTTTATTGACTTAGGAAAATGTGCTATGCCTTGTATTTTTAAATTCTTATACCTTAGTAATATGCCACATAAAATCCTATGGTGAAGACTTTTGACAAGTGGAGGCCACATCAGTTAGATTTTCTTCATGCTTTAGCACATATATACCATTATCGTTCCTTGACTAAGTTTTATTTGCATGTGGCTCAATTATAAAACAAATGACTTTAAGGTGTAATTATAAACCTTAAGTCATGTTGTTATTATTGATTGCAAATGAAGGATGACTTAGTCGATCAAGGAGAGGTAGTTATCAGTTGTATTATTGCTTTTGCAAGAATATAGGGGTCTTGATGAGATTGTTACAAACATATGGAGGAAATTTAGGAGATTTTATTTTCCTTGGTGAGGAGTTGAGAGCTTTTTAGTGGTGGTTTCATGAGTCACTATGTTGGACAAAGTCAGGTTTGACCTTTTCCACCTTTTGGAGCACATTTGGAGTATATCTAGAGGCTAGATTTTAGGCTTTTAAGGGGCATCCGAACCAAGTTGGTTTTTTGTTCCTTTTTTGGTGGAACCACTTGGGGCTTTGCTACTTATTCATTTTTGTAACTCATTTTTTGAGTTAGTTCAGATTATGCAGTTGGAGACTTAGTGACTGTGCAATCCTTTGATACATATTTTGGCATATTTTGTAAGTTATGAGATATTGAATATAGAGATTACCTTACTCATTTATGGTACTGAATTCCTTTCCTATTTGTTCTTGAAGTTTTGTGTATGTTAAATGATTGATCAAGTTTTATGTGAGGTTATTTTAATTTCCTTACAAATTTTTCTCATACGTTATACCTTTTATGTAATTAGTATGTTTTATATAGGTTACTGATTGTGTATGTTAAATATAAAATTCTTGCTAACTGTGAAGTTTATTCTCCTTTTGTGAGTCGTAATATTTGACCTTTCAGTGAAATATTTATGCATAAAAATGTTGTAACAGGTTGTGCAAACTTAGTTTTAATTAGTTTTGAGCCAAGTGTAGAGTTCTAAATTTCATTGTCTCCCTTTCAGTTTGGTGTATCACTTTACATTGTATGTTTTTCAATTTTAGTCATTTTTAATTTATCCTTCCCCCTTTTCCTTGAAAATTTAGTAGTTTTAGGTGATATACAAACTAGGAGCCGGCCTTAACAAAAGATTCACTCCAATCATTAGGTTCCCCATAGCTTAGGAGTGTTTCCATGTTCCTCCAGAAAACTAAGTTCTGCAACTTAGTAAGGGTGCATTTTTGAGAGATAGATAATGGAGATGATGCTAAAGACTATGATGTAAATGTTGTATAAAACTACTATGATAATGGAAATGCATCTAGGAAATAATCCATGATTCTAAATTAATATGAAAATACTATGCTAAATGTTGAATGCTCTAATGTTCTAAATGCTCAAATGCTCTCAAATGCTCTCAAATGATTTATGAAGAGTAAGCTTTCTCAAAATATGTCTTATGAAAAGTTGGAGAATGATGTTGTATTTATAGTATTTCCAATGCATATTATGATGTGGCAAGATTTGACGGTGAAGATTATGATCCAGAGAGATCGACAGTAGAAAGTGAGGAAGTTGGAGCGAATCATGGAGGTTGTCCCCTTTAAGAGAACAAATGGCCAAGTGTTGGAGGGAATCAAATGGAAGGAGAAGCCATGTATCTCCAATCTTGTTAGGAGTTTGTTGATGGAAATTCTTATTTAGAAATTATAAATATTTAAATTCATGAGACACATGCTGAGGTGGTAGATGAGGTGGAAAGAGGTAAGAGAATTATGTAGAAATGTGACAAAATTGAATTTAGAAATTCAATTTTAATGAGAGGGAATTAATCAAATAAAACAAATTAGTTAGATTTGTTTATTTAATTAAATCTTGAAGAAAATGATTTTAGAAATAATTTAAGAAAGTGAACTATATAAATAATTTTTTCAATTTATTTATAAGTAGACGAATTAAGAGGGCTTAATAATTAAATACCTTGTATTTAATTAATTGATTATCTTGACCGATTTTAGGTGTATACAGTATTTTGTTAAATTTAAAATGTTAAACATGGGTGAAATATGAATTTCATTAGGAAACTCTACCTCATATGCATTTCCCGAATCATGCTTCTTCAAGATATTGCATGGTCCAAACTTCTTCATTTTTAACTTGTTGTATGTACCAACTAGAAACCTCTCCTTTCACAAATGAACCATGACTTCATCTCCTATCTGGAACTCCTTATGCCTCCTTTTTTGATCCGCCTTAGCCTTATATTGTGAGTTCATCTTATTTATTTTCTTTCTCACTTCTTCATGCAAATTCTTCAGGTGCTCAGTAAAATCTTCAACCTCAACACTATTCTTCTCCCCCTTATCCATCTTCCTCAGTTCAAAAGTAGTTCTTGGAATACTCCCATACACAATATGGAATGGTGATTTACTAGTGCTCATGTTGAAAAAATTGTTGTAAGAATTTTTTTCCTGAGGTACAATCAAATCCCATCCCTTGGGCTTATCTCCTACTAAGCATCTTAGTAGGTTACCCAAACTCCTATTCACCAGCTCCATTTGTCCATAAATATGTGGATGGTGTCTAGAACTGAACTTCAAATATGTTTTCAACTTCTTCCATAATGTCCTCTAGAAATATCCAACAAATTTAGTATCTCTATCTGAACTATACTCTTCGGTAGACTATGTCGTCTCACCACCTCTTTGAAAAACAACTCTGCAATATGAACAAAATTACTGGTCTTATGACACAGAATGAAATGTGACATCTTTGAAAATATATCCACCACCACAAGTATGGAATCACGCCCTCTTTGTGTCCTTGGCAAGCCAAGAACAAAATCCATGCTAATACCTTCCCATAGCCTCTCAAGTATAGGTAATGGCTGATACAATCCAGTATTTTGACTTGTTCCTTTTATAATTTGACATACTCTACAACTTTGTACAAAATTCTTCACATCTTGATGTAACTATGGACAACAATAATTCTCACTAACTAGAGCAATGGTCTTATCTCAATTGAAATGACCAACCAATCCTCCACTATGCTTCTCCTTGATTAGATTCTCTCTCATAGAACCCCTTGGAATGCACAATTGGCTTCCTCTAAACAGCATCCCATCTTGGATTAATAAATCCAACCATCTTGTCCTATCCAAAGTAACAGGTTCCAAACAGGCCTTCCAAGCTTCTACAAAGTTTGGATCTTCATGATACAAACTTTTGAGTTCATTTAACCCAACAACCTCTATATTCATCTTTATCAACAAGTTTTTCCTTCTACTTAAGGAATTTGCAACTCTATTTGACCTTCCACTCCTATGTTTCAAAACAAAATTATAACTCTACAAAAACTCAACCCATTTTAAGTGCCTTTGATTTAACTTTCCTTGACTATTGAGATATTGCAAAGCCTGGTGATCAGTATATAAAAAAAAATTGTTTTGGCAATAAATAGTGTCTCCATTTCTTCAAATCCTAAACAATAGCATAAAAATCCTTAACATAAACAAAATATTTCTTCTTAGCATCATTCAACTTCTCACTAAAATAGGAAACATGCTTATATTATTGACTCAAAACAACTCCTATGGTAGTGTTGTTAGCATCACAATCTACCTGAAAAACCTTATTGAAATCTGGAAGTGCCAAAATAGGTTGCTCTGTGACTTTATTCTTCAACATATCAGAACTCTTTGCTGCTCCTCTAGTCCTTTAAAATCCTTTCTATCCCCTCTCATTGCTTCAGTTAGAGGTGCACAAATACTATTGAAATTCTTAATAAACTTTATGTAAAAACTTGCTAGAGTATGAAATGATCTTACCTTTGTAACACTCCTTAGGGTAGTCCATTCAATGATAGATCTCACCTTCTCTGGATCCATTTTAAAACCCTTTGTTGAGACAACAAATCCCAGATACACCAAGTCTCTCTTCACAAAACCACATTTCTTCAAATTAATCAACAACTTCTCCTCCATTAGCTTCTCAAAAACTCTTGGGATATGCATCGACAAGTGCTCCTCCAATCTCTTACTGAAAATCAAAATATCATCCAAATAAACAAAAAAAATTCCTAAATTTTCTTTCAGTACCTCATTCATAAGCTGCATAAATGTGTTTGATGCATTGGTTAGCCCAAAAGGAATGACTAACCACTTTTACAAGCCCTCCTTGGTTTTGAAGGCTATCTTCCATTCATCTCCTTCTCTAATATGAATCTGGTGATATCCACTCTTCAAATCTATCTTCGTGAATTACTCAACTCCACTCAAACAATCCATAATGTCATCCATTCTCAGCAAGGGAAATCTATACTTGATGGTGATCTTGTTGATGGCTCTAGAATTTGTACACATCCACCATTCCCCATCCTTATTTTGTGCTAGCACTATAGGTATTGCACATGGACTCAAACTCTCTTTGATCAATCCCTTCCTTAACAACTCTTGCACTTATCTGTTCAACTCTTCACTCTTTGCTGGAGTCATACAATGAGATGCCTTATTTGAAAACTTGGCTCCAGGAATTAGGTCCATCTGATGAATAATATTTCTTACTAGAGGTAAACCTTCAAGTATGTTATCAGAAATAATAGCCTAAAACTTATTCAAAAAATTTGGAGCCTCTAAAGGTACCTCATTAGTATCTTCTTTATCAACTCTAGGGATCAATGCAAAACACATATGCCCATGCCTCATACCTTCTAGGAACTTGCTTCCATAAACCAAACAAATTATTGCATTATTTCATACCTTTTCTTCTGCTTCCCTCAGGGGTTTCAACTTATGACGAATGCCATCCTTGGTCAAAGAATAGGTGTTGGCATGTCCATCATGTACTGCTCGCCGATCAAACTGCCATGGTCTGCCTAGCAACATATGACAAAAATACATAGGCATTATATCACACAATACATCATCATGGTAATTTCCAATCTTGAAATTTACCAAACATTGTTCATTTACCAAAGCTTTATGGTCCTTCTGCAACCAAACAATCCAATATGGATTCAGATGCCTTGTTCTCTCCAACTGCAACTTACTAACCATCTCTTTTGAAACAAGGTTATCAGTACTACCTCCATCAATAATAACATTGCAAACTTTACCTTCACACTTACTTCTGGTGCGAAAAAAATTCTTCCTTTGAGTTGTTTCTTTCTCCTCATTCAACAATGTTCTTCTAGTAACAAGAACCTCTCCTCTTTTTGCATCCTCAGAATGTGAAGACTCAACATCTTCATCTACATGTGCAACTCATGTATTACCCTCAGGTCTTCTATTTGTCCTTTCTTGATGTCACTAGTACAAGAATAGAAATAAATGATAAAAAACTACTAAAAATTGGTCATGTGATCAATAGTTTACTCCCAGTCATTTATAACACGACCAAATTCATGACTAAACCATTTTGTCATTTATTGGTTATTTTGATTCATCAATTTGGTAGTATATTTAGTCATTAATTTAGTCATTTATTGTTGTTAACTCGTCATTTATTTAGTCATTACAGTCATTTATTTAGTCATGGTAATTGATTATTTATTCATGGTAGTCATTTATTTAGTCATTATAGAGTCATTGTAGTCATGGTAGTCATTTATTTAGTCATAGTTTAGTTATTTATTTGGGTGAATCAGTGATTCAAGTTACAAATAAAATCTAACTTAATTAATCCCCACAAATTTATGCATATAAACTTCAAGTATCATAGATATTCAAATGTTGAAAGAAGACCATGAAATAAAGATTAAAACGTTTGAACAAATATGATTGATTAAAATTTACTTTATTAAGCCTCACTAGAAAATCAATGGTTATAGAAATAATGTGCCTCACTGGCAACTTGGTTACAAAAATAATGTGCCTCATTGGCAAATTGTCTCAGTGATTATTTTACAACTTGGTTACACAAACATTTCATTTTTACTTCGAACACCAACTCACAAACTGGACTGCTATCTGGGCATAAACAAGCTCTCATAGACTCACAAACTGGAATACAACTAGACTGCTATCTGGGCATAAACCTAAGAGAAGTAGTAACATAATAAAATAAAGTAGAATCAATTTTTCTTTACAATTATTAGAAAATTATATTTATTGCAGCCAAAATCTTCCTCACTGGTATTCACCTTTCACTTCAACAATTTGGCAAGCTGCATACAATAGAAGAAGCATTATTTCTACCTCAAATAAAATAAAATTGGCATAAAAAACATTACATATAAATATAAATGATCTATCCCAAAAAGCAATTAGTCATTTCTCAAAAATGGTAATTTTGTATTTATTTATTATCACTTTGATGCCAAGTTTCAAGAGCAAATCAATTTTTAGATCCATGTTAAGGGATTTAATATGCTGCTTAATCTGCAACAAGAACTCACATAGAAAATGTACCAATCCATAAAATACAAAAGAAAAGAAACACTGTCGCATCAAATTGGCAAAAAAATGATCCACTATCAATAAGCAGGACAAAGACATTCTCATATTGAACCTATTCCAAAGGTGCAACAACAAGATATAAGATTGTACTTCTTCGAGAAAAACTACTTTGACTACCAAATTTTTTTGCAGCTCTCCAAGAATTACAAGCATTTTCAAATGATCAAGAGAATAGTAAAGGTAGACACAATAAGTATGTTAGCATTAGCCCCTACAACTACTAAAACTTCAAAATCATGGAGTTTAAAAGCAAAGACACAAGAATTACCTGTAGAAAGGTCTTAAGATAGACCATACATCTTTGTGTTTGTATTTTACAAGCTCAACATGTATGGCCTCATTGATCAACTTGTTTACAATTAGCATCACCAACATTTACAATCAACATCATAACATTTACTCAACATCACCAATGTTTAAAACCAACAATGACAAGTTTTTGAGTGTCTCTTTTCCTTTCAACGTTGATTGCCCTTGAAACATGGGAATGCCCTATTCTCCCAACATCAATCAATCCTCATCATTGCCACAAATCTTTTTGAAAAAGAAAAAGATAAGAAACTAAAAATAAGGTTTTGATGAGGGTTTTAGAGTATGTTTATTAAAATAAAATTGATAATGAGCACATTTAGGTTTTTGCATTATGGCTTCCTTTACTCACCATTTTTTGCTACTTTCCCATTGCTATTGGTTTCGGCTCCTCCAAACTCTTCCTCGATGGTATTCACCTTTCACTTCTCCAATATGGCGAGCTGCAACCTGAAAATAAGGTTTCAATGAGGGTTTTAGAGTATGTTTATTAAAATGAAAGTTCGACCAAGATCCACAGTCATACAAGGTGCCCTTAAAAAAGATTTTTTTGAAAAATTAAAAAAAATAAAGAAAAAACAATGAGAGGCGCTGAATAAAATGGATCAGATGGATCTCCGTCACTATTGGATTCTACTCCTCCAAACTCTTCTTTGCTAGTATTCACCTTTCACTTCTCCAACTTGGTGATCTATGCAACCTGAAAAATAAGGTTTTGATGAGGGTTTTGGGTCAATCAGAGAGAAATAAAGGAGGTGGGTGGGAAAAGTTTTTAGAGTATATTAAAATGAAATTAAGGCCAAGAGTCTATGATTAGGGTTTTTTTTGCCACTAAAAATGATTTTAAAATGAAATCCAAAATAAATAAGGTAGAATACATAAATCTCCCACCTATTACATAATAAATATTATTAAATATATTCTATTATAATATTATATTATATAATAATATAATATATTATAATATTATATTATATTATATACTAATATACTAATATAATATTAAATATATTATAATATAATATAATATTATATACTAATATAATATAATATTATAATATTAATAATATAATAATATAATAATATATAATATTATATAATATTAATATAATATTATATATATTATATATAATATATTATATTATATTATATATAATATATAATAATATATTGTATTTTAATATAATATATTATTAAATTATATTATAATACAACCCACTCCCTCAATTTAAAATATTTCTTTTGATTATCCACTTTAATATCATATTGTCTAATTTTTATTTGTGTAACTAATTATTTAGTTGTGTTTTACACCCGATGATCAAATTAGTCACTTATGATGATCAAATTAGTCATTTATAGTTGTGTTGCAAAAAATGAGTAGAATTTAGTCATCTTTAGTTGTTGTGACTAAAAGTTTTAGTCACGTAGTCATTTATTTTCCAAATTATACTAGTGTGTTGGGGACACTCATATGCCCTATGCCCTTCTTCTCCACACTTGAAACAGGTTCCTCGAAAGCCTCCTCTCCTTGGTCCTTTTCCAGATCTTCCTCTTCCTATTTGGTCTCCATTATTCTGATCATGAGGATGATAGGTGTTATCTCCTTTCTGGTTATGGCTACTACTAGATCCTTTGCCCTTTTTTTGATCTTCATTTTGACCTCCATATGACTATCTACTAGTCTTTCCACCATGATCTCCACCTCTTTGCTTGCTTTCAAACCTTTTGTTCAACTTTTCTTCTACCTTCAAAGCAAACTGATATGCATCTTCAATGGTAGACATTCTTACCAGACTTAGCTCTTCTTGAATGCTCGGCTTCAACCCATTTATGTAACGGGAAACTTTCTCCTTGTCGACCTTAGAATGACCTATTCTGATCAAGACTTGGTAGAATTATTTTGTATACTCCTTAACAAATTTTCTTGCTTGTTTCAACCCTTGCATCTTCTTCAAAAAATCCAACTCATAGTCCCCAGGAATGAACCGTCTCTTCAATTTTTCCACCATTCGATCCCATCTTGTTATTTTCTCTTTTCCTCTTCTATTTCTTTCCAACTAGACTTCTTTCCAGCATATGCTAGCATGGCCTTTCAATTTTGCATTTGAAAATTTGACCCTATCCGAGTCTTCTATTTCCTCATACTCAAAATACTCTTCCATTTCATTGATCCAATCGATCAGCTCCTCTGGATTTAGGTTTCCAAAAAAATTAGAAACTTCTATCTTCGGCCTCTTTCCAATCTTGGAAATGGCCCTAATTAGTCTAACTTCTCTAGGATCTATTACATCCTGTGCTTCCTCTTCAAATGGCTCCTCATCTTTAGCCTCATCCTTGCTTTCATCTCTTCTTCTGACATCAACTCCTTTACGCAGCTCCTCTTGCAGTGCTTGAACTTATCTTTGGAGGGCTCTAAAACCCTCTTCTATTACCCCAAAATTTCTTCCACCATGGTTTCTTTGTGGAGGCATCTTTTTTCATAGACCCACAACCACATGTCCTGGTGCAAACTTCCTCACATTTGACGATCTATTTACACAGTCAGGAAAACCCGCTTTAATACCACTTGATGAGGGCTACATCACTAAAACCCCATAAAACACAACAATAGATACCAACATAGAAGATGCGAGACAAAAAAAACCCACTTTCAATTATTTTTAGAAAAATAAAATTACAGATTTAAAACTTACATGCTACAGCCTCATGAGATTGATTCATTACAACAAAATCAATTATGAAAGAAAAAAATTATTCAGAGCCACAATCTGCACTAATGGAGCCACCTTCTACAACCCTCACTTAACCCTTTTATTTTACCTAATAACCACCCTAAAATATTCTAGAAAATTCAACTTTTCCCTTTTGTTTTGGCGCCAAAAGTTTCATTGTTTGATTTTTGGCCTAGGAAGATTTTTTTTTAATGAAATTCACTTTTTAAAGGACCAACTTCGTGGAGCCATAACTTTTGATCCAGGTGTCCGATTTTCTATTATTTCATATCGTTGGAAAGCTCTTGATGAGATCTACAATGTGCAAACCCATAGGTTGGTTCATCCAATTTTTGAGTTGTTTCAGGGCCT
The DNA here is from genome assembly GCA_007115665.2 of Sequoiadendron giganteum. Taxonomy (NCBI): domain Eukaryota; kingdom Viridiplantae; phylum Streptophyta; class Pinopsida; order Cupressales; family Cupressaceae; genus Sequoiadendron; species Sequoiadendron giganteum. Next base: position 66,704,558 of record CM021102.1, read on the forward strand.
CTAAAGTTTTATATTTAAATTTGAAGCTGCATTGGAGACATTTCTCAGGATGGAAACTTTAATATCTCCCAAACTGTTTAGGGTATTGAGGTGATTCTTTCATGATCAAAATTTTTTTTCAGCTCTTCTCCTTTGGGTAAATTTTCAAGTCCATACGAGCCTGTTTAGACCAACTTACTAAAAATAGTAAGTGCTCGTTTTTCAATATTTTTGATGCTTGAATGTATTACACCCCTTAAGTGCCATCATGAGACTCAAAACAACTAATGAAAATAAAGAAAACAATTTTTTGGGTGATGCAAGATTGCCCTTACACCACTGGATGCTCTTGCATCAGACACCCACGGTAATTTTAAAAGCAACCCTATCACTTCTCAGTAGTTAGAGGGAAACCAAGATGGTTAACATCAGCCTTAGACAACCATGATGAATCTTCAATAGGCCCTCCTTTCCATTTAATCGGATATTCTTCATACTACCTATTCCTTGTACTTCTGCCCACACGTCTATCCAAGATTTCTTCTATCTCCTCCTTTTCAAAAGCAGGTGTTGGGATATTCCACTATGCTTCTATTATTTCATCAATTCCTCCTTCATGGCATTCTATTAAATCTGAAATGTTAAACACAAGTGAAATATGAATTTCATCAGGCAACTCTGCCTCATATGCATTTCCTGAATCATGCTTCTTTAGGATCTTGCCTGGTCCAAACTTATTCATTTTTAAATTGTTGTATGTACCAAATGGAAACCTCTCCTTTCAAAAATGAACCATGAATTCATCTCATATCTAAAACTCCTTATGCCTCCTTTTTTGATCTACCTTAGCCTTATATTGTGAGTTCATCTTATTGATATGCTTTCTCACTTCTGCATGCAAATTCTTCAGGTGCTCAACAAAATATTCAGCCTCAACACTACTCTTCTCCCCCTTCTCCCCCTTCTCCCCCTTATCCTCCCATGGCCTCTCAGGTACATGTAATGGCTGATACAATCGAGTATTCTGACTTGTTCCTTTTTCCATCTGACATACTCTGCAACTTTGTACAAACTTCTTCACATCTTGCTATAACTCTAGCCAATAATAATTCTCACTATGTGCAAGTGATTTTTCCTATCCTAAGATGCAAGACAAAATGAAATGCAAAAAGGAAAACACTAACAAACACTCAAGATTTCCCTAAGTTGAATCTAAACAAAATACAAAGAAAATGAAACTTTTTACCTTATTTGAATTGATGAGTTTGGTTGGCCCTTTTTGATGTTTGATTGTGTGCTTCTTCAATGGAAAATGATGCAAAATTATGTAGAGATGATAAGGAGTGCAATGGTGCAAATGGGTATTGTGACAAGTGTGGTAGTTAGATGCAATGAAAGCTTGAAGTCTGTAATAATGGAGAATGAATGCTTAAATGCTTGAATGCTTGAATGAGAGTGAATAATGAAAAAGTGTTGTGAAAATGAGACCAAATCTTCCATTTTAAGGGAAGAGTCTCTAGATAATTGAATGGTCAGGATTTAGCCAACATGGACAAGATGGAGGGTTGTGGTGATTTGAGGACTCACAAGGCCTCACATCTTACCATGTGGAAGGTGAGATGTGAAAAAGATGGGTGATGTGGAAAGATGGCATGTGAGGTGGAGAAAGAACATGTGAGGTGGAGGTACTTGTAAGTACCTTGGGATTAGGGGAGGATTTCCTCAAAAAGGAAGTTTTTGTCCCCATATGAGGGTGATGGTGACAAGTGAGGAATTTTAGAAAGTCCTCTCTTATCATCATGGGGATGAGAGAGGTTGTTGGGGTAATAAATGTGAATTTTAAATTCACATGATTGGGAGTACCTTGGGGATAAGACAAGGTCCTCTTAAAGGAGGTCCTTGTCCCATGTGACTAATGTGACCTATGAAAGAATATGGGGAAGATAAATACATTGAATGAATCAATGTGAATTTTAAATTCACGCGGGGAAGAGGACATGGGGAATTAAAAATTCCATTAAGATTTTTGGGAGAATAAAATGGAATTAAAAATTCCATTGGGATGTGGGAAGAGTTGACTAAAGGACTGATTAGACTAGTTAATGAAGGATTAGAAGAGAGTTAGGTGGATAATGATGATTAGGAACCAACTTCCAAAAGTTGGAGGATGTGACACATCCCTAATGATGGGATTAGGAGATGAATTAGGATTAATTGTGGATGGGACATAAAGGGAATTAAATAAGTGGGTTATTTATTTAATTCTTTGGAAGAAAGGGATAAAGGGGTAAGGTATTTAATTATTTAACTAAATACCTTAGGGATTTAGAAGACTTTAGGGGTATCAATTAAATAATAGGAAAATTATTTAACTAATGTGGATAAAAGGATATTTAGACGAAAAGGGTAAATTTGGCCAAATATAAGTGGTAAAATTTAGATGTCTACATTTTTCCCCTCTTTGAGATGGTTTTACGAAGTAGCATCATTTCAAAGAAAATTAAAACATAGCACCTAGAAGAAGATGGTTAGCTTAAGGAACATGGGGCTGTCATTCGAAGAGTGACTAAGAGGAAAGATAATGAGAGTGAAGATGAAGGTTAGGGATTGAGGATTCCCCCTCGAGAGGACATGCAGGTTTAAGAGAACACGAGTTTGCTCTTGAAATGGATGAAATGATGCAAGGGTAGATGGGGAGGATGATACAAAATGATGGATGGAGTAGAGGGCGGTAAGATGAAGAGATAAAGACAAGAACAAATAGATTCAGGACAAATATGATGTTTCCCTAGTCAAGCTACAAGCCAGGATGGACTGATGATGGATGGAGTGTTGTTGATGAGGGAATGATATATCCCAAAATAACACAAAGATAAGGGAAGGATACATCTCAAATATGATGATGAAAGTGTTGTTGATGAGGGAAGGATACATCTCAAAACAACACAAAAGGATAGGGAAGGATATATTATGATGATGATGATGATGATGATGATGATGATGATTGGGTCAAGGCTTGTAGCAAGGCTAGGAACAAGACCAAATATGCAATTAGATGATTTGTGCTAGATTGGATGGGTTAGGATTGGATGGAGATGTGAGATGGTTAAAATGAATGAGGATGATGGAGGGAAAGATGCAATGCAATGGAAGAGAAAATGAAATTCAATCCTAATGCAATTTTCCATTTTTGGAGAATTGATTTTTTTTATAGCATAAGACACCAGGTACCATGGTATGTGAAACCAAGGTGGATTAGTGTCTAATGCATACACAAACACAACAAAAAAGGAGGATATCCCAACACCCCAAAGTCATGATGACCTTGGTCGAGCCACGTATTGGGATAACCATAAGCATAAAAGGATGCCCCAGCATAACACAAGACCTCAGGGGTCTTGGTGGGTACTACGTGGGACAACCAAGAAGAAAAAAACAAACAAAGATCAAGATATGCCCCTATGTTAACCAGTCAAAACACACCATAATATGATAGATCATGGCAAGCTTGACAAGTGATGATAGGGAGCTCAAATGATAAATAGAAGCCAACAGTATCAAAATATTGCAATCAATTTTTAAAAATACTTTGCCATAGGATCGAGAGGATGGATGGGGTTGATGAGGTCTATTAGGAAGGATACATCTTGTTGAGACCAAAGATGATTATGACACAAGATACTTGAAACTAATTAGATCTCATGATACTAGTGACCTTTATTGTGGAAGAACCATCTAGATAAGGACATACTTGGTGACACGAAAAGACGATGAGACATAAGATGACAAGATGACAAAATGATAAGGTGACAAAACAAACACATGCTAAAGACCTAGGGGACACAAGATCGACACACCCTAAAGACCTATGGCCTTGGGGGTTGACCAAAGATTAGCCTTTCCTACATGAAAGCACATAGCCCTTGTAGTTTGACAAAAGTCTTGGGATAAAAGCGGAAAGAGGAAAATGGAGACCTCAATGGATGGTGCAGATTGGATGAAAAATGATCAACCTTACCTACGTGAAAGTGTAGTTCAACACAAGGCCAAAGAAAAATGATGGAAGATGACAGATGAGGCAAGAAGCAGCCCCAGGGGCAGATCAAATGATCAACCTTGCCTATGTGAAAGTGCAAGGGCAACATAGTTCAACAAAAGGCCAAAGACAAACAATGGATAAAGGATAATGAAATGACCATGATAAGGAGATATGATGATGGAGCTGATATGATGAGCTAAGATAGGACATGCAGATAGGATGGTTGACATGCCTAAGATGTGGATTATGTGAAGCTCAGGGATGTGATAGTTAGAAGATGTATTGGGAGGATGAGGCGATGGATATATGAGCGACGAAAAGTCATAAGATATTAGGAATATGTGAGGAATAGATAGGAATGATAATAATGAGATGTATGGCATTAGATTGCATGGGAGTAGCCTATAGCTAGATACGAATGACAAGGGATTAGAAGATAGGAGGAAAATAGAGATAAATGGATGGATTGATAAAGATGAGGAGATATGAAGATGCTAGGATAGGTGGATAGAGGGATAAGGATTTGGAAGGATAGAAAGGATTACTTGGAGGGATAGATGGATGATGACTCCAAGGACTCTATCACAAATAAGGAGATTCCCCCACTCTAAATATGTCATGCATGATGAGGCAAGAGGGATGGTAGATAGTAAGATGGGTGAATAAGGGAGTGAGATGAACATGGATAGGAGATATATATAAGGAAGGGAGATGGATGCTAGAATGATTGGATGGATGAGGAAGGTAAATAGGTGCATATAAGATGCATGGATAAGGAAGGTGGATGTATGTGGATAGGATGCATGGATCAGAAAAGTAGATGGGGAGGATAAGGAATATGATAGCGTATGGATGAGGGGAATGCATGCCAAGAGGTATCCAAAGCATGTATATACATGTGCCCCTATCTTGATCAAGATCACAAGGAAGATGGAGGGACTGGGGAAAATGGGATATGATGGATAAGATGTATACAATAGGAAGATGTAGGAGATGGAGGAAGGGGATACATAGATGAAATTTTCCCCCAATTTTGGAAGTAAACCGAATGGGGGATTTACGCATGACGCTTGTTTACTAGGTTTTAATCATGGTACTTATCCAAGGCACTTGTTTGCCAAGTTTTCACCATTGGACGAATTATTTCTCTTTACTATTTTTTTGTGGAATTAGAAGATAGTAGATAGGGAGATGGATTAAGGACTCAAGCATCAAGCACCAATATATGAGGTAGTAAGAGCCCATGCTTGAAGTGACTATTCGGATGTTGGTACAACCTCATTAGAATGGATGGATTATGCAAGAGGATGGATTAAAGGGATTTGATGGAATGATGGAGTGGATGTGCAATGGGGGAAGGTGTTCAGGACCAACATTGGAACATGTGGTGGTGGATGTGAAAGGATAGGAGGATGAATGGATGGAGAGTGTGGAGATAATGGAGGAGTTGGGATGATGAATTTTGGGACATAAGGACCCAAAACAGATTTAAGAGATGGAGGATGTGAATGATTTTTTGCTGGATTAGCAACTTTGGATGTCATTATGGATTTTTCATTTGAAGGCATTGTCTCTTTTTTCTTTGGGATCCACATGGTTTTGATTTTTTCTTTGGTGGGCCTTTGTGGCCTATGGGTTTGATTTGTCTTTTGGATTTGATTTTTCTTTTCTTCAACATGTCTTTTTAAGAGGACATGAGGAGCTTTAGATTCATGTGGATGTTTGGATTTATGAATTTTTTATTTGGTATCCAAAGTTATTTTAGTAGTAATGGAATGGGTATGAGGAGATGGATGATGTGGATGGGGTGATAGAGGTAGGATTTTGATGATGGTGGGTGGATGGGAGATGTGAGATAGCATGCATGGAGGGTTCCTTTGTTGATCTTGAATAGGAGTTATGAAGGTAGGATTTTTATGTTGTGCACTAGGGATAGGTAATGGATGGATGGAAGGATGAATAGGATGAGATGGAGGAGGTGAATTTGGGATATAAGGACCCAAAATAGACTATGGATATGAAGGATGTGGGAATTTTTGTGGAGGCACATAAGGACCCAAAATGAATTTAAGAGATGGAGGGATATGGACAATTGTTTTGAGGTAATATGATGGAGAGGGGATGGCGACAAATGATTTGGTGGAATGGTGGGAAGTGTCTTTCATTCCTTTAGAAGAGGATCATTTAGGATGTATGGAGGTTGTACCAACATTTTTGGATTGCGATTCTTGGGATATATAACCAAGACCTTGTGTGCTTGGATGTTCTTTGACCTAGATGGGCTCTAAAGTACCTTGCTCATGAAGGCCTAAACCTTTGCCTTGATAGTTCATGTTTTGGAGCATGTGATCTATGGTGGGATGCTTATTATTTTGGAAGAATGATGTGAGTCAGTTAGTAGGTGGAGGAGAAAGGGTTGTTCATATACGTTTTTTTTCTTCTGCAAGAAGACCACCATGGATGAGTGTAATGTTACCAAGGTAATATAAAAGTGGTGTTGGGGTGATAGGGCTAGTGATGATGGAGGATCGTGTGATGGATATGAGGGGATAGAAACATCCTGATCGGGAGGAATGAGTGATAAGGGATTAGGAGAGGGATTAGTAGGTGTTAAGGGCCCACAAGATGGAGTGATTGGATCCTGAGTGCAAAGGGGATCAGGGGATGGAGCGGCTGAGCTAGTGTGATCTTGAGATGAGATGGATGGGATGGTAAGATGATGACTTGATTAAGGAGAGGGATCATAAGATTGAATGGATGGGGAACTATGATCATGAGATGGAGTAGAGAGAATGGAAGGGTCTTGATTTGGAGGAGGTGATATGTTGGTATGCTTTAGATCATGCTCTTGGCATGACTCATCTTGTGTGGAAGGCATGACAAGGGAGGAGTGTTGGAGGGACTCCTCAAGTGGGGGAGATGGAAGGATGGGGGATTCATGAAGGTAATGGGGTTGGAGTTTGATGATACTAGAACTAGGAGGAGTGGATTAGATTTTGGTTTCTTCACTTTTTTCAGTGGTTCTAGGAGTAGAAGATAGGGATTCAATGGATTCAACGGTTTGGATGGTGCTAGGAGTGGTAATAGGGGTGATAGACATAGGATGGGGAAGAGACTTATTACTAATGAATGTACATGATAGAGTGGGATGGCATGGTTCCACAACATCAAGATGTGGATTTGGGGATGTCTCTTTTGTCATGTGTCCTTGGATAACATCTAGAATGAGGTCTTTGGGAGTTATAGGTTCAAGTGGGGAGATGGGAATAGATGGAGGATTATGGATGGGTGGAGGACTAAGATTAGGGATTGGTGGATTAGGATTAGATAAGTGGATGGAATTGGATGGAGGAATAGGGGTAGATGGAGGAGTAGGATTGGAGATTGGTGGAGTAGGATTAAATAAGTGGATGGAATTGAATGGAGGACTAGGGGTAGATGGAGGAGTAAGATTGGAGATTGGTGGAGTAGGATTAGATTAGGGATTGAGGTATGATGGAGGATTAGGATTAGAGACTGGTGGATTAGGATTGGATGGAGGATTATGATATGATGAATTGGAGGAAGGATTAAGATATAATGCAATGGAGGGGGAAGTGACATGGGTGGATGTGGATGCTAGATTAGTTTGGGGAGATTGGGACAGCTGATTATATAGGAATATTGAGATGGTGGATTATGATAGGAAGGTGTGGATGTTGGATTAGGATGGGAAGATTGATGTGGTGGATTAGCATAGGAGGACATGGATGATGGATTGGAATAGGAGGACATGGATGGAGGATTAGGATAGGAAGATTGAGATGGTAGATTAGGATAAGAGGACATGGGTGGAGGATTAGGATAAGAAGATTGAGATGGTAGATTAGGATAAGAGAAATATTGGGATGGTGGATTATGATAGGGAGGTGTGGGTGTTGGATTAGGATGAGAATATTGGGATGTGGGATTAAGGAAGAGATATTGTGATGGTTGATGATGATAAGGATAGGAGTATGGGGGTGGTGGATTACTATAGGAGGATGTGGATGTTGGATAGGAGAGAGATATAGAGGGAGGACATGATGGATATGTGGATGGTGAGGGTATTGGATATACCTTGTCAAGGATAGAATAAGGACTATTATTAGATGCATATGAAGGTATGCGGGGATATCTTGGAGGAATGATTGGATTTTGGGAAGCGGTTGAAAGAAGCTTGCTAGCAACAAAAAAATCAAGGGAATCTATGTTGTACTCATCTTGATCAACAAGAATTTTGTTATCATCATCAATGTAGTTAGGATTTCCCCTATACACTATTATTGGTTATGCAGGAGGAGGATAAGAATTCATGATGTCAGATGAAACAAATACAGATCAAGAAGATGGGAATAGATGATGAAAAGATAAATAGGATGGATTGGAAGAAGACAAAAGAAGAGATCTTAAGATTTGTTTTGAAAGCTAAAATTGGGATTTAGATTAAGCTCAGGTTGGGATTGGATTAAAGCTTATATTGGGATTGGATTGAAGCTCAAATTAGGATGACTAGAGGATGTGATGAGATGCAAAAGGATTGATGAGATAGGATCAGATGATTGATTAGATAATAAGATGAAATGGATTCTAACCCCAGCTCAGAGATTTAACTTATATGGCGCAAGGTGTTGACGATCGGATTGGATTGCGAAAAGATATTACAAGACCAAATCCACCTCAGGATAGAAGTAGATTGATTGGGTTGTAATGATGATTAACTAAATCAGGATGAATGAAAATATTGAGTAGGTGCAAATGATGACAATTAGGATCAAACACCTAAGCCAACTTGGATAAAAAACCTCATAAACAAAGTCTAGGAGATTTAAAAATGATGATGGATATGTGATGAAAGGATTCCCTAAGACACTTCTAAATGATTTAATTGATGAAATGATGAACTTTAGAGGATGTAGATGAAGTTAAATGATGATTACAGAGATAAATATAACCTTGATTGTTCTATCTAGAAAATTCACCCAAAGGTTGGCTGGTGGGGGACCAAACAACTACAAACACTGAAGAACAGGTAGAGGTGATGAAAGAACGGGAAAGGGTGACTGAAGAACCGATAGGGGGGAATTTGAGGATTTCCTAATGGGGTGAAAAATTCTCCTATAAGGATTTAGATAGGGGCTTAGATGAAGAATGGGATGAGAACGGAGGAAACAACACCAAAACGGGTCTAAACGGGGTCCCAAACAAAGAACGAGATAGCCAACGAAAAGAATGGATTCAAATAAACAAACCTAGAGGGAGACTCAAAGTGAGGGTAGGACCACCAATGGATAAATGGATATGCTTAAAATTATTGAAATGAGGACTTAGACGAAGAATGAGGCAGAAAACGGTTGAACGGACACCAAAACGGACCTGAATGGGGTCTCGATGAAGAAGAAAAGGCAGATTCACCCTTCTCTTTAGGTCCAAGTTTCCCCTATTAGTAAAATGTCATCCAAGTCAAGGGAAAGGTCACCCAAGTCAAGGGGGATGAAGAACAGGTCCGAAAATGGTCGAACAGACACCAAAATAGACTCGAACGAGGTCCCGAATGAAGAAGAAAAGGTAGATTCACCCCTCTATTTAGGAACAGGATTCCCCTATTAGGGTAAGGTTACTAAAGTCAAGGAAAAGGTCACCCAAGTCAAATGGGCTGAAGAACGGGTCCGAAAATGGCCAAACGGACACCAAAACAAACCCGAACGGGGTCCCAGATGAAGAAGAAAAGGAAGATTCACCCCTTTGTTTAGGGCTAGGTTGTGCCTATTAGGTAAAGGTTACCCAAGTCAAGGGAAAGGTCACCCAAGTCAAGGGGGATGAAGAACGGGTCCAAAAATGGTTGAACAAACACCAAAATGCACCCAAACGGGGAAAGGGATGACAAAACGAATGAAGGAATTTGACTAAATGGATCCATATGGAGACTTGGAGGGAGGATAGTACCACAAATGGACAAGATGGATATTCCTAAAGTGATCAGAATGAGGACTTGGATGAAGAATGGGTCTGAAAACAGCCAAACGGACACCAAAACGGACCCGAACGGGGTCTCGGATGAAGAAGAAAAGGCAAGTTTGCCCCTCTCTTTAGGGCCAAGTCGCCCCTATTAGGGAAAGGTCACCCAATTCAATGGAAATTTCACCCAAGTAAAATTCAAGGTCGCCCAAGTCAAAGGGGATGAAGAACGGGTTCGAAAATGGTTGAACGGACACCTAAACGGACCCGAATGGGGTCCCAAATGAAGAAGAAAAGGAAAATTAGCCCCTTTGTTTAGGGCTAGGTTGCCCCTATCCTAGGACTAGGTCACTTGTCTTAGGGATAGGTCACCTATCTTAGGGCCAGGTCGCCCCTGTTAATTGACCTAGACTTAACTTGGATAAAAATGGCTATGGAAAAGGATAGAAAACACAAAAAACAAGCAGAAGGAAAATACTGACTTGACCAAATAGAAATGCACTGGTTTCAAACAAAAAATATAGTTCAAACAACACAAGCCTAAGATTAGTGTGAAGGGTATGGCCAACACGGTCCTCTAACTAGGTTGAACAAGACAAACTAGGGAGTCCCCAATATACACATGGTACATGGGGCACAATCGTGAACACTAGCCCATATATAGGTGTGAATCAAGAGCATCCAATGAGGTACTAGAAGCTTGAACCAAATCTTCACATCTTATCTAGGTATCACCCTAGCTTCAACGCTCCGCCAAACACGACGTGGCTAGATTGAGGTAGAGCTTTCGCTCATCCCCCTTTATATACCTACCGGTAACGCATGGTTGGAATCATCCCTTGGGGTGATGAAATACCCAAGTAGGTCCCACTAAAAGAAGACACTAAATGTTTTTGGCTAGTCCCCATGCTCACACGAAGTGCAAGGGTAAAGCTTGAATGATCTAGTGCCTCCTAGGTAAGACAAATGATGAAGTGGACTACAATTTCTCTTACCTAGGATCACCAAATGGCATAAGGGGATTGGATACATCAATAGCCCACTTTAAAATAATTACAAACAATTATTTGGACTCCCCTAATTAGATCTATGTTCCTAGCTAATATGAAAATGATAAACAAACAATCTAACTAATGTACTTGGCCCGCTCCTCCTGCAACAAACATGTTAGAAGTTTTGACTTTAAGTCTTCAACAAGCATGAAACAACTGCACAAATGTTAGTAAAAACAAGAGAACTCACCAAAAAATCAAGTTAAAGGGTTAGTACTAAGAAAAATAGTAAGAAACAAACCTTGGAAATGAGCTTCAAGTATCTATTTTTACCTTAGTTGCCTCTGTCTGGGGCAGAATCACCTCTGTTTAGGGCCAGGTCACCCTTGTCTTAGGGCTAGGTCATCAGGCATGCCAAAAATTTGTGCAAGTGATTTTTACTATCCTAAGATGCAAGACAAAATAAAATGCAAAAAGGAAAACACTAACAAACACTCAAGATTGGCCTAAGTTGAATCCAAATAAAATACAAAGAAAATGGAACTTTTTACCTTATTTGAATTGATGAGTTTGGCTGTCCCTTTTTGATGCTTGATTGTGTGCTCCTTCAATAGAAAATGATGCAAAAATGGATGCAAAATGATGGAGAGATGATGAGGAATGCAATGGTGAAAATGGGTAGTGTGACATGTGTGGTAGGTGGATGCAATGAAAGCTTGAAGGCTACAATAATGCAGGATGAATGCTTGAGAGTTGAGTTGCTAAGTTGCTTGAATGCTTGAATGAGAGTGAATAATGAAAAAGTGTTGTGAAAATGAGACCAAATCTTCCATTTTAAGGGAAGAGTCTCTAGAGAATTGAATGGCCAAGATTTAGCCAACATGGACAAGATGGAGGGTTGTGGTGAGTTGAGGACTCACAAGCCCTTAGATCTTACCATGTGGAAGATGATATGTGAAAATGATGGGTAATGTAGAAAGAGGACATGCGAGGTGGAGAGAGGACATGTGAGGTGGAGGTACTTGCAAGTACCTTGGGATTAGGGGAGGATTTCCTCAAAAATGAAGTTCTTGTCCCCATATGAGGGTGATGGTGACAAGTGAGGAATTTTAGAAAGTTCTCTCTTATCATCATGGGGATGAAAGAGGTTGTTGGAGGAATAAATGTGAATTTTAAATTCACATGATTGGTAGTACCTTGGGGATAAGACAAGGTCCTCTTAAAGGAGGTCCTTATCCCATGTGACTGATGTGACCTATGAAAGAATATGGGGAAGATAAATGCATTGAATGAATCAATGTGAATTTTAAATTCACATGGGGAAGAGGACATGGGTAATTAAAAATTCCATTGGATGTGGGAAGAGTTTACTAAAGGGCTGATTAGACTAGTTAATGAAGGATTAGAAGAGAGTTAGGTGGCTAATGATGATTAGGATCCAACTTGCAAAAGTTGGAGGATGTGACACATCCTAATCATGGATTAGGGATGTGTCACATCCCTAATGATGAGAGTAGGAGATGAATTAGGATTAATTGTGGATGGGACATAAAGGCAATTAAATAAGTGGGTTATTTATTTAATTCCTTGGAAGAAAGGGATAAAGGGGTAAGGTATTTAATTATTTAACTAAATATCTTAGGGATTTAGAAGACTTTAGGGGTATCAATTAAATAATAGTAACATAATTTAACTAATGTGGATAAAAGGATATTTAGACAAAAAGGGTAAATTTGGCCAAATATAAGTGGTCAAATTTAGATCTCTACACTCACTAACCAGAGTAATGGTCTTATCTCAACTGAAATGTCCAACCAATCCTCCACTATGATTCTCCTTGATTAGATTCTATCTCATATAACTCATTGGAATGCACAATTGGCTTCCTCTAAACAACATACGATCTTGGATTAAGAAATCCAACCATCTTCTCCTATATAAAGTAACAGGTTCCAAACAAGCCTTACAAGCTTATGCAAAGTCCAGATCTTTAGGATACAAACTTTTGAGTTCATATAACCCAACAACCTCTATATTCATCTCTATCAACAAATTTTTCCTTCTACTTAAGGCATCTACAACTCTGCTTGACCTTCCACTCTTGTGCTTCAAAACAAAAGTATAACTCTGCAAAAACTCAGCCCATTTTAAGTGCCTTTGATTTAACTTTCCTTGACTATTGAGATACTGCAAAGCCTGGTGACTAGTATATAAAACAAGTTCTTTTGGAAATAAATAGTGTCTCTATTTCTTCAAAGCCTGAGCTATAGCAGAAAAATCTTGATTATAAATAGAATATTTCTTCTTAGCATCATTCAACTTCTCCCTAAAATAGGCAACAGGCTTACCTTCTTGACTCAAAACAACTCCTATGATAGTGCGACTAGCATCACAATCTACCTGAAATACCTTATTGAAATGTGGAAGTGCCAAAATAGGTTGCTCTATGAATTTCTTCTTCAACATATCAAAACTCTTTGCTGCTCCTCCAGTCCATTTAAAATCCTTTTTATCCCCTCTCATTGCTCCATTTAGAGGTGCACAAATACTACTAATATTCTTAATTAAATTTCTATAAAAAAAATTCTAGACCATTAAATGATCTTACCTCTATAACACTCCTTAGGTTAGGCCATTCAATGATAGCTCTCACCTTATGGTTCTATTTTAAGACCCTCTGTTGAGACAACAAATCCCAGATACACCAACTCTCTCCTCACAAAACTACATTTCTTCAAATTAATCAACAAATTCTCCATTAGCTTCTAAAAAAATCTTCGGATATGCATCAAGTGCTCCTCCAATGTCTTATTGAAAATAAAAATATTATCCAAATAAATAATAAATTTTTTTCCTAGAAATCTAAAAAAAAGGAGTATGGCAAAAAAGCAGAGATCGACAAGAAATCCCTAACAAAACTTGAAAATCCATTGATATGGAAGACATTGTAGAAAGTGATATTTTTGAACTCGGACACACTACAATCATTGGTCGTGTCCTAGGGAAATATAGACAGAGGAGCAAAATAAGAGCCTGTGTCAAAAAGAATTGGCCATCTATCCAAGAATTATATTTCACACAGAAACAATTCTTATCATCGAATTTTCTAATGAGGGAGAAATGAATAAGACACTAAAGAATGGTCCATGGATGTGTGACGAATCATATGTCTATTCCCAAAGATGGGTACCGCATTTTGATCTAACTGTAATGGAGCCTGTAGACAAACCCGTTTGGATGAGACTGTATAATTTTCCATTCGAATTCTGGTGTGAAGACAACCTTAGAATGATTGGTAACAATATTGGTGCAACCCTTTCAATTGATATGGGAAATGATGATCAGATTCAATATGCTAGGATAAAGTTAATTTCAATAAATAAAATTCCCCAAACCTTAAATTTGAAAATGGCTGTGGGCATCTGGCAACAAAGGATTGAAAGTAAGGAAGAAAATTTCTTCTGTCTAAGATGTCGAAGGAGGAATCATAATGAAGAAACTTGTAGAATTCCCCCAAACAAGGTCCGGAAGACTAAGAAAGTCAATCATACTCAACCACACCTAGTTGAAGATTGTGATCCAAAAGTGAAGACACCTGAAGGCCCAAAACCTATCGAAGAGGGGGAGAAATTGCCTGCAAAGGAACCCAAAGATCTGAACACGGTGAATTTGAACGATGACACCATTAATCTAAACCCAGGTTTCGGGGGAGAGGAAATGGAAATAATTGAATTCTGAGAGCCACTAAGCCAATTGTCAATGGACCGATTCTAGGAACCCCAGGACTCCTAAAGATGCCAATGAGGATGAATTGGATATAATTGACATAAGAACAATAGGCCAGATGGTGGAAAAATCTCAGAAGATGGGTACTCCCAAACCCAGAATGGGGAGGAAGATGAATAAAAGGAAATGCTCAGAGGATGGATTACTACCAGACCGATCATCTATCAGATCATACCTACTAAGATCCAGGGGAGGCAAGCCCTCCTCTAGGGGACAATGAAGGTCCTCACCTGGAATGTTAGGGTCCTAAACACCCCTAAACAATGACGTATGATCAAACACCAAACTGAAACTCAATTGATCGACATAGTGCTTTTATAGGAAACTAAATCATCAAAGAGAATGTAGAATTATTTGCTAAAATCTACTTCGGATGGGTGGGACATGCCCATAATATTGTTGGAGCATTAGGGGGCCTTTGTATTATGTGGAGACCAAATAAGGTATCAATATTCATAATTTTTTTTATCAGAATTGGATCAAATGCAAAGTCAAAAGTGTGAATTTGAATTGTCATTTCATCCTTTACAACATATATGGTCTGGTTAAAATTGTTGAAAAATTTGATCTCTAGACGATCTTAAAACAAGACCTAGAGGGTCTAAATGACAAGGCGATTTTGGTTGGCGACTTCAACACTATTCTACACCTGAGTGATAAAATTGGCGGGCTTGGGAGAATGGTGCAAGCCCAAAAAGAATTCAAAAATTTCATTACAGATCAGGGACTGACAAACATCATACCTACAAATGGAAAATTCACTTGGACAAATAGAAGGCATGGCTTATCCAATATTGCGGAAAGATTAGATTGACTCTTTGTCTTAGAGGAATGGCTGGAGACATCATCATTACCCAGTGCTTTGATTAAACCATGCCCAATTTCTGACCATTACCCAGTGGAACTAAACATTTTAGAAGATTCACAACCTGGGAAACCACAATTCAAATTTGAAAGAATGTGATTTCAGTGGCCGAGAATGATAGAAATCATTAAAGAATGGTGGCTGGAATCCAGGCACATCAAGGGCACAAGAATGTTTTTTTCTATAAACGGTTACAAAACTTGAAGGAAAAACTAAAGGTATGTAATATAACTATTTTTAATAATAACTAGAATAGCTATTTATTCCAAAATGGAATGTCTGAATTTCTATAAAGAAAAATAATTAATTATGGAGTATGATGAAATATTGGCAAGGGAATAATGCTATTGGAGATCTAAATCCAGAGAATGTTGGTTGAAGGATCGTGACCGCAACACAAAATTTTTTCATAACTCCACAAAAATAAAAAGAAGTTGGAATAAAATCACCCAAATTACACACAGGGAGGGAAGAATCTTAACAGATGTTAAGGACATTCAAGCTGAAGGTGTCCATTTTTTCAGTTCTTTATTGGGCGGTGAAGGTAGTGCGGATATATTGAACAATGATTTCTTGAATTAGGTTCCCACTTTAGTCACCAATGAAGATAATCAGATGCTAATTACACCGATCACCCTTGAAGAGCTCAAGACTGTCGCATTCTAGTTGAATCCGGACAAGGCCCAAGGCCTTGGCGGATTCACTGCTTCGGTGTTCCAAAACTATTGGTACTTTATGGCAAACGATATACTTGAAGTTGTGGAAGAATCAAGGAAGAAAGGAATTATATTGAAGGAATTGAATAACACCAACATTGCTTTGATCCCTAAGAAACAATATGTACAAACCTTTTTAGATTTCTGACCTATCTCGCTATGCAATACAGTATACAAAATTGTAGCAAAAATAATGGCAAACAGACTTAAGCTCATTCTCCCAAAAATCATATTGGTTGAACAAAGTGGGTTTGTGCCCAATCGGAACATAGTGGACAGGATTGTGATTGCACACGAGATCCTCTATTCAATCAAGAAGGACAAATTGAGAGGAATGATATTTAAATTAGATGTTAAAAAAGCATATGATCATGTACAGTGGAGATTCCTTATGTTGACAATGAAGAAATTTGGTTTTTGTGAAAAATGGATGGATTGGGTATTTTCATGCATAGCCACTCCTTGGTACCCAATGCTTATTAATGGTAGCCTGCATGGCTTCTTTCAAGGTGGTTGAGGATTATGGGAGGGTGACCCTCTATCTCCATTCTTATTTTTAATCATGGCAGACGTGTTGAGTCGTAAGATTTCGACCATAACCAAGTCAGGCATTTGGAAGGGAATTAGTGTTGTGCCCTCACTTCCCCCTTTCACTCACCAGTTATTTGCGATTGACACATTATTATATAGACAAGCCTCTTTGGATGAAGCCATGAGTATAAGGAAGATCCTGGATGAGTATTGCTTGGCCTCTGGTCAATAGATCAACAAAGAAAAGTCAAGGATATTTTTTTCAACACCGGACAAACAATGCAAAGGAGAATTGCCACAAACTTGGGTTTTGGAATAGAAAAAATACCTACAACATACCTGGGTGTGCCACATTTTTGTGGATCAGTCAAAAAATCTATGGAAGGAGGTGGTGGAGAAAGTTGGGAAAAAACAAAAAGCTGGAAAGATAGGTGGCTCACCATGGCTGGACGCTTAACAATGATCAAGTCCATACTTGTTGCTATACCAATATACATGCTCTCCACAATGGAAATCACCAAAAACTCTGCACAAGAAATAAAAAAGCAACAAAGACGTTTCCCCTGCGATGGAGCAAATGAGAAACACAAGATCCCTTTGGTTGCCTAAGATGTGATCAAACGCCCCAAAGAAGTTGGGGGTGTCAGAATTAGAGATATCATGTTACAAAATAGAGTCTTAGGAGAAAAACTCATATGGAACATGTACATAGACCCTGAAGCCCTGTGGTTTTGTGTTCTTTAGAATAAATATCTTGATGAAGACTCACCAGAGTGTATTTTAACTATTGCAAACCCACCGAATGGGTCTGCCCTATGGAACTTTACAATAAAATGTAGAGACATTATCACTAATCATTTATCTTGGAGAATTAAAGACGAAAGTAAGGCCAAGTTTTGGATAGATCCGTGGAACGGGTATAGACCACTAATAGATCTACCCAGAATGATTAGAGTAATGGAGATCACTATCCCATTAATGGGGGAGTTGGTTCAGGACTATATGGAGCTACATCGAACCAACAAATTCCCATCCTTTAGGTGGAAAGGTATGGACATGTTGGACATTGATAGTAGGAAGACTCTTAAGGTAGAGTTGGCTTCTAGACACATTATCTTGGGTACTGGGGTGGATGAAATCCTCTGGTGTGTGGCCAAGTCTGGTAATTACACCCCCAAACTTAGTTTCAAAGTAACTCATAGAATGTGGGAGAAATGCACATGGAAACTTGAACTATGTTACAGCCCCCATAATCTCCCAAAGGCAGGTGCCTTTGCCTAGTTGGTTGTACAAAATCGTATTCTAACTGGTGACAAGTTATTGAAGGTAGGTTTTGTGGGACCATATCGATGCCCATTATGTTGCAATCATTCTGAAACTCTTGATCATCTATTGGAATAATGTGATATTGCTCAAGAATGCTGGTGTTTATTCCTAGGGAAGTTGAACTATCACAAGCCTTGGCCACAAAAATTAAAAGAAATATTCACTTGCCGGCCAATTCTTCACAAATCTGCGGTTTCGCGGGGACTCTGGTATTCCATTCCAACAACGGTGATCTAGCACCTTTGGAAGGAATGAAACTCATGTATCTTCAATGAAAAACCTTTGAATGTGGCATCAATCTTAAGAAAAATTGAAGTGGTTGTGTGCGAACATGTGAACGTTGGGTTGGCTAGAAAACAATACCATCAATTCTCATCATGGGATGATCAAATTTCTAGAATATGGTCACATCTTATTCCTCTGAAAGGGGACACAATAAAAAATAGGAATGATAGGAAGGAAGCTCAGTGGTGTCTTCCCCCTCGGGGCCACCTTAAATTAAATTTTGACGACGCTGCATGTGGGAACCCAGGTCTATCTGGGGTGGGATTTTTAATCAGAAACGAACATGGAAAATTGGTCTGGGGCGGATCTATTAAACTTCTTGTAGGAACAAACAATGATGCAGAATTTATGGCCCTATTGAATGGACAAAAACTATGCAGAGAAAAAGCTATTTCAAATTTGGACATTGAAGGTGACTCAATGAAAGTGATCTGAGCCATTATTATTGGTAAGGCCCCAAGTTGGAAATCAATGATGTGACTTGAAGAAATTCAGAAAATATTGAAGGAAATCGGTGAGTACAACATTAGACATATGTTTTGGGAAGCCAATACGAATGTTGACTTCCTCTCTAATCACACCATCGACCAGCCAGAGGTGTCCATTATCTCAAACGACTGGAGGGCGTGGAAAGGTTTCACTCTAGTTGAGGGATCAAATGAAATGATTTCCATGTAAGCTACCAAACTAAAGCATGATACATATGACATAAGACTTAAAGTACATGGAAAATGATCAAGTTTGGTGGCTTCCAGTAGACTCCTGGAGGATGAATGGAAAAAGGTGCAGAGGTTAACTTCCATCTTCTTAATATCACATAACGGAAAGCAATACTATGGTGCTCAAAAAACTCCATTTCACTCGAACAATACTCAAGAA
Organism: Sequoiadendron giganteum; assembly: GCA_007115665.2. NCBI lineage: Eukaryota > Viridiplantae > Streptophyta > Pinopsida > Cupressales > Cupressaceae > Sequoiadendron > Sequoiadendron giganteum. The sequence continues at coordinate 66,723,932 of CM021102.1, forward strand.
AATGATATGCATGAAACTATACTGTTCCTCAAGGAAGGCTTGTGCAAGAATATTGGAGCCAGGTCCTTTCTAAGTTGCTAGTGTGATCTCAAGAGAACACGGTGTCGTAAGGATCCTCTTTTTTTCTCTCTACTCATGAAAATTTGTAATGATTCCTTTTATTAATGGAAAGAAGATACCCCTATGGTAGCAATTTTCTTTAAAAAAATAATAATAAATTTTCCTATAAAATATTTCAATACCTCATTCATAAGCCGCATAAATGTGCTTGGTGCATTGGTTAGCCCAAAAGGCATGACTAACCACTCATACAAGTCCTCCTTGGTTTTGAAGATTTTCTTCCATTCATCTCCTTCTATAATCCGAATATGGTGATATCCATTCTTCAAATCTATCTTCATGAAGTACTTAGCTCCAATCAAACAATCCATAATGTCATCCATTCTCAGCAAGGGAAATCTATACTTGATGGGGATCTTGTTGATGGCTCTAGAATTTGTACACATTCGTCATTCCCCATCCTTATTTTTTTCTAGTATTGTAGGTATTACACTTGGACTTAAACTCTCTCTGATAAATACCTTCCGCAACAACTCTTGCACTTTTATATTCAACTCTTCACTCTCTGCTAGAGTCATATGATGAGCTACCTTATTCAAAAAATTGGCTCCAGGAATCAGGTCCATCTGATGACTAATATTTCTTACTGGAGGCAAACCTTCAGGTATGTTATCAAAAATAATAGCCTAAAACTCATTCAACAAATTTGAAACCTCTACAAGTACCTCATTAGTATGGTATACTCAAGAAAAGGGTTAACATTTTAATGTCTAGAGATAAGAGGTAGATCAAGAAGATAAATAAGGAAACTGTAAATTCAAGAGCATGACTGAAAAGTGGTATACTTGGTGCATCTAATTCAACACCTAAATCAGGAGAGGAAGCTCCTACATAAGATAAGGAAGACACTCCTTTCGGTACTGGTGATGCAAACGTACCACTGGAAAAGAATGACACAAATATTCCTCTGGAAACAAATGTTCTTCTAGAAATTAATGTTGCTAATGAGCCTCCAAATACTGAAAAATAGATTGAAGAGAATGTTGAATCAAAAATACATGATGCTACTCCTCCGGTACATACTACAGAAGAAAGAGATAAAGTTGAAGAAGAAAAGGACAAGGATGAAAGTGACAAAGAAGAAGAAAATATAGAAGAAGAAGAGAAGATGGAAGAAAAAAAGGTAGAAGAAGAGAAAGTTGAGGAAGAGGAAAAAAATGAGGAATCAGGTGAAAATGCTAGAAAGAATGAAGAAGAAACAAAGTAGGTAGTTGAATCACAAATGTCCTCCAAAGAATCATCCTTCGATGATGATGTTTTGAAATGCCTACTATCTAAGCAAATCAAATTCCACCTGGTAATTTCTTCAGAGCTGCTTCAACTTCTCATGACTCAAGGCTATGCGGATCTGGACAAGATTTTTCTTGTGCATAAAATGGTATTGGGTGATGCATTGCATGCATCTAGTAGAAGATAAATCCTAGATATGCATAAAAAAGGAACTAAGATTATCGATGAAGCCATCAAGACATTACAGGAATTCATGCCTAGTACATCAATTGACTCATCTCTCACTCTAGTAGAAACCCTGAAACTTCTATTGGACTCCTTCAAGGAGTATGCCACCAGACTTGGAGAGAAGAAAAGATAGGATGTTGAAGAGAGATTGGCTGAGAAAATGTTATTGGTGCTTCATGATAAGTGTGCTCTGGCACACACTAATATAGAAAAGAGCCTTGAATCTGTAAAGGCTTGTGAGACTAAAGCAAACATCGTGTTTTCTTATTGCATAAGGTGGCTAGATGCCACACAAAGTATAAAATATCTTATGGACTCCATTGAGTCCCAGTTGATAGCTATTTCCAACACATACAATGCATCCAAGGATAGGAACAAGTCAACTTGGAATGCCATCTCTATGCATAGAGATAAATTGTTCATGTTACAAAAGCAAAAGGAAGAAATCATCAGAAAATTTAGTCTTCTTGGTGATAGTGTAAGGATGGAGTATACTTCGGTAGCCAATGCCTTGGCTAATGCTGATAAACTGGATAAGATCAATCTGACACCAAACACTTTGGATGAGGCTGAAGAAAGTTTAATTGCATTGGAGTCTCTAAAAAAAATGCTAATATCTACTAAACAGAGTTGGGAGAATGGTAAAATAGCCTGGCAAGGCATTTTCCAGGAGCTTCAAAGTGCTCCCTCCTCTAGGTAAAGTTTTTTTTTGGTTTACACATTGATTGGGTTAAAATCCTAAGGGGGATTTCATAATTTTGATTCTTTTTGTTGTACATTATTCCAGACCATGTGTACATATGTATATTCATATTTTTTTGGCCCGCTCTTTGTCCTTGATGTCAAAGGGGGAGAGAGAAAAGGGAAATTTCTATACATAGGAAGCTTGTAAATTCTTTTGGCACATGTTTCCATCAATGAAAAAGGGGGATATTGTTGGAAGAATGAAGAACACATCTCTTATTGCAACTTTTTTGTTTTCATTGATGTCACCATGATATATGAGGTGCAACTGCAAGTTCAAAGTCAATGATGATCCGGTATTCTGATCTGATAATGTAGAAATGTCCTCCAGTATTTTGGTCTACATTTCCCCTCCAGTGATCATTGTTGCTTGCAGTCTTGGGAAATGGTTTTTGGTTGTTTGAAGCATGCATGGCTAGAATATCATGTGTACAGGTGCTCGTGTTTGATGTTGGCATCATTTTGTTGTTTGAATTTTGTTATTAGGTATATCTCTGGATGATGCAATAAGTGGTTGAAGTTGTAATGAATTAAATTTTGTTTGAGCGATCCATGCCGACTTGGTGTAGCGTGCTACACACCTGAATTAGTTTTTGAGAATATTTTGTATTTTCTTGGAGCCGACCTAATTGGCGCTTGTGGACAAGTCAGATATATATACATGATAGTTTGGAGATTGAAAGATAAGTGAATGTGTTATGTGTGAATAGTGGTGTGTTGGTGGATTGAATGTGAATGCAAAAAGAGTGAATATTTGTATGCTAGCATGCAAATTATTTGAGCTACAAAGGAACCGAATCTTCACTTGTGAGGTGTATCTTCATTAGTTCATTCTCTAGCTGTAATCCATTTTGTTACTATATATTTTGTAGGTAGTGAGCCTCTCTTTTGGATAGTGAGTCTTGGCAGTGAGCCACTCTTTGTAATATCTTATAATCGGTATACTATATTATGAGTTAACCCTCACCATGTTTTTCCATTCTAGGTTTTCCATGTAAAAATATTGGTGTTGATGTGTTGTGTTTTTTCATATTATGTTAATGCTTCTACTTATCTTAACTATTACATGCATTGGATTAATTGGATGGTATTTGTTCAATAAGTTTAAGAAGATACTGATTCACCCCCCTCTCAGTATCTTAGATATTCAACAAGGTGTTATCTCCTTTCTGGTTCTGGCTACTACTAGATCCTTCACCCTAATTTTGATCTTCATTTCGACCTCCATATGACCATCTACTAGTCTTTCCACCATGACCTCCACCTCTTTTCTTGATTTCAAACCTTCTGTTCAACTTTTCTTCTACCTTCAAAGCAAACTGACATGCATCTTCAATGGTAGAAATTCTTACCAAACTTAGCTCTTCTTGAATGCTCGGCTTCAACCCATTTACGTAATAGGAAAATTCCTCCTTGTTGGCCTTAGAATGACCTCTTTTGATCAAGACTCGGTAGAATTATTTTGTATACTCCTTAACAGATTTTTTTGCTTGTTTCAACCCTTGTATCTTCTTCAAAAAATCCAACTCATAGTCACCAGGAATGAACTGTCTCTTCAATTTTTCCATCATCTGATCCCATCTTGTTATTTTATTTTTTTCTCTTCTATTTCTTTCCAACTAGACTTCTTTCCACCATATGCTAGCATGGCCTTTGCAAATTTGACCCTATCTAGGTCTTCTATTTCCTCATACTCAAAATACTCTTCCATGTCATCAATCCAATCGATCAGCTCCTCTAGATTTAGGTTTCCGGAAAAAATAGAAACTTATATCTTCAGCCTCTTTCCAATCCTGGAAATGGCCCTGATTAGTTTGACTTCTCTAGGTCTATTGCATCTCTTGATTCATCTTCGAATGGCTCCTCATCTTTAGCCTCATACTCACTTTTATCTCTTCTTCTAACATCAACTTCCTCTATGCAGCTCCTCTTGTAGTGCTTGAACTTGTCTTTGGAGGGCTCTAAAACCCTCTTCTGTTACCTTAACATTTCTTCTACCATGGTTTCTTTGTGGAGGCATCTTTTCTCACAAACCCACAACCACGATTCTTGGTGCAAACTGCCTCATGTTCAACAATTTGTTTACACACTTAGGAAAACCCGCTTTGATACCACTTGATGAGGGCTACACCACCAAAACCCAACAAAACACAACAATAGATACCCACACAGAAGATGCGAGACAAAAAATAACCCACTTTCAATTATTTTAAGAAAAATGAAATTATAGATTCAAAACTTACATGCTATAGCCTCATCGGCTTGATTCCTTAAAACAAAATCAATTCTGAAAGAAAAACTATTATTCAGAGCCACAATCTCCACTAATGGAGCCACCTTCTACAACCCCCACTTAACCCTTTTATTTTACCCAATAACCACCCTAGAATGTTCTAGAAACTTCAACTTTCCCTTTTGTTTTGGCGCCAAAAGTCCCATCGTTTGATTTCTAGCCTAGGAAGAAATTTTTTAATGAAATTCACTTTTTAGAGGACCAACGTCGCGGGGCCATAAATTTTGATCTAGGTGTCCGATTTTCTATTATTGCATATCATTGGAAATCTCTCAATGAGATCTACAACATGTTAACCCATAGGTTAGTTCATCCACTTTTTGAGATGTTTTGAGGCCTGTAAAGTTTTATATTTTAATTTGAAGCTACATTGGAGAAATTTCCCGAGACAAAAACTTTAATATCTCCCAAACTGTTGAAGGTATTGAGGTGATTCTTTCACGATAGAAAAAAAATTTCAGCTCTACTCCTTCGAGTAAATTTTTAGGTCCATATGAGCCTGGTTAGGCTGACATACTAAAAATATTAAGTGCCCATTTTTTGCTATTTTTGATGCCTGATTGTCTTACACCCCTTAAGTGCCATCATGGGACTCAAAAAAACTAACAAAAAAGATTTTTTTTTTTTAGGTGATGCAAGATTGCCCTTACACCATTGGATGCTCCTGCACCAAGTTGTGACTAATATGATCGAGTACTGAATATTGCAAGTCAATGAGCGATTAGAAGAAAAGGCTAAGGCACAAGACCATTAGGGTTTAAGAAGGTTTTTAGGCCTTAGGGGGACCCTAAATGATGGATAGGGGTCATTGTTGTCATAATTTCCTAATCATTTAATCTTTTAATTGTCGACCTAGGAGTGTCTAAAGCTATCTACAGTAAGAGTTGGATTGGTTTTGGGGGGTTTTGTTATTGTTTCGTTTTGTCAGGAGCGGTTCAACTTTGTTCCTTGTTTATCAGAAGTGTTTCTACACTATTCTCCTAAGTTCTTATTTACTTAAACTTATTCTAAAACCTTTAAATGAAACAAAATATTTTAGAACAAAATATGTGCAGAGACAAGATGTGTTTCGAGCTAGATTAGATCATTAGGAATGGATTCTAAACTTAATCTATTTACATAAAAATGAGAATCTATTTTAACTTGAATTCAAAATCTAAATAAGCAACAAATTTTAAATCTAACTAATTCAAAATCAATCTATTCCATTCCATATACATCCAATCTATCAAGTAACAAGTCTTTCTCTGTGCATTATCCATTAAGAACATACTACTTATCAAAGATGAATGAACTATTCTGCCTTAAATCTAATTAACTAGAATTTAAACTAAGTGAAAACATAAAGGATTCTATTTTATCAACACAACAATGAATTAAGATCATAACAATGAAATTCCAATTTTAAAATCTATTCTAACATTCACCTATGAGAGAGATCTGAATGAAAACAATAATGAAGATGAACTAAATAATTAGCAGGATCACCTTCCTTCGATAGAGCAGGCCCTACTCTGTCTCTAGAGGGATCTAACATAGAATGGGAACAACTTCTCTTCTTTATTTCATCAAATTGGCCCAAGGAAGGGCAAAGTAAAAAAATTTCAACTGAGAATTGAAAAGAATGACTAAAAACAAAAAAGTAATACAATCTACTCCTTCTAGTGTCTAACTAACTTTGAGAGTGGATACATATATCCTTCTCTTATTTGAAAAGAAAGAAAACGTGGGAAATTAAACTAACTCTAGATTATCAATATAGTTTGGAGCACTTCAATAACAATCATGGGGATCTTTGTGGTCATCTTCAGTTAACTTCAATCAAAACTGCAGAGGTGGATTGTGTGCAAGATAGAAATTTTTTTTGGCCGATAATTAAGTTGATCAAGGCTGTTGAGTCATAAACAGTAGGCCACCAATTTTATTTTGAATGAAAAAATAGTTAGTATTTCTCTTGATCCATAATTACTTCTTCTAGTAATAAGTTAAACACATATCCATGAAACATTCACACATTAAATATCATTTAATCATGCATTCAAAGAGAAATAAGAATTTATATAAAAGTATTCATATTCTAAGTCTTCATGCCTAATTAAGTCCATAAATGAAGCATATAAAAGATAATACCATAAGTTTTAAATCCAAATATAAAGTATCAAGTGTGAAATTTAGAAAATATATGAGGTCTCCATGAGCCCTCATCATCCTCCCCCTCCTTCTCTTAACCATGTCCTCATGGTTATAGATTGATCACATCAGGGATGTCTTTGTTCAAAGTTTCAACCCACAAGGCACAGTAAAAAATGCCTCCTATGTATTCTTTTGCTATTCTACATTTGTTGGAAAAACCTTGGTTATGTTCCAGTTTCTCATACCATGAATTCAAGACTTTTGCAGGTATCATTTCTAATGCATTAATTTTTGGGGTTGGCATAATGATAATGGGAATTCTGAATCTCATACCAATCCATAACTCTTGTTGTTTTTGTATTAAATTGATAACATGTCTGATCCTTGTCAAGCTCCATCTGATGTTGTTTGGACTAACCGGTTCTCTTCTTTTCAATGGATCAAGAATAGAACTAAATCTCTCTTTACATGCATCATGAGCCAATGGGATTAATGTGCCTTCTACATCTTGATAACATGCAATACTCTTTAATATATTAGACACATAAATAAGAGAAACATCATTTAATCTAGCCACAAATATAAATTTCTTGATATAGTTAATTGCTTCAGGCATTTCTCCTCTCATTGGTAATCCATATCTTTTTTGTGCATCCTTGTACTCTCCCATTCTATTTCTCCATTCAACTTGATTCTGCAGTAAAGAGAAAAATGACCTTATTTGGAGTTCTCCAACATAAATATTTAAAAATTGAATCATCTATGTCTCCCATGAGGAAAACATGCTGATAGAACTCACACATCTAGTTTTGAACACTCATATGACTGTTGAAGTATGATTTGTGAAATTCATTATCAATCTGGAAATCAGTAGGTCTTTGTAGCACTAGTTGATTCAATTTCCATTTTAAAAACAACTCTCTTAGGAACAAAGCATACATCCTTGAAGGTTTTCTTGTTGCTACAAGTGCAAATGCTATATCCACTACTTCAATTAATCTCTTTTATGCTTCATCCCTCTCTTTAGTAATTTCTTCTACCTTATTTTGAAGTTGTATATTGAGTTGCTTGTACTTCATTATAGCAAGAGAAATATATCATGGTTTTGTAGTATTTTTCTTTTCCTCTAGTGGAGGTAAACAAAGTAATCTTGAAGATGAAGATATAGTCTACTCTAGTTCTTTCTCTTTAGGAGTTTCCTGTTGCTTTCTTTCCATTTCTTCCTTCAATCTTTGAATCTCATTATCTTTTTGTTCACATTTCATATTTACTTTCCCTAAGGTTTCCTTCACACTCTCCATTTATATTAACAACTTGTTTGTTTGTTGTTGCAACTGTGATTTCAACTCTTCTTCCTCCATTTCAGACTTTACAGCTTCTTCATCTTTTTGTTTTAACTTCATCTCCAATATCATGTTCTGCATTTTGTACTCTTCTATTTCCCTTTCTAACTTAGATAACCTAAGTGCAAATTGAATATGTCTCTCTTCTTCCTCCCCCAGGTTCACATTATCCTCATGCTCTCCCTACTGCTCTAGGGGTTGCTTTCCTTCCCTACAAACAAATACTTCTTCTGCTTGATTCTTGGACCAATTTAGAGAATTAGAGGTAATATTATGAATTTGGGTGTCCTCAAACACATGGAATTTTGGTATTTCAACATCCTCCTCAAAGAGTGGTGATAATGGTTTAGTAATTTCCTTTTCAAAGGGGGATTTTGGAACAAAACCTCCTTCTTGACAAGTAGGGCTTGAAATAGAAGTTTCTTTAGCAGGGGAAGATGGAAACAATTCTGGGGAATTATTTCTTGGAGATTGGGAATATTTTAGTTATTTTTCAATTTCTTCAGTGTCTGACTCTACAAATTCAATAATAGGAGGAGATGTTTGAGTTTTGTTTTTCCTTCCTCTTTTTAATTTTTTCTTTTCCTTGGGTTTTTCAAGTTTCTCATCTTGTCCCCTTTTCTTTAGTTTTTCTTTCTTCTCAACCTTTTTCTTCTTTTTGTTGCATTCTTCTTTGGAATCATATTCCTCTAGGATTTCAACTTGTTTTGCTTTTCTTTTATGAGAATATTAAGTTTCCTCAAAATCTTGTTTTCTAGGTCTCCCTATAGGTTTTACCCTAATTTCCTTTAAACCCTTTTCCTTTTCTACTTTCAAGGTTCTGCTTATAGGGGTTTTATACTTTGCAGACCCTTCTCCCTCGGTATGAATTAAGAATTCCCTCCATTTTTCCTCACCATTTTATTTTTGCATGAAATGATGCTTAATGATCAAATGCATTAAACCATGATGAGTTATTCTACTTTATTTTTCTTTGCATCTCATAGCCATATCACCTATTTGAGAAAATAGGAACACAGGTAAATTTACCCTTACCTTTGGTTTTGCTTCACCATGGTGAATGTGAATAAAAATTTGAAGAGATGTTCATAGGACTGTAGTGAATTGGCCTCACATGTGAAATAATTCATCAAACAATGGAAATTGATGCCCAAGGCTCTTGGAGAGTTCCTCGATCAATGCTCTTATTTTTCCCTTTGTGAATCTAAAATTTAGGCAAAGGTTTAGGGTCAACATGAAAAATTTCAAGGAGCTCCTTCAAATCATATTGGACTCTCTTTACAATTTCTCCCTCAACTGGAATTCTAGAGAGTGTACTGATGACTACTGTAGATACTTCAATGGCCTCACTCCTCACTACTGTGAAATTGATATGGAAATTCCTTATAAATTCTTGTATCACATCCCATTCATATCCTTCATATTTGAGGATGGGGTCTATCCAACCTACTCTCTGCAACCATCTTCTTGTTTCTCCATCAATAATGGCCTCCTTGGGTTCAGCCATTCTCTTGTAGCCCATTTTCACAAATGTAGAATTCAAATACTTTGAAACAAATTAAGAAATATACAGAAATGGAGATATTGCAAAAATGACAATAGGTTTATTTTCTTGAAAAATGACAATGGAGTGGCTCATGATTTCTTCTATACCTAAACATTAAATTCATTTCATCCACCATAATGTTTAGTTTCCTCAAAGTGGACTTCGCATGTATGAAACTTCCCATCAATCAATTTTTTGAAATTTGTTGACGATATGTGGCAACGGTTGATTCATTGGTGTTGATGTATAGACTGATTCATTTTTAAAACTATCCCTTCATGGTTATTACATTGAAAATAAAAATTAATGCCACCTCATCTTTCACCACTCAATAAATCACATTTGGAGTTTAAACATGATGATATGACCTTTTTAACAACTTTATGAAAAATAATTAATGCATTTAAACTTTGAAAATAAACACATCATATAAATGCCTACCTCATGTGAACTGATATTTGATGTTGATGGATAGTGTAATTTGATGGTGGAATCAACTGGAATAATCTCCATGATTTTCAACAATGATCAAAATCTATGAGATTTCATGAGATGGTATAATAGTCATTATCACAATTGATAAATAAAATGCTTTTCGTTCAATTCCTTCTTAGAATAAGAAGGAAACATGTTGGGCTCAACCCTTGTGGGAGCTCACTTTTCTCCACATGCTATGTCAAACCATGAAAATCTATAATAAATGAACCTTTACCTACACAATCAAGAAACAAGTTAGCAAAAGAATGAAGCTGAAAGCTTCAAATAGTGCATTAATTCCTCTGTTCTAACTAATCATCAATATTTTAGAGCTATTGAAAGTCTTTCTACCAAGATCTTCTTTGCATACCAAGAACAATCAATTAGAAGTAATCAGGATCTTTCTCATTCTACCAGGAGCCATCAAAATCTTTCCAAACTTGTACCTGCAAGAGACGAGAAGATTAGAAAAAAAAAAAATTGGGAAATAAACTGCCATTGCTGGTTTTCAATTTACTTCCTTTATTTAGAAGGTAAATCGCCATTTCTGGTTTTCAATCTACCTTCTTATTCAAAACAACTAAAAAATTACTAAGAACTAGACACTTCACCTAAAGAAGAAAAATCTTCCTTAGTCAAATGTTCTATCCTCGAGTGAAGTTCAATTGTAAATTCTTCTTTTAACGCTAGCTTATGATATAACTTAAGTCTGTGCCCATTTACCAGCATTGTTTTCTTCTCTTTGTCAATAGGTATCAATTGGATAGCTCCATTTTCAAAGAATTGCTTAATCTAATACGGTCCCAGCCATCTAGTATGCAAGTTGCCTTTGAATTCCTGAAACCTTGAATCAAATAGTAAGGCCCAATCTCCTACAGTAAATTGTTTACTGCGGATATTTTTATCATGCCATTGTTTCCTTTCTAATAATCTTAGTTTGATGCAAATCTTCCATTCTCATTTGATCTAATCTGTTTAATTGTAACACTCTGGTCCTTTGTGATTCAACTAGGTATATAACCACATTTAAAGTTGTTCTTAATGTTTCAAGCTCAAATTCTATAGGAAGAATAATCATATTCCCATAAACCAACTCATATGGAGAAAACCCTATGGTTGTTTTCCATGTATTGTATGCCCACACAACTTTTATCAATCTATCAGACCAGTCACTCTTTCAAGATGAAACTGTCTTGGTGAGTATGTTCTCCAGCTCTCTATTAGTCACCTCCACTTGCCCATTTTCTTGAGGATGGTATGGTGATGATTTCCTATGTTGCACTTGATATCTTTGGAAAAATGCCTGGAGAATCAAAGACATAAATTGTGGTCCTTGATCAAATACGATTGTTCTAGGCGCTCCATACCTCCATAGAATATTCTTGTATAGGAAGTCTGCAACTCTTTCTTCCTTAGCAGTTGTTAGTGTCTTGAATTCTTCCCACTTGGCAACATAATCAGTACATACAAGAATGTAATGATTTCCTATTGATGGTGGATCTATGGGATCAACAAAGTCGATTCCCCATTTCTCAAAAGGTTCTAAGGAAACTTATTTTTGTAGTGGTAGTTATGTAGAGCATTTGGGTCTTCCCATCCTCTGAAATTGATTACAATTCCTGATGTAATGTGCTGCATATTTTTTCATCGTGCCCAGAAATAACTTGCTTCAAGAATCTTATGAATATTTATTACTGTAGAATAATGTCCTGCACTTGGATCACCATGACATGCACTCAAAATATCATAGACATCTATCTCCCATACACATCTTCTCATAACATGATCTAGAAACATTTTAAACAACAAACCATTAATCCATTCAAATATGGAGCTTTCTCTAATTAATCTCTTTTGTTGCTTGGATGAAAAATAAGAACATTTTCCAGTTACTAAGTAATTAGAAATATCAGCAAACCAAGGTGATTGAACTGGGTGTTCATCAGGAAATGTGTCTTCCACTGGTTCATTATTTCCTTGCAAAACCATTCTAGATAAAAATTCAGACACAAAATTATCTTTTCTTGGTTTATCAACTATTGTTATATCAAATTATTGTAATAAAAATAACCATCGAATGATGTGTCCTCCCATCACAACTTTATTCATCAACTATCGAATAGCTGCATTGTTGATGGTGTTTTCTACATGGAAACAACTCAAACAAAATATGATATCCTATCTCTCTTGAAAGGTAAATCTCTATGGGGAAAGAGATAACCCCTGGGTCTCTAATGTTAGGTCTTGACAATGCAAAAAAACAACTCAGAGATAATGTGAAAATGCTGGTAATCACAAAGGGACCTCACTACAAGAAAATATTGGACTTTAAATTTATTAGATCTAAACAATGAATTGATACTTGAATCTTTAATTAAACCCATATAATAAAGAAATAGAAAAAGATGAAGGTTTCAGAGATAATTCTAAGACTACTTCTAACCCTAAGATTGATAATGCCAAAAGATAAAATGCTCAAAATGGACCGATCTCTCATAAACTACTTTCTGTTGGATCTAGATAAATCTGCAATTTCACAGAAATAGTGCAATCTTCTAAGGTATTTAAAGATTTTCAAATCACAAACATTCAGTCAAGTAATCTTGAACAAATCCTTATGATTGAACTAAGCACAGTTTTAAGTCCAGGCTAACTTTGCAAAGCAGCCAACAATCAACTAACTACAAAAAGTATGGACTAGAGATCATTGTAAACATTCCAAACATGAAACCCTAAGCATCACCAAACTATTTAACTACAAACTTATAAGAAATTTTAAAGATAGAACAAAAAGAACCATGCTAGATGAATCTTCACAAGATAGATACCAGATCACAATATCCTTTCTTATATTAAGTCATCCAAAATGGCAACAATTCCAGCTTTCTGTTACAACACTTGCTTGAAAATAAACCCTAATTCGCTCAAATATTAAATCTCTATTCTACTTCTCTATGCATATCATATATCACCTATATATCTCTCAAATGAGGCAACATGCCCATTTTATAGAGAATCCCCAAGATAGGTCGGCCCAAAAATAAGAATTTACAATAAAAACATGACCTACAAGAGGTCGGCCTCAAAAGATATTCGAATATAATATGAAATGTACAATTCGCACCAATTTCATCCAAGTCGGCCTAGGTATCAAAGGGTCAGCACATTGCATGTGACTAATGGGAAGCACAAACTTTGATGTAGCTCCATATAATTACTTCCCATCCTTATCTTTAGCTCGATCTTCTTCACCATGCACGACCAACAATACTCTGTCCAACTCAGCAATAGGTGGCACATGCAAAACCCTAACTCTTCTTTCAAGAGACTTAATATCATCCCTTGCCTACCTTATTGTACCATCCCAATCAGCTCTATTATTTAAGTATCTATCAGTAACTACAATGTAGGTTGCAGCATCATCTAGCTGATGTTCAGTGACTGGAGCTTCACAAACTGGAGAATAAACATCTCTCCACCGTTTCCTAAGTTGCTCCAGATTGAGATGCTTTAGAGCAAACTTTTTCCTTCTTGTCATAATTTCAAAGAATGAGATACACTTATCATGAATACCAGTCAAAGTGTCCTCAATCTACCTTCCTTGTTTGTGAATCTTCTTCAAGGCCTTCTGCCTCATATGCAAGATTTCGAACCATTCCCAAGGCTCAAAAACCCTTGGGAAAGGAAGAATCCCACTCTTTACCAATTTATCTTTAGTAAACTCCATGATCGTTCTGGTTTTTTGCAGTAGAAGATCAGTATCCTCTTTGTCTTGAGCCAGCATAGTCTTCAACCAGTCCACTGATCTCATGGCATCTCTTGCAATTGACAAGATATCTTTAATGGTAGTATCTCCCTTGGTTTGAACACCCTGCAACCAAGCAACTATGGCAAGTGTGGTGCCTTTCATCTTCTCAAGCTCAGAGATTGTTTCTCGAGGCAAGAAACTTGCAACAGAGGAGGAAGAGCCAATGGACTACAAGGGTTTCATCAATTCCTACAAGTACTTCTTCAGTTTCTCATTCTCTTTCTCCAATTCATGCCTAGTTTGTACAACCCTCTTCAATCTAGCCACAATTACAGCACTAGATCCTTCATACTCCTCAATGTCCTATTCCATAGATGCATGCCCTAAGTCAATAGTCCGCACATGATAATCCTTGGCAGTCACATTATCTCTATCTTTTTCTGAAGTAGGGTAGAAATGTGAGCCACTCTATTGCTTGACCCATCTCTCTCAATCCAGGACACAACCCTAGCCATCTTCTTAGTATTTCCTTTTTCAACATTGGCCATTAAGTCATCCCAATTAGGAGGAGCATCCTCTACTATTACCTATTTATTCCGTAATTCCTTATCCATCCAACCTGGAACAGTAGACTCAATTGGCACTATATCCTACCCATCTTGCTCCTGCTGGTTATTAGGGGCATCCTTCTCAACACTTGGCAGACTAGGGATATCCATAATTGGATCTTCCTTGTCTTGCAATTGCTCCTCTATAATAACCTATGTTGGTGAAGGGATCTTAGCCGGTATATCCTCCTGTTGAGGAAATTTACTCAATTTCTCTTTCGCAGGTGAATCCGCATAGGCCACCAAAGGGGACTGGATCACCTTGTCAATTTATGCCTCCACACTGTAGAGGTCTCCTTCCTAAAATTCCTCCTCGCCCAAGTCCTTAGGATCTTCATCCTTCCTTGGCTCTTCTTGTACACTACCAGTATTCTAAGGAATGGAGATACTTTCCTTTTCAGCAATGGGAGTAGTCACAGGAACATCCTCCTTCCTAGAAGCATCCTTTGGGGAAGGAGTCCTTGACCTCCTCATATATACTTGTGTTCTTTCCCCTAAAATCTCTACTTCTACCACTGGTGGTTCAACCTCCTTATCATTTTTAGGGGCCTCCTCCTATTTCTATGACAGTTTCACAAGCCTTGTTCTCTTTGTCAATGGAGGATTAACATCTACCTCTTCCTTCTCTTTTTCATCCTCTTTCCTCGATACATGTCTCCTCTTCTTGGCAATAGGTTTCCTTTATTTACCCACTTCTGCCGCCTTTTCAATTTGAACATCTCTAACCTGAATCTTGAAAGGAGAATCCACCTTTGTCTTACCTTTAGGATCTTGTTCGTGTGATTCCTCAGAAGAAGAATGAGACTCCAAGTCTCCCATAAAATCATAAGTACATTGGACACCCTCACTCTCCAATTCCAGCATTTTGTGTTTCAACCACATTTTGGTGTACTTGATTACCAGAGTCATGATTTGATCCAATTCTATTTTCTCTTCTTCTAACCAGTTGATCTCTCCAACTGGCTTGTCTTTCACCACCTCAAAGACATGACCCTGAATTAAATTTCCATCCTCTTCCACCTGGTCAGGGATGGCCTTCACATTGTATAACCTCACCATGTCCACTGGAAACCTGGAGAATTTCTTCTTCCTTACCTCAAATTTATCACCAAGGTTAACCCAATAATCCTCAACATTGACCTTATGGCTATACTCCCTACTGGCCTTCTTTTGTGCTTCACCAGTGATGTCAAACCTTGCTCTCTTGGAATGGAAAGAGAGACCAAAATTACTCATATCCTCCTCAGAAGCATGAGCAGACTAGATAGAAGGGTAGACCTCATTCATTCCTATCTTCAAGGGAAAATCATTCCCAAATCTTGTTTTATGTTTTTCTCCCTTTACCACTATGTCAAAATCACAAATCTGCCTAGTGACCTCCAACAATATAATATGATCAGTAGGGTACCTTGGGAGTTTGTAGGGAGCCCTCTGACAACCATCAATCCTAATGTAAGAGAAAGTGGGGAACTGGATAAACCATGCCCCATATCTCTTTATCAATTCTTTAGCTTTGTCAAAAATTCTCACATGCTTTGCACCTTGGAGTAATCTGGTGATATACATTGTGAAAGCATCGTTTGCTCTTCTATAGCTTCCTCTAGCTAGGTGCAGTTGTGGATATACCTCATATATTGCATCCTGCCCAAATGTACCTCTAGTGCTCAACCCCTTATACGGGTGAAATCTTGCCAATGCATACACCAAGTAGGAGGTCATGGTGAAATTCTTGGCTTGCAAGACATTACACAACTGCTCGTGGATCACTGCACTTATGGCACCTACCCAGTAGTAATCAATCCCCTTCTCCATCCAAGAAATAACATTAAACATCTAGCTCTCAAACACCCCTGCACTCTTCAATCCTACCAATCTATTGAGAAGAGTGATAACATTGTAATACTCCCTTTTGAACTTGAGCCTGAATAGCTACTTTGGAAATTTGGAGAAATGAGACTTGGGCTTCTCCAACCAAGAGTTGATTACCTGTTGGTACTTGACCACATTTTCTTCATAGTATTTCCTTGTTGTGTCTATCTCAAAGGCCACCACATGTGACCTGTCAGGCATATCAAAAGTCCTAGCAATGGACACAGGACTAAAACTTGCCACAATCCTTCCCTGGGGACCAATTATCCTTTGCGTCCCTCTATCATAATTCCTGGCACATTTAAGTACCAATTCATAGCACTGCACCATGGAGGGAAAACCTGCTACATGTGCCAATCCGGATTCCACAGTTCTCCTGGCCAACAAAGGAAGGTTCTGTGTTGCCAATTCAGATTTAAACTCTTCATAATCCCACATACCCACATTGGTATCAGTGATCCCTGACCAAATAGAAGTCAGCTTGCTTTTTATGTCCAACTTTACCTTCTCTGCATCAGAGATAGCAAAAGTTTCTACACTTGGATCCGTTGCCTTTCCCTTGCCTTGACCAACAACATCTTGTCTTGATCCTGCCTGCAAGCAAATAAAGATGACCAAAATGAGATCCAAAAGAAACAACAAGTGTCAGAGAACCATATCTCAAAGTCTGGGATTTAGCCCACCTCATGGATTCCAGAGTGGAGAGGAATTCTGGAGAAATCCGGACCAGGTGGAATCCAGCGAGACAAACATACAATCCCCCATAATATCACTCAATCCATCAATTCAATAAAGGAATAACCTTAGAGATACTTAGCATAAGTTCATTTGATCATTTAAATATACTATCAATAAGAAAATTCTCACATAATCCTCATATTCATCATTTCCCCAAAACTTCAGAAGAATCCAACCAGGGCGGACTTTCCCGAAAACAACAATAGTTCCAATCGATCCGGGAAAACGAAGAGGGCACGAGACATCCGAGAAAATCCGACCGAAGTAGATCTTAGTGGGAATAAGACAAATTTTCCACAAAGCATGAATCCAGCAGAATGACCCGACCACGGATACTGGGAAAATCCAGAGGAAGCAGACTTTCACGAGGCAAACAAAAATCCGGTTTAAGTGGCAAAAGAGAAGGAATGGGAAAAGTCGAGGAAATCCGGAGGAAGCGGAATTCCACGAAGACACTGAAAATCCGAACTCATCCACATTCTCTCATTTTACCAAAAAGAATCGAATAACCATGGACCTAGGGTTTGCACCTCGACAATGACCTAACCACAGACCCCAATGGATCAAATATGAATTGAAAACCCTCCTCTCAGCAATTTGAGAGGGATTGGCTATGCCCTAAGTCAAGAACCCTAAAATCTCCACCATGGGAGCACGAAAAAACCAGGCATGACTTGCTTATGAACGAGATAGGAGGATTAGGACAAATGCAAGCAAGCGTCAAAAAGAATAGTGAAATACCAAACCAAAATAAATGTTCAATGATCAATCGAGTAGACTGGAAAAACAATGAAAACCCCAAAAAACCAGACATGGCACGCACACCCAAGAAACAGTGAAGCAACGAATGACACGAAAGCAAACAAAGCAAAGCAATTAAATACTAACAGAGGAAAGGAGCATATCCACATACCATGAGAGAAAAAGAAATGGAACCGACGATGCCAACAATCAACCCACAAACACGAGCAGGATACGAGAAATGCTCACGAAATTCAAATGTAGCACTCTAAAATAGCTTTGAAATGCACGATCTAGAAACACACCTCAAGCTTCAGCACTCAAACTCAAATGACAAGTGAACAAACAAACTCAAATGGTCAATTACTTCCCAAAATTCAATATATCAATGCCCCAAAAGGGTCACGCAATTTCCATTAATGCGACTACTAAGACAGCCAAGACCAAAACCCAAGAATCTGATAGGGTAATGGACTTCAGAGAAATCCGGACATGACGGATTTCCCCGGATTTGGGTCAAAAGGCAACCACCTCCGGGCTCGAAAAGAAAACCGGGAAAATCCGGCCTGGGCGGATTTTCCCAAAAATGGTGAAAAGTCTGAAATGCACTCAGATCTTAATGTACATGCCCAAGCAAGCAAAATTCCAAAATAGAAAGGCCAAGACATCCAAAACCAAAAAAATGAGGGTCTTCACTTTCAGTGGGGCGTGTGTGAAAAAAATGCACAACATGCATGGTCTGTATGCACAAAAAAAATTTAACCAGTAATATAATGTCTAAATTTGTTAATGTCATAAACAACTACTAAAAATTCTTTTTCAATAGTGGTATAATTTTTCTTGGCTGGATTAAAATTTTTACTTATATAATAAATATAATTCATTGCTCCTGACTCATCCTTCTATCCAAGAACTATTCCAATCCCAAAATTAGATGCATCTTGATTTATATGAAAGGGTTCACCCCAGACTGGTTCAGCTATGATAGGTGAGGTTGTTAGGGCATGTTTTATTTCCTCAAAATATTGTTGACACATTGCAATCCAAAGAAATTTTGAATCTTTTTTTAATAAATTAAATAGAGGACCTGCAATCCTACTAAACCCTTCTATAAACCATCTGTAATAACCATCATGTCCTAAAAATCTTCTTACCTCAGCCTAGTTTCGAGGTATTGGAATTTGGAGAATAACTTCAATATTTTTAGGATCTACCTTAATTCCCTTGACACATAATGTCTTAGCACAATTCCTTTTGTCATCATTAACATGCTTTTCTCATGGTTTAATGATAACCTATGTTCTTTGCACCTGTTCAAAACTTTATTCAGATTATTCAAAGACTCCTCATAATTTTTTCCATGGACTGTAAAATCATCCATGTATACTTCCACACATGTTGTTAAATCTGCAAAAATAGCAAGCACAACACTTTGAAAAGTTGCAAGTGCATTACACAATCCAAAAGGAAAGACCCTATAAGAATAAGTACCCCATGGGAAATTAAATGTTGTTTTGTCTTGATCTTCTAGAGCTACCTAGATCTGGTTATACCCACTAAAACCATAAAGAAAAGAAAAATAACTGTTGCCTGACAAATTATCCAACACTTGATCTATGAAAGGCAGTGGGAAATAATCTCTCTTGGTAGCCTTGTTCAATTCTCTATAATCCACACATACTCTTTGTTGGAAAAAAGCTACACCAAGATGGGGGGTGAATCAGTGTTGCGAAAAAATTAACTTCATTAACTTTTATCATCAAGCATTAGTAACATTCAATCATAATGCATAAACAGGAAAATAAACACAACGCCATAACACCAAGATTTTTACGTGGAAACCTTGTTAGGGTAAAAACCATGGTGGATGGCCAATCCACAATTATGATATGAGTATACTCAAATGAAGATTACAATAAGGGGAATGCACTTGCATTCAACCGCACTCCCTAGAGCTCACTTCTCAAAGGGAAGGCTCACTACCTTACAAAAGACAATCAGATTAAAACCATCTGAGAGTTTGAACTGAGAAAAGTAGCATCTACAAATGCCTGGTTATAGTTCCAATTCAGATCAATAATAGATTTTCTGCCTTACAGACTGATTATGTACTTTTTCTTTATTTTTCTCATACAAACAACACAAATCTTCTATGTGCAAGTGAAACTGTGCTTTATCGCTCCTCTATTCTGCTCTAACTCACAATCTAGATAATAGCACAACTCATACTTCATCAAAAATGATATAGACAATTTTCTATATATATTCGCAACATAGAATTTATTTACACTTTGTCGGCTTCAATAAAACATAGAAATAATTATAACTTTCGGCTAGATCCTTAATTAAATCTTTATGTGCATCCTCAAAAGTTGGTTAAGAC
Source organism: Sequoiadendron giganteum (assembly GCA_007115665.2). Lineage (NCBI taxonomy): Eukaryota > Viridiplantae > Streptophyta > Pinopsida > Cupressales > Cupressaceae > Sequoiadendron > Sequoiadendron giganteum. Next base: position 66,744,133 of record CM021102.1, read on the forward strand.
ATAGAGGGGACCCAAACAAACATGATCAAGCATGAAAACATTTAGTTAATTACTCCTTATACATCCTTGACATAATGTATTCATGAGGTCGGCTCCAATACAAGAAAAATTGGGAATAGGATAACCGGATCTTCTAACTTTTACACGAATTGATACGAGCCACTGCACTTCTGCATAATAGAGACAATATTCCAAAAATCATTTCCTAAGATCTGCAACATAAGATAGGAACTTGAAATCTTCATACAGATCGATGAACACTGTGTTACTGGATACTATGTTCTTCCTTGACAATCTTCAATCTTCCTATCGATATGGATGAATGATAGTGAGCGGATCTGATCATCAATTAGGGTTGTCATCAATGACAACACCAAGTGATACACACAGTGTGTCTTTCCAACACTCTCCATTTACCATTCTTCTTTAGCACTATGACAAGTGGAGAAACCCATTTATTGCCTGAAATAGGATAAATGAATCCTACCAAGAGCAGTTTTCCTATTTTCAACTTCACAAAATCTCTCAATGTAGGGTTAATCCTTCTTTGAGCTTGTCTTACAGGTCTCACATCCTCAGTGTAAATGTGATGTGTATAGATATCCAGATGGATTCCTCTCATATCCTTATAATCCCAAGCAAATTCTTCTGTGTTCATCTCTAAAATTTCTTTTAGATCATCCTCTTACTTAGTTGACAAGGATCCATTAATGAGTAAAGGTTTATCTATTTGTACAAAGATTTTTTTAGTCTTATCTTGAAGAGTAGAGGGTTCTCCAATCAAAGTATTCAAAGGACAAGGATGTGGCAAAATTTGATGGAGGAATTGGTTATGATCTAAGTCAGGATTCATGATATTAGTTAAAGGACAGTGATCTTGATCATCAATAACATCATGAACTTCAATATTTCCTTCTTCCTCATCCATACATTCTTGATATTCTTCCACATGTTCAGTCAACATTATCATTGCAAGTTCTCTAACCTCATCATCCTCTATATTAAAATCATCAATCCAGCTTTGGTTTTCAGATGTCAAAGAGGGTTTTGTTGGAGGGTAAATGAATAGTTATTTCTGCCAAATTCCATTAGAAATGGTCATGCTTCTAGACCTACAATCAATCATGGCAATGGTTGTTTCCAACCATGGTCTCCCCAAAATTATTGGATAGCATAAATTTCTTTGCTTTCTTTTTAAAACAAGGAAATCAACTGGATATTCCCATGTATTGATGGTAACAATGATTTCTTCAAGAATTCCCTTTGGTTTGGCAATGCATTGATCTGCTAATTATAAAATTGTGGTTGTCATTTGTGCATTTGTGATCCCTAATTTATCAGTTGTTTTAGTTGCAATAACATTTATGGTAGCACCTAATTCAATAAGAACATTTGGAATCTCAATTCCATTAATATTAAGGGTGATCATTGGACTTCCAGGATCACCATACTTCTAAGGGATCAACTTCCTTGACAAAACATTAGAAATTTTTCCTCCAACTTGAACGGTAGGAGGTAACTTCTTTTTCCTGCCAGGTGTTTTAACACACAGAGATTTAACTATCTGGTTAATTTCTAGTATCTTGGATAGCTCTCAAGAGTGGAATTTTAATGTTAATTTTCTTGAGCTCTTTGATAATGTGGGAATATTCCATATTATTCTGTTTATCCTCAATTTGTTTCTCAACCATTGTTTCTTGTTGAAGGCATTAAGGAAATGGTGCTTGTTTATCAAAAGAAATGTCTTCATTCTTTTGTAATATGTCCTTCAGCAAATCTGATTGTTTTTTTACCTTTATTCACATCAGGTTGTGATGGTACCAAACAAGTTCTCAACTGAATATCTTTTAAATCAATATTGTTTAGCCCAACAGTATTAGGAACAACATTGTTATCTGGTTGTTGAGGTTTAACATTTTTAGGATTGGGAACTGGTTGAGCCAGAATTTGAGGTTGGTTCACTACTTCAGAATTTGTAGGTTGTGTGGGACTAGGAAAAAATGATTGATTTTGATTCCAAGGTCTTCTTGGTCCTTGATTATGCCATTGATTATTTTGACTAGGCTGCCATTGTGGTTGATTGGATTGCCACTGATATTGATTAGGCTGCCATTGTGGCCGGTTCCATTGAGGATTAGCCCATTTGAGTTTTCCCCAAGGTGGTATTCAAGGTGTTGGCATAGAAGGAGGTGGAATAGGCATTTGTGGAGAATTCCAATGAGATTGTGGATTCCATTGATTATTCCATTGATTCGAACCCCAATTGGAATTATTTCTAGGATTAAATTGTTCTCCAAAATTAGGATTAAATTTCCTTTGTTCTACATAATTGAGTTCTTCTTCTACAAGTGCAGATTGAGAAGGTTTCTTCAAATGATTTTTAATCTCAAGAAGGAGATTACATTTTCTAGTGGAATGTTTCTTCTCACAAATATCACACAAATCTACTTAATTGAGAGGACATTCCCTTAATGGATGTTTATCTCTAAACTTAGAACAATATATAGCCAATGGTTCAACTATTCTTTTGTCAGGTTGAGAATTGAGGTGGATAAGGAGATCATTTTTAAATTTTCTATTTCCTCCATGACCTTAGAAACATCAGAAGAGGATCTCCTATTCTTCTTCCTATAACTTGGTCTTGTCCTTGAATAGTTCCTACAGATTTCAACCATGTCTCCAAAAGTAAGTTGATTGATGTCTCCTTTTCCTATCAATTACAAAGCATCTCTTGAATCATCATCAATGCATTTTAGGAAAATGGACTTACCAATTTCTTCATCCAACCCATTCCCACATCTTTTCAAAAAAAAATTGGCATCTATCCACATAATCCTCTAAACTTTCCTCCTCTGACTGTTTCATTTTAAATAGTTCCTCTTTCTTGTCCCTAACCCGACAGAAGTCTTGGTATTTTTCCAATAAAATTGTTTCCATTTCTTTCCAAGAGTTAATGGAATTAGCATTTAATCCCATGAACCAACACAAAGTTGATTCCTTCACAGTGGATGGAAATAGTTTTAACTTTTGATTATTAGATGTATAATCATAAGTTTGACATAATACCTTGAATTCAAATAAGAATTGGTTAGGGTCCTCCAAAGTTTTCCCATGAAATGTAGGTAAAACAGAGGGTGAAATATTCTTCATAGGTGGTTCATTAGCCTACCAATTAATGGAAATAGGGAAAGAGAATGTTTTGTTATGAACCTCTTCCTCTTCATCCCTTTCTCCTCCTCCTCCTACATCCCATTTCTTTTGAGTGGTTGGAAATTGTTCTAGTGGATGATGAACTTGTAGAGTGTGGGGGAGATCCTTCCGAAGAAGGTATTAAATCTCTTCTAATGAATCTTCCAAGCCAGTCCCTTTTCCTATTCATCAATTGACTAAAATATTCTTATCAGCACTTAAGGCTTCAATTTTCTTGTAAGGCCAAATCATTCCCTAACAACGACATCAAAAATGATGGATAGGGGTCATTTTTTTCACAATTCCCTAATGATTTAATCTTTTAATTGTTGACTCGAGAGTGTCTAAAGCTATATGTGGTAAGAGTTAGATTGGTTTTGGGGGGTTTTGTTGTTGTTCTACTTTGTCAAGAGTGATTCGGCTTTGTTCCTTGTTTATCGGAAGTGTTTCTACGCTATTCTCCTAAGTTATTCTTTACTTAAACTTATTCTAAAACTTTTAAATGAAACAAAATATTTCAGAACAAAAAATGTGCAAAGACAAGATGTGTTTCAAGTTGGATCATATCATTAGGAATAAATTCTAAACTTAATCTATTTGCATAAAAACAAGAATCTATTTTAACTTGAATTCAAAATATAATTAAGCAATATATTTTAAATCTAACTAATTCAAAAGTAATCTATTCCATTCCATATACATCCAATCTATCAAGTAACAAGTATTTCTTTGTGCATTATCCATTAAGAACATTAAGAACATACTACTTATCAGAGATGAATGAACTATTCTTCCTTAAATCTAATTAACTAGAATTTAAACTAAGTGGAAATAGAAAGGATTCTATTTTATCAACACAACAATGAATTAAGATCATAACAATGAAATTCCAATTTTAAAATATATTCTAACATTCACTAATGAGATAAATCTGACTAAAAACAAGAATGAAGATGAACTAAATAATTCAGGATCACCTTTCTTCAGTAGAGTAGGCCCTGTTCTACCTCTCGAAGGATCTAACATAGAATGGGATCAACTTCTCTTCTTTATTTCATCAAATTTTCCCAAGGGAGGGAAAAGTACAAATTATTTCAACTGAGAATTGAAAAGAATGACTGAAAACAAAAAACCTAATACAATCTACTCCTTCTATTGTCTAACTAACTTTGAGAGTTGATACATATATCCTTCTCTTATTTGACAAGCAAGAAAATGTAGGAAATTAAACTAACTCTAAATTATCAAGATATTTTTGGAGCGCTTCGATAACAATCATGGGGATCTTTGTGGTCATCTTCAATTAACTTCAAAAAAAACTACAGAGGTGGATTATGTGCAAGATAGAACAGTTGTTTGGCCGATAAGTAAGTTGATCAAGGTTTCTGAGTCATAAATAGTAGGCCGCCAATTTCATTTTGAATGAAAAAATGGTTAGCATTTCTCTTGATCCATAATTACTTCTTCCAGTCATAAGTTAAACACATATCCATGAAACATTCACACATTAAATATCATTTAATCATGCATTCAAAGAGAAATAAGCATTTATATAAAATTATTCATATTCTAAGTCTTCATACCTAACTAAGTCCATAAATGAAGCATATAAAATATAATACCATATTTTTTAAAGCCAAATATAAAGTATCAAGTGTGAAATTCAGAAAATATATGAGGTCTCCATGAGCCCTCATCACTAAATTCAAGGTTTTAACAAAACCTATCTAATAAATGACTACCAAAATGCTCAGAACTTTTAAACAAGGATATGGAGCCACAAAATTTTTGACAAGTCCTATCATGCTCCTAGATCAACCTCAAAAAAATAAACATGGATAAAAAATAATAGGCAAGGTTTATAGTATGAAGATTTGTTAATCTTTCTAGTGCATGAACATTCCAATGTGGTGCTATTTTTTGATCCTTGAATGATCTAGAGAGGATAATTACAAGATTCATTGATGTGATAAAATGAATGCAATAAATATCTTTAAAGACTAGCACATAACATCATATCATACCAAACTTGTGTTTAGTTAGCTCAAATTGTCCAAATTTAAATATTGAATTTTAAAAAGGAAAGAGATAATCCCATGATCATGTAGGTTAAGGGAATGAGCCTAATTTTATATAAGATCACTTGTTACCATGTACATTTATCAATATTTCCTAAAAATCAACATAAAAATAAATGGGAAATGGCATGGGTGTCCATCTTTGACCATTACAAAAATATAGTAAGATAGTTAAATAATGTAAGAGATTTATTCTTTTATAATTATAAAGTAACACCACATATAAAATTGGAAGAATCAAAGAAAATGGTGGAGTAGATTTAGTAATTGTGGTATGCCTTGAGTTTCATAAATTATTTCTTGAAATAATCAAGAAGCATAAAATAGATGGGCCACATTATTTAGGATATAGGATGTAAATCTCTTAAGAGCATGTGCACAACCTTTTAGATTTTCTCCATTTATCTTCTTTTTGGATTGCATATTTTTTGAGCTTTGACCTTCTTTATAACCAATACTAGTCTTATTGTAAGTTGTCCTTTGGGAATTGAGAATATTATCTATTTTTATACTCTTCTCATTTTTCAAGTATTTATTCAATTGAGTAGTTGTTTTCTCCAATTGCTTTCTCAAAGAAACAATCTCAGAGTCTAGCCTCTCACAATTGTATTCTTTTTCTTTCAATTGGATTCATACCTCTTCCTCTATTTTCTTTGCCTCTTCAATTTGAAATTTCAAATCTATGATCATCTTCTCCGATTCTTCAATATTTTGTGACAATTTTTCCTTACATTCACTATCCTCTTGAATCATGTATTTTTTCTTCAAAGTCTTCTTTCTAAGCCTCTTGATCTCATCTAGGGCACAAATGTGTTCTCCTTCCAAATCAACTTATGCATCCATTTTTTCATACTGATCCTCTTTTAAATATATCTCTTCTTTTCTTTCACTCACAAATTTGTCTTCTCTTTCAAATATATCATCTTTCATTTATGTTTCCATGTGTGTTTCATTTGTCACCTCATCATTTTCTCTTGCTTCTTTTTCATCACTTGCATTTGGTTTTGTTGGTGCTTGTTGATCAATGCTATCCTTGGTATTTCTTTTTCCCTTATTTCCTTTTCTTCTTTCCATATGTTTTCTCAAGATCTACCTTCTAGTGGGTAGATTATTTTTAAAGCAACCCGCTTTGATACCAATTGATGAGGTATACACTTATATTGAAAGGGGGGTGAATCAGTATAAGATAATCTTTTTAATTTTATAAACTTAACCATTTACAATAACATCAATTGTATAATACCAATAACAAGAAGAAAACATGATTTATGTGGAAACCCTTTCAGGAGAAAACCATGAAAAAATATTTCTTATATAAAATTATTCTTACTAACTTTGTAGGCACCAACCTACTAGAGACACCAATACCCACAACTAAGCACCAACTCAACAAGAGACACTGATCTCTTTTAATATGAGGTGCCAACCTCTTTTGCACAAATTCACCTTCTCAAATATAGACTCTTCAATAACTGATAACATATAAAATTCCTTCATAAAATATTTCTTATAGATGATACTGCACATACCCTCTCAAATTTTCTTTTTCTTTTACAAAATTATATATACTTTCCTTATTAAATCTGCATTTAATCTCCTTTATACATCTACATATAGATGAACCAACATTTTTCACACAAATTCTTTCTTTCACAATTCTAATTGTAAATATTTCACATATATTTCTACTCTTAATTTGGACTGATTTATCATATTTTTTGTTTCATGAATCTGCAACATTCTTCATATTTAAATTTCTGCTCTAAATCGGCTCTTATTACATCAAAATTCTACGTTAAAAATATTCTCTTATTGTGGAGGATATCACATTGATTTCTTCACAAATCTTCTCCAATATGTCTTAAATTTTCTCCAATTCTCCCTTAAAGGTTTGCTCTAAAACATCTCAAACTAGGAATAATATTTCATTTTACTTGCTTGCTTATTTACCTCCAACTCATCTTTTATATATATATATCCAAAACATTCCTTTTCACCAAAACATTTTGGACTGATTTGAAACAAATTTAATTTAATTTAATTCCCCCAAAAAGGGAGGCATCTCTTCCAATGCAGGTGACTTCTCAAAGAGATCGGCTAACATTTATAAAATAAATTCTTTAATAAACCTAGTGCTGCCATAATGACTATGGGTCGGCCAATAATTAGTGGCCTTTGGCCTTTGACTTGTTTCAACAACATGATGTATTGCAACTACCTGATTTCTTCTTTGACATCAATAATGTAATGGTATAGTTTTCATTTTGTTGGTGTTTTTTGTTGTAAACCAGGTTTATCTCCTAATCTACCTATGGAAATGCCAATTCCAATCAAGGGCAGCTCGAAGGACCTGGACCAACTGACGAGTATTTTAAAAGACCTCCTACACTTTGGGCTCTACAAGACCCGGAAGGGTGATCCCTTAATGTGTTTACAATCTCAACAACAAAATTATAAACAATCATTAACTTCAAACAGATAATCTCACTTAATAGCTCAATAGAACGGGATAAAACTGAAATGAATTGGTTGTTCATCAGTAATATCAACCATTTGGAGTGTGAGATAATCACAAAACAAATTCATGGTGAAAGATAATCATTAGTTTTTAAAATTGTAGCAAGCTCCAGGTGAACACAAACAAACACTGAATCACAAAGAACAAATGCAAATCAGACCAGTGTCATACTTCCATTGGAGGAGTCAAATTCACAAACATCTAATGGTTCATAGCAGATTCAACACATAGCATATAATATCTTTGATTATACTGCCTTATATCAATTTGCAATCTCATTTAAGTAGTTTGATTAACTCCTTGAATTAAAGCTAAAACCATAATTGCACACACCACAATAGTGAGATGAACATAATAACCCTTGATTACTTCATTCAAAATTTGAATATACTTGCACAAAGGAGAGAAATGAGCCTGGATTTATCAATTAAACTCAAATGTCAGTACTGTTATGAAACACTAAATCTCCATAAACTTAAATCCTATGATAAAAAGACTCAGAAGCCAGCTTGCATTTTCTCTGTCACTATAGATTTTACAATTTGCTATGCAGCTCCACTCCAGAATTCTACTTGCTAACCTATTACAATGAGAAAATAAAAGAATATGTGGAGGAGAAGAAAATCCAGAAGAAACCCTAAAACTGGTCAGGAAAATCCATCTAGAAACATCTCCATCGTTGAACAGTAATCAACAAAGCATCTTCTTCTTCTCCCTGTAACAAAATTTATTTTGCTTCCAAAACAACATGTGCCCAAATTGTTCTCCAACAGAAAAATGCTCATGTGTATATTCTCCACTCATTACTTGCAGTTGAAAGAAAAACTCCACCCCCGTGAAAATCCATTATGTTTGTTTCTGCCCCTTTTAAAACATGCTACACTTTATTTTCTCATTTTCTTACTACAACTTCACTTATAATATTTCACCTGTGTTTTCATTTATATTTGGGGTCACATTAAAATACCCAGCTGCACAAAATATTCACCATTTGAATTTTTACCCCAGCACAGTCATATTATTTCATAGTAAAAACTTTATTCACCTTATCTTGTGCATTATAATGTTTTAAATTTTTATTTAAAACATTCCTCCATTTTTAAATCAATGAAAAACTTTGTAAATTATTTCCCCCCATGCATTTCACTTATCCATATTTCACTTAAAAAATTTAACTTAACACCCGAGAGAAAATAAAACGGGCCCCACGCCTCCATTTAATACCACATGGCAACATTAAGCAAAATAATTATCTTTAAATGTTTTTTTTTTTACTCATCTCTTAATATATCGGGTTCCCCTATTTTACTTGAGCCCTTTAAATTTATGGGGCCCACCATTTATATTTGAAGCCACCACTTCCCCGCGCCATCGCAATCAATATCTCGTGAGCATTTTGGGATTGCGAAATGGTGGGCAACGGTTGGGATTTGGCTAGAGTTCACTTTGTTGCCTAACCATTGATTTCCGTTCTACATTTTGTGTTGCCCTAATCCTCTGTGTTCTTTCTCAGGCTCTACCTCTCGGGAATTCATGGTGGCTAGTTTCAAACATACACCCACCTTGTTTGTTCGAGCCTCACTCTTCTTTGTTTTCTCCTTAAATTTTCCACTGCGCCACACAGAGGCCTCTCTGGCTTGTGTCTCCTCCAACAACATGTGGGCTCCATGAGATTACATTTCCTTGCTCACTATGCTTTGATGGATCTCCAAACCCATTACAAAATTGCACGAATCCTTACTGCCAATCACATTTGTTTGAAATTTTAAAGAAAAAACAACAATTTCATGTTGCGTGCAACCTGCAATCATGGCATCAAGTGAAGTCACATGGTTTGATTGTTGAATATTTCATACGCCCCTTTTGTTGCATTTCCAAGCATTCAATGAGTACGACCTTCCTTCATGCGCACTAGCTCCCAGGCGTGGTGATGATGTAGCCTTGCATCCTTCATTCAATGTTCACAGGCCCTTCTTCCATATGTTGGTTGTGCCCCTACATTTTCTCATAGCTCTGATGGATGAGCATACACCTACAAACTCCATCGAGTACACTACTCCGATGAATGGTTGCTTGGAAATTCTAAAATCTTCTAACAAATCTATTTTGCCTTCTGCTGGTATGCGTACCCTCATCCACTGGCTGCACCCACCTCAACTAGCATGCACAAGCCTCTATGCTTTTGTGGATGTGTATTTATCTCTCTAGCATGGGCTCCCTCTTTGGCTGGCTGCACCCTTGCTCTTCCTCTAGCTCATGCCTCCAAACAGCATTTGCAAGAAAGTTTCTAAAGCCTTTTAATAGTCCATATTTGTGCATAGCCCCTTCAACTGTTGTCATGTCCCCTCTGAAAATATTGGCCACAGGCTTCTAATGCATTTTCAATAGGTATATTTTATGTGCATGTTGGGCGCGACATCCTGTTAACCCTCCACCGGCCCTTATGTTTTGTTGGATCTCCATTGTTATGTTATGATGGTTGCATACAACCATTCACATGCGGGCCTCATTATGTTTAAATATATCAAATAACTTGCATTTGAATCAGCCCCTTCACCTGCAACATACATTTCTCTTGGTTGCGCAACATAGCACTAGCACAGGATTTCAAAAATATTTCCCCAATCTCCTTTGTGCGCAACCTGCAAACATGGTATTCCATTAAAATATTCACCTATCATTGATTCATATCTTCTAAGTGTGGCATCAACAGTTTCAAATGCACTTGCTTGAAAATTTATAAAATTGACATTGACTCAAGTACAATGTTAGAGTTTCACATTTTGGCTCTCACAAAAGAAACATGAGCCCTCATGACCAATTCCAAATCCAATGCAACATATCAATATTGGGCGTAATGTGGCTTTTTCCCATGGAAAAGCTCCATGTTACTCTAAGCCTTAGCCCCTTTTTTAATAAATCAACCGGGTGTATATATGCAACCATTTCATTGTGATTTGTTTGTGGAGGGGATAGTCAAGGAATGGTGAAGTAACTTGGGAGATCACAAACCCATCCCACACAAACCAGTGTATGATAGCCCCTTGCATCCCTTTGCTCTAGGAGTATGCACTTATGTTCTCCACTATCAACTTTAAGCTATTTTAGTGCAAGGCCCATCTTAGCCTTAATTTGTCTTTGATTATAAACAAAATTTATGCAAACAATTTTACCTTCTTTGTATTATCCCTTTTGTATTCTTGTAAGCACCTTATAAAATCCACATGCTACTGCCCTCTTGATTAGTAAATTGTCTTCAAATTGTGTGCCACAAATCGGGTCCCCTTATGGGCTCGACTAAAAAAAAAAATCATTTTCAAACAAGTTTCGTACTCAAATCATCCCAAGACAACTTCTGGATGCATTTGAAGTGAAATGCTAAACTAGGTTGCCATTAGAAATTGTTTTCTGTCCCTTTTGTAGAATAGTGCAAACTGGTCAAGTTGCCTTAGGAATCAATTTGGGAAACTAGTCAAACGACACCCCAGAGCAATAAAAACTAGCAAACTCATAGACATTCAGTCCAGGAAAGCAGCGCAACAAACGGCTCATAAAAACAAGTCACGAGGTGGAAGATATTAATCGGCAAAGTTGCTCAGCTAAATTTTTCTGAAACAATAGTTGTTCTGCACCAATTAAAACTCACTCAACTGCCAATTTGTAAAAATAGTGAATCAACCCCTGGCAAGCTGCCATCAGACACATAAGTTCATTAAGGTATCCTGAGCACGTGTGCAAAAGGAAATTTCTTGAATCATCACCGATCAAAAGTTATTAACAATCAAAGTTGACCACTCAGAAAGGTTGTCAGGAATGCAGATGCGAAACTGAACAAACTGCATTTGGTTTCGATATGCTAAAAATAGCAAATCAGATTACGAGGCTCTAAAAACTGACACCCGAGATAATTTAGGTATGGAGAACATAGAACAACACTCGTTTTGACATGAAAGTCAATTGGTTGTGAAATTCAAGCTCAAATAGGAGGCTATTTCGCAAAATTGACAATCTGCAAACATCAGAACAGTGCAAAAACCCTCCAGCTTCACTTTTCAAAACCCTGATAAAACTTATCATGGGAAGCTGAAAATTGACACGTGCATTCACATATGTCAATCAAATACGTCTGCAAAATGGGTTTTGCGTGGAAATCAATAGGCCTCAAATTTTGATTCTCCAAAGCGAGTCACTCAGACTAACCCCTCAAGTGCACTTCTGAAAGTGCAGAGGCAAAATACTCGAAATAGGCACCTCAAATTTGCAAAATTTGAGAGTTCCATCACATTCTTTGAAAATTCTCCTTGCAATAATTACCTTTGACATCGATGACAAACATGTCCATGCCCCTTTGACATAAATGATAATATTTCAAATAGATATAATTACATAGGAGATATTAAATGATTTATTTTTGGGCGGTCTTAAGGATCACATTCAACATGAGGTACACATGTTTAGTCCTAGCTCTATATCTAAGTCGTTTATCTTAGCATGCGGGGTGGGGGAGAAATATTTGATTCTTAGAAATCAAGTGGCTAATGGTATAAGAGAGACGATACTCAACACCTTTTCTTCCTCAACCAACTAGATTAATGCTATAGAAAAATAAGGAGAAGCAAGAAAAAGGGTTATGTTTCAAATGTGATAGCAAATATAGTCGAGGATATAAATGTAGTGAAAAAAATTGTTCTATATTGTAGGTTTGAGTGAGAAAGAAGAGGAGGAAAAAATATCAGAGGGCGATGAGGAGTCAAATCAAGAATCAAAAGATCCCCAACCAATAATTTCTTGACATGCACTCCATAGTTTTATTGATCCAAAAAATCTTAAGGTAGTGGGTTTCCTAAAGAAGCAGAGAGTAACAGTGTTGATAGACTTGGGTAGTACTCAAAATTTCATGAAAAAATGTTGGCTACTCATCTAAACTATTTTATATATTCAGCTCCAAATTTTTAAGTCTTGATTGCAAATGGTGGTATAGTTATTTATACTAGGAAATACCACAACATTAAATTATCTATGGGATATTATCATTTTGATAGCCTAATGTTTTCTATCTTGTTAGGTGCAATAGATATTGTTTTGGGATTACAATGGCTTACTACTTTGGGAACAATTGAGATGAACTTCCAGGATTTATTCATGAGATTTCAATTAGAAGGAAAGACAATGGAGCTAAGAGGGTATTGTGCAAAGTCCCCAATGGAAATCTCTCATCAAATGCAAAATATGTTGAAGAAAGGAGCTAATGGATTTGTGGCCCAATTATGTTCATTAGAATCCTATCAATCAAATGCTCCTACCCATCTAAATTTAGAAGAAACTATGGATCGTGACTCAATAGATTTTAGAGATATTCCTAAAGGACTTCCTCCTAAGAGGGATCATGATCATGCCATACAACTAGTGCCAGGGAGCCAACCACCCAACATTAGGCCTTATAGGTACCCATATATCAAAAAAGTGGTGTTGAAAAATGTACACCTTTATATTTTCATATTATGTTTGCATCCGCTAATTAATGGGACTTAATTAAGCCTCTAATTGACCCAATTATTCATTTAAAATCCTAATTAATTGTGTTTTCTAAAAGAAGAACCTACATTAAACAATTGCAGACATCAAATTACACATCTTGGAAAATGTGTGTCCTAGGTTTAGGGCCTAGGACCCATTCTTGGGTCCTCCTTAAGTTTAGGACCCATTTGCCCAAGGGCGAATGGATCCTCCTTAAGTTTAGGACCCCATTTTTTAATATGTTTTTTGCAACATTTTTATGATTCAAATTTAAATTGTAATTGTTGTTTGATGTTTAATTGTCAGGAAAGTAAGGAATTACCTATAAAAACAAGGTTATTTTATCAAATTCAAATCCTAAGAAATTCTAAGCAATCTACGATTTCAAGAGATCAATCCTAAGAGAAAATATTATTGTCAAGAGCATTCAAGAGCAGATTTATCAGTCAATTATTGCAGCAATAAAGATCAAGATCATCATGTCAAAGTTATTTGCATTCATGCATGTCTTTGGAGCTAACATTGTGATGTAGGTTTCAAGTTTTCAAGCATCAAATCAAGTGTCAAATCAAGCATCCAATCAAGCCATTTCATGCAAGATCTAATCTTTGGAGTGATGTGCTAGACGTCAGTCCTCCAAGGGAAGCCATTAGAGGGTTTGGTGAGTTGCAACAAGCTAGTGTTCATTCATCATTCCTTCCATTTATTCTTTCATTTCATTATCAAGGTTTAATTACCAAACTAGGGTTTGACCAAGGAAAACCCTTATACACCAAAAACAAACATTTTTTCTCCTCTTAGTGTTTTTGTAGATTTATAGGTGAAGTGAAATTGGATCAAAAGTGAAAAGTTGTCAAATTTGTCACCAAGGTTGTCAAGATATGAAAACTCATCTACATAAAAAAAAAATTGGCTTTCTTATAATAAAAAACTAGAGAAATCAGATCCATAGATCCAACATCAAAGGACTGCAAAAAGAATTTTCAAAAAAAGATACAAGGACACGTTCGCCAGAATAGGACACCTTACTATCGCTTTTGAAGTCGGGTATAAACCTTCTTAACTTTCTCATATCTATTAATTAATGATTGTTTCTGATAGTATGATCATAATACTTTACATTCCAAGTGGTAGATCTCAGTTATTAGATTATTAATGCACTTTTATTCATCTACATCTCGCAAAAGTGCCTTTCAATCAAATATTGGGGTGTCAAATTTAGGCGAATGCATCCTGCTATAGTTTTTGAGAGAAGGTTTTTTGGGTTATTAGATATCATCCTGCAACCCTCAAATCTACCTACAAATTGTACTTTTTTTGTATTATGCTTTAAATCCATATTTCAATTCTTACATTGCATAATTGAGCTCATTTAGTATTTTTAGTTTATCTCCCCAAAGTGCATTTATGTCATATTTTACACTTTTTCATCATAAGGAGAGATCACATAGCGTCCCAAAACATGGATTTGACTCACCTTAAGGGTTGTAGGTCAATTCTAATCTCTTGCGGTACTATCCTTCTTCCTAATGAAATTTGAAATCGTGAGTTTGTGATTAGGTGGACACCCTTTTTATGCTTTTTGGCATAGGTCCCTCATTTGTAGGTCTTCCTATATCACCCCTCACCATTTTCCTCCATTTCATTTTGGTAAACCTGAGTTTGTACATCTTAAATTCTAATTTTAATACATTCAAAACCCTATATCTAGATTTTCATTAGTGTACTTTACATTGCATTTAGGGCTTGGTTTTGCATGTTTGCATAATTCAAAGTCATAAAAAAAAAAAAAAAATTGTATGCATTTTGCATAGATCTTGCATTGTGGAGTATCTTTCAGTCATTTAGATTCAATTTTAGTTCAAAATTGTATTCCAAAAAATATCATTTTTCTCACTTTTTATCATTATTTTCACTTGCATTAAGACACCTGAAACTTGAAATTTTTGTCACAAAAGTCACTGTCTGCAACCTAAAATAGAAAGCAAACATTAAACCAAAAACACAAACTTGAATTTTTCAAAACCCTGATCAAGGACTCATTCACCCTTGGGTGAACTTGTCCTTGTATAGGTGTTGTTTCAAATTTTTGGGCATTATTTTGTCTTTGTTTGCTTCATTTTATTTTGTTGTCAAATATGGATTTCAGTTTCGAAAAAAAAATTGTACTTTCTTGCATTAAGTTTAATTGGTCAAATTAATTGCATTGTTTGAAATCAAACTTGGCATTAAAAAGACATCATTTTCAGGTTTTTTCATAGCATAATCAGTAAATTATCTTTTCTCAAATCTAAAAATTGAAAAATCCTTTTACATACTTGCATTGTAATTCATAATTTTGGGTGTTTATTGCATTTGAATAGTACCCTTTCTCCATTTTGGGTGCACTTAGGTTTGGTGAAAATTGTATGAGCTTCACACCCTACTATCCTATTACCAATACTTTAGTGAGACATAATTCGAGACTCATGCCATCTCGCGCTACTACATTCATCGTGGATCTTGATTTTTCCAACTCTTTCACTCATAGTGTTGATACTAGTCAACCCATTATGGACCATAGCTTTGATACCACATTTCCTATGCCTACTTTACCCACAACCAATGTGATTTATGTTGACAAAATGTTTTCTAATGTCCCTCAAGAGAAGCCAAAACAAATGGATGAAGCCTTAGAAAAAATGCAAAACTGTGTGAGTGTTGAATACATTGTTGGTACTATGGTTCTTGTCATAGATAACATGAGGAAAATGCTTGATAATAAATAAGGAATAGAAATTGTGCATAGCCTAGCTCATATAATTGACAATCATGTTCCTACAATGGCTATTTGTGCTCAAAATTTGAGATTATACTCAAATTCAAGGTGGGAATCCAATTTCTCCTTCTACAATTGTGGCCTCTATTCCTACATACACTCATCCAGCTATTATTACAACAAAGCAACCCACTAGTAATGTCAATACAACCTTAGGTATTTCTACTAGGAATCCCTTTATCTTTGTGAATTTTAATCTCATATCTCCTAATCCATCTCCTCTCACAAACTTACAATTAACTTGTCCTCCAAATAGATATACACCTCCATCTCACAACACAACCAATGATTATGTCCTTAGCCAACTCTTGCAAAAAAATTCATCCCTTCAACAACAAATTTCCACATTGAACTAAAATCAAAATGGCCAACCTTGGCAATGTGTCAAAAGAAACCCATTATCCTTAGAGATATTAAGAGCACAAATGCCACAAGGCATAGAGATTCCTAGATTTGAGAAATATGGTGGTAAAGGAGATCCTAGCAACCATTTCTTTGAATACAAAACCTTATGTAGTGACTTCATTTTTTAAGACAAGCTCTTGGCTAAGCTTTTCCCAAGGTCTTTGAAAGATACAACCTTGGAATGGTTTTGATATTTACCGAATAACTCAATTAGTTCATTCAATGAACTTTTTGATTCCTTTCTCAATCATTTCTAAGTGCACATTGGTCCCAAGATGACCTTAGTTGATTTAATGAAATGTAAACAAAAGGATGATGAAAATATCACTAATTTATAGCACAATACTAATTACTTTACTCAAAAATCAACATTAAGATTCCAAATGCTGACCTTAAAATAATGTTCATTAAAAATTTACAAAACAAAATTCAAGACAAGCTTGGGATGATGAAATTTCCCTCCTTTACACATTTATGCATGGCTCCTTATCACTGTCAAAATTTGGTTAATCATCATGAAGCAAAAACTCCTTCTAACTGCCCTAAGAAATCCAAATCCATGCCCCACAATAATTTCTAACCATTCAAGAAACAAAATAAGATATTTTTATAGATAAATCCACCCCAAACAAATCAACATGTTGAGTCAATTGGCTGCTATAAAAACAATAAATCCATATCAATTCAAAGAGTGTAATAGATAATTTACCCCGTTACCTGATACCCTCCATTCCATAGTGTTGCAACTTTTGGGTAGAAACCTAATTACCTTACCTCCCATTAGAGCCCTTGATACCACTAAGCCTTTACCTCTGCACTATAATGCTAATTCCTTTTTCTATTATCACTGACAAAATGGACACAATACAGAACATTGTAAGCATCTTAAACATATTGTACAAGACCTCATTGATTCTATTCACATCTAGATTGGTGGTGTTAATGATCAAGGAAATAAGTCTATTGCCCCACCCAACCAAAATTTGCAAAATTTTACTAATCATATGCCAAATCATAACATCTCTTTTGTAAAATTTGATGATGCTAAGAAAGATGTGATGAATGTTGGCATGACTGATGATACCATGAATGATGTTAATAATGGATATGATACTCTAGTCACCTTCATTGATGTTCAACCTCATAAGGTCCAAACCAACTTATCTATGAGCATTTATTTCTCACAAAACGACATAATCAAACACACACCCAATGGTCCTCTTTACATTGCTGGAAGAATCAATGACAATCCTATTAATGGGATATTAATTGGTCCTATGTGTGTAGAGAATGTGATCACCGAGGAATTCTTATTTTGCATGAGCTTTATCAAGATTCTTATGAACAACCAAAAGCATGGATCAAAACACATAATGGTTTTTCCTTCCCTACTATAGGTTCAATCAAACTTCCTTTAAAATTTGGACTGAAACAATTAAATGTCTCATTCTCCATCATCCCATCATCAGGCCAATTTTGTGCGAAGCTAGGTTATCCATGGCTATGCTTCATGGATTTTGTCCCGTCGATAGTGTATAAATGCTTAAATTTTCCATTTGGTAATGAAATCTTTATTGTGCATCATAGCACGGCTTTAATCTTGTGTCTTCCTATGGGAATTTTTCATTGGATTTATTTTGGCCCAAATCTATGGATCCTATTAAGCCTTGTGAGGACTTCTTTATCAAATTGTAACAAAAGTTCAAGGCAAAGCACATAGCAGAATTATCCCTTAGCAACATGCCTCAACCCATGATTGAGCCTCCTATCATTGATGAAACCATGATTGAACCAAAATCCCTTCCAAGTAACCAAGAACAACCCATGACAAATCCTCCACCTATTTCCTATAAAAGACCAAGATATAACCATATAAGTCCTATTGTTCCTCCTAAGATTAAAAACAATTACAAAGCTAAAGATAAAGTGGTTGAACAACCTTCCATGGTTCCTTTTGTTCCTCCCTTGTGGGAAGAAAATAAACCTATTATGGTTGATAAACCCACTCCTACACAATCACAAATTTAAAATAGTGCAAGAAGAAACAAAAATTCTAAAGAGAATAGGTGTAGATGTCATGCTATTGCTCATCAGTTAGAAGAAAAGAACAAAATAGAAAACCAAGATCAAACACCAACTGAGACAAAGCATGGTGATTCTCCACCATCACCACAACAACAATGCAAAACTTTAATGGACATCATCGTTAGGCCTCTTGTTATGATTAACTTGGATGATGATGATGAGATTGCTAAGATTGATGAGGAAGTGCATAATAATTTAAATTTATTGTTTTCCTCTTCCACGAGCTTAGATGATAACAACCATGATGATCCTCCTAACAAGAGTGACTTACCACATGTTGAACCTAGTGATGCTCCTAGTATGACACTTGTCATTGTCCCTTTGGCTAGTTGTTCTCCTTCTGCATATGATGAACAAGACTGAGATGCAGATGAACTGTTATAGGTTGACTTGCATGTGCCATACTACTCTTTTCTTTATTTTTTCCATGTTCTTTGTGATTGCATGTGCATAATGTGATCCCTCGTACAGTGATGCTTGGTGTGTCTTTATATGTTTGTGAGCCTACTTTAGATGACCCTTGTCACTCTATTGGTGCAAGGATACAAAGGAAGCAAATCTATCATGGCATTCTTCTATTTGTATCTCCATTCTTCTATATGTCGTACACCTTTATCTTTTCTCTTGTTTTATGTTTTTCTTTTATGGATGATGCAAGGCATTGAGACATTTAGGTCTCTTCCATGTTGACCCAAAATATTTTCTTTGCTTTCTCTCTTTATGTGCCATTCTTCCTTTGTGCTCGTTGTTCCATGAGTCATTTGTGGAATGATGAAAATTTCGATCTTGATTATATCACTATAGAAAAGATATACATTGAACCAAAATCCATGGATCCCTTATGTGTTATCTTAGGATTACATTTGGGGAGAAACCTAATTTCCATGACATAGATCTATCTTTGAAACATATGTTACATTGGGCTTTCCGAATAAAGCTCTCATTGTTTCACAACATGGTGTTTCACAATTTCTTTAAAGTGGGGGCATAAGTGTCCCTACTCATTATTTGATTCAAATTGTTCTCTTCTTACTTCATGTGATGTGTCTTCTTGGTGGTGACATTGGGTTTGATTTATTTCAAGAGTGTGACCTTTTCTAGCATATGGAATTCCTCTTAGTGGTAATGCTACAACTTGTATTCCCTAAGTTGTGAATATTACTAGTCCTCTCTTGGTTACATTAAGCATGATGCTCCCTAAGGTGAGACATTTAATGAACTAAGAAAAACCCCTTTGAATATCCTATCCTATTGCATTTAAAAAAAATTCATGGCCACCGAGCATAACACAACTTCCTTGCTAGTGGAGCCTCTTTATTTTTCATGAGTGTCTAGCATAATGCAACTTTCTAGCCTTGTGGGACTTTTTTTGTGGTACCTTATCAAAGGTATCAAGAGGTATAACTTTTGGTATGGTTGATGTGTGGGATATTGTAGACCTGGCATGACTTTCGCATCAACAACCCTTTTGGGACTCACCTAGTGAACACCACGTTTCACTAGCCCTCGTGAGTATATTTTATTTGCATCGTGGTAATGGGTTTTCACTTGTGAAAGTTTTTTTTATGGACAATCCGACCATGGCAGTCTAACTTTTCTTTTCTTTATTTTCACATTAATTTTGACATTGCATGACTATGCATCTTGTGTTTTTACTGCAAGCATGCGTCCCTTTGTACTTATGTTGGTTTTCCATGGGATCTTGATCATGGAGGCTTGTCCACCTCCTTGATCTTTGTCATCCTATCCCATTGATATTTGTGCACTTGGACCTCTCTTGACTTATTTTTCTAATTTAGTGTGAGTTTGAGCGTAGGGATCATACTCTCACTAAAGTGGGGTCTAAATGTAGTGTCGAAAAATGTACACTTTTACATTTTCACATTATGTTTGCATCCCACTAATCAATGGGACTTAATTAAGCCTCTAATTGACCCGATTATGCATCTAAAAAAGCCTAATTAATCTTGGTTTTTGAAAGGAGAACCTACATCAAACAATTGCAAACATCAAATTACACATCTTGGAAAATGTGTGTCCTAGGTTTAGGGCCTAGGACCCATTTTTCCAATGGTGAATGGGTCCTCCTTAAGTTTAGGACCCCATTTTTTAATATGTTTTTGGCAGAATTTTTATGATTCAAATTCAAATTGCAATTGTCATCCTTTGATGTTTAAGTTTTGGGAAATTAAGGAATTACCTATAAATACACAATTATTTTATCAAATTCAAATCCTAAGAAAATCTAAGCAATCTAAGATTTCAAGAGATCAATCCTAAGAGAAAAGATTATTTCCAAGAGCATTCAAGAGTAGATTTATCAGTCAATTATTACTGCAATAAAGATCAAGATTGTCATGTCAAAGTTATTTGCATTCATGCATGTCTTTGGAACTAACATTGTGATGTAGGTTTCAAGTTTTCAAGCATCAAATCAAGTGTCAAATAAAGCATCCAATCAAGCATCCAATCAAGCCATTTCATGCAAGATCTAATATTTGGAGTGATGTGTTAGATTTTAGTCCTCCAAGGGTAGCCATTAGAGGTTTTGCTGAGTTGCAACAAGCTAGTGCTCATTCATCGTTCCTTCCATTTATGCTTTCATTTCATTATCAAGGTTTAATTACCAAACTAGGGTTTTACCAAGGAAAACCCTTATACACCAAAAACAAACATTTTTTCTCCTCTTTGTGTGTTTACATATTTATAGGCGAAGGAGTAAAATTGGATCAAAAGTGAAAAGTTGTCAAAGTTCTCACCAAGGTTGTCAAGATATGGAAACTCGTCTATAGAATTTTTTTTGACCTTCCGACAATAAAACATGGAGAAATCAAAGCCTTAGATCCAACATCAAAGGACCGCAAAAATAATTTCTGAAAAAAGATACAAGGAAACACTCGCCAAAATAGGACGCTTTACTGTCACTTTTGAAGTTGGGTATAAACCTTCTTAAACTTCTCAACTATGCTAATTAATGATTGTTTCTAATAGTATTATCGCAATACTTTGCATTCCAAGTGGTAGATCTGAATTATTAGATCATTAATGCACTTTTATTCATCTCTCAAAAGTTCCTTTTAGTTAGATATTGGGGTGTCTAGTTTAGGTGAATGCATCTTGCTATAGTTTTCAGGACAAGATTTTCTCGGTTGTTTGATACCATCCTGCAACCCTCAAATCTACCTAAAAGTTGTACTTTCTATTATTATTATGCTTTAAATCCATATTTCGAGTATTATATTGCATAAT
The DNA here is from genome assembly GCA_007115665.2 of Sequoiadendron giganteum. Classification (NCBI taxonomy): domain Eukaryota; kingdom Viridiplantae; phylum Streptophyta; class Pinopsida; order Cupressales; family Cupressaceae; genus Sequoiadendron; species Sequoiadendron giganteum. The sequence continues at coordinate 66,765,992 of CM021102.1, forward strand.
TGATCTCATTTAGTATTTTGAGTATATCTCCCCAAAGTGCATTTTAGTCAAATTTTACACTTTTCTATCATAAGGAAGGAGATATCACATAGTGTCCCAAAACTTGGATTTGACTCACCTTAAGGGTTGTGGGTCAATTCTAATCTCTTGCAACACTATCCTTCTTCCTAATGAAATTGTAAATGGTGGGTTTGTGACTAGGTGGACACCCCTTTTTATTTTATTTTGCATAGGTCCCTCATTTCTTAGTCTTCCTATATCACCCCTCACCATTTTCCTCCATTTGAAAACTTAAGATTGAAAATATTGTTTAGGAGAAGCTAGAGGACAGAATTATCAGGCATAGCTCAAGTTCTTAATCCTTTCCTATGGTGATGGTTCATAAGAAGGGTGAAACTTGGCACATGTTCCTATAATATAGTGTTCAACATGTACACCATCAAAGACAAGTTTCCTATTCCATTCATTGATGATTTTTTAGATGAATTGAATGGAGCTATTCTTTTTATAAAGTTAGATCTTAGATTGGGTTATCACCAAATTCAAATTAAGGAAGAAGATATTTCTAAGGCAACATTTAGGATTCATGAGGTTCACTATTATTTTTTGGTAATGAAATTTGGTCTTACCTATGAGAGTTCAAGATTAGCTCAATACCCAACACCACCTACAATAACAATGAAAACCTTCTACAAGAGAGTATGCAAGAATATGAGATTTCTTGATATTAAGAACTATCAAAATGATGATGAGGTGTGAAGTACACTACATATGTGTACAAAGACCTTCCTTATATAAGCAAGGTGAGGAGTAGGATTGAACATGATTGTGACAGGTTTCTTAATCCTATGACATGTGACAATTAACAAACTAACTACCTAAGAATCATGTAATAAAGCTAGATAAGATACGTTCTAGAAAAGCCAACTAATACTTCTAGAAATAATCTTATATCTTAAGTAAACTTAACATGTGAATAAGTCCCCTAAGTCCCTAGTAACATAAATTAGTAGGTAAAAGACTTTATATTCACACCAACATTACCAATGCACCATCTACATTTCAATGTTTGGTGAACTCCATCTTTAAGAAATTTTGAGGAAGTTTGTATTAGTGTTCTTTGATATATTGATTTATAAGTTCAAGAATTATAAGTTCTCAAAGATAATCAACTCTATGCTAAGCCATCCAAGTGTGTTTTTGGTCACAAAGAGGTGGAGTAATTCGTAAATAGTTTCACATGGAGTAAAGGTGGATCCTAAAAAAATTAAGGCTATCATGGAATGTCATGTTCTGAAAACCATTAAAAATTTGAGGGGTTTCTTGAGATTGACTAGATACTATAAAAGATTTTTCAAGAATTATGGTCATATAGAAGCACTCATAACTTTATTGAAGAAGGATTGTTTTCATTGGAACAAGTTAAATAATGCAAAATTTGAGAGATTAAAGGAGGATATGTGTACTACTCAATTTCTTGTCACTCCAGACTTCACCAAGGATTTTATTATGGAATGTGAAGATTTAGGAAATGCTATAGGAGTAGTTCTCATGTAGGAGGGTCAATCCATTACATTTGAGATTCCCCAATCAAATGGTAAGAATCAAATCAAACCTATTTATGATAAGGAAATGCTAGCTATTCTTCATGCAGTAAAATAATGGAGGCCTTCTCTAATGGGTAGACATTCAAGGTTAAGACAAATCATGATAGCCTAAAATATCTTTTGGAACAAATATATCTTCTAAAGAGAAACAAAATTGGATCACTAAGATGTTGGGAAATGACTTTGAGATTGTAAATAAGAAAGGGAAGGAAAATGTTGTGGCAGATGTACTATCTAGGAAGGATGAGAAGGATGAAGCTTTATTGTGTGTCATTTCAATATTACAAGATTGGATAGAAAAATACAAAGTAAAGTGGTAGAATGATGTTTCTACAAGTAATCTCATTCAAAAATTATAAATTGATGCCAATAGTTTAGATAAGTTTTCTTGGAAGGGATATGCTTTGTGGTATAAAGAGAAATTGTATCTTTGTAAGAATTTCACTCTCAAACAAAATATTCTCTCAAAGCTTCATGAGTCTCCAGTTGGTGGTCATTTAGGATTTTGAAGACATATCATCGAGTAAAGCAAGAATTATTTTGGGAAGGGCTAAAAGATGGTGTTCAAAAATTTGTGGTTAAATGTTTGGTTTTCAAAGAAATAAAGGAGAGACAATTCAGATGTCTAGTCTCTTGCAACCCTTAGTTATTCATAGACAACACTGGGAAGAGGTCTCCATGATTCTATTGACTCCATCATAGGGCTTCCAATATCTAATGGTAAGAATTTCATGGCAATAGTGGATCGCCTCACTAAATACGCACATTTGATTGCATTATCACATCTTCTTATAACAAGTGTAGTGGATTTTTTTTGAGAATATACAAAAGCTACATGGTACAATTAAGGTTATTGTTATTGACCATGATCATATCTTTACTAGTCACTTTTGGATATATTTATTCTCATTTTTCAATACTCAATTGGCTCATATTTTTTTATACCATCCTCAATTTGATGGGTAAACTGGGGTTCTTAATATTTTTTTGTAAGGATATCTACATTGTTTCACTTCTACTAAATATTCTCAATGGATAGATTGGCTACCACTATCAGAATGGTGGTATAAAATTTCCTTTCATAGTTCATCAAAAATGTCTCTATTTATGGCACTAGATGGATATCAACCTCCTTCCATCACATCATCATTGAAGGTGTTATCAAGAGTTCATGTCATGGAGGACCACATGATTCATCAACAACAAATACTTCCAAGATTCAATGAGAATCTATTCATGGCATAAAATTGAATGAAGTAATAGGTAGACCTATTGAATAAACTGGATACTGAGAGGGGGTGAATCAGTATCCACACAAACTCATTGAACAAGCACTTAAAAACTTTATTGCACCATAGATAATATTAAAGTAATAGTTTAACATTAATTTCTAGAACACATGAACACCATATTTTACGTGGAAAACCTAATGAGGGAAAAAACTCAGTGAGGATTAACTCACAGTATATAAAGTTATATCAAAACCGTTAATAAGAGGCTCACTGCCTCAAACAAAAGCTCACTTCTTATAAGGACTTACTATCCAAAATGGAGGCTCACTGCCTATAGAAAAAGTAAACATGAATTAGCTAACCGCCAAGAGTTGAATTGAGAAAGATACTCCACATGTGCAGATTCAGTTCCTTTGATGCTCAGAGTATTTTTTGATATTCAACCATTGTTTGTACTTCACTCATACATACTTCTTCTTCGTCTTTCATTCACATTGCTTATCCTTTTTGCTTCGTCACACTTCCACACTTTCATTCTCTAGCTATCTTGTATAAATACCCAATGTAACTGTATGCATTGATTAGGTCAGTCTAATAGATGCAAAACATATTTCCAAGATCATAACTTGTTGGTCTTCATATCAAAATTAATTCTCTTGTGTTATGCAATAGCATGTTAGCCCAGATTAACGAATCAATGTACAACCCGATCATGTATACGCACTTCTAACCATTATAACCTTTTTCAAAACCTCAGACCATACAGATTACCAAAGGAGATATCCGGACCAACATACCAGAGATACCAGATCAAATACTATATGAGATAAGTATGATCTTCACACTGGTACCCAATACTGGACCAACATGGTGACATCAATGACAATATTGACAAACTTCCAATAATCTCCCCCTTTGTCATTGATGGAAACATGTGCAAAAAATCTGATTCAAAAATTCTCCAAAACTCTCCCCAAAACTCCAAAACTCCAAATATCTCCCCCTTTGACATCAATGACAAAGGGCACCAGAAAAAAAGGATAAAACATGGTGACATCCAACACTTAAAGATTTTTATTCAAAATTTCAAAATTTAAAAACTTTCAAGTATCTAATTTCTCAAACCAGAAAAAATATTTTCACTTGGAACACCTTTTTATACCTTTCCTTGATCAAAGGAAGCAATTCCTTCCATTCTAGTACTGCAGAATCCTTTCTTGCATACACACACTATCCAATAAAGCCAACAGTGTAAAGGAGGATGACCAATCCGTGGATGAACAGTGTTTCTCACAGTCTTTTGCATCAGTGAATATTTCAGAAAGATGATCTAACTGGACCTCAACAACCTCCTTAAGAAGCCAGAAGTTCTTCACTACGTCATCCATTTTCCTCTGTAAAATGATCATTTCAGCCTGAAGCTCACATATTCTCAACCTTTTCTTCCCTTCTTTGTCCTCAAAAATATCAAATTTCTTCCCAATGTTATTCACTTCAGCTTCTATTGCTTCAATTCTGCTTTGAAAGTTGTCAACTGCAGTAGGCCACCAGAGACAATACTTGTAGATGTTTGTCATTTTTTTCATGCATCTCTTTGTCTCTGCAATTAGTTCAGATAACCTATGTTTTGCCTTTGAACATCTCTTTTCAACTAAAGCTTCCAATTTACGTCCTCCTGGACCTTCAAGTAACATCCTTTCTTCAACTATTTCAACTAAATTTTCAGGTAAGAATTTAGAAATAGCAGATACATCAATACCTTTGTGAAGTAGATAATCAGCTAATGCATCATCAATTTTAAGTTTGTCAACGAGCAAAGCCGTACTCCATACATCACCAACTTTCTTTATCTTTCCTTGTATTATCATGGACTGGATGCCTTCCGAATCAGAAGATTTAGATCCAACCAAAGATTCTTCTTCTTTTTCCTTTTCTTCAGAGATAGCAATGACATCTTTAGAGATAGATTTTATTTTCTTCGATTCTGGAGGGGAATCACTAGTGATTACTTCCAATTCCTTCATCCCGGAGGAAGAACCTTCCTCAAATTGAATTACAATGACCTCATCGGAGCTCATCACATTCTATAATGATATAAAAAAAATTGCACGCACTTTCTTTATCTTCCAAACTTTCCAAGTGCCTGAATATTTGTTTTGCAACGGAAATCCTAAATTCCCACACAACATCTTTCTTTCCCGGTAGAGATATTAGAAAATAAATCACCAAACATGTAAGTTGATGAGTCTATTTTTTGGTCTAGTTATGGGTAGAATCTATATTTTATTTGATGAAGTTACCATGGACTTTGATATTACATGTTAATACTTTTATATAGTTTCTCTCAAACCATAAGACATTTGGGTTTAATTCCATATCTGCCAGTTTTAATGATATTAACCTATTATGTGGACTATCTATATTAATCTTGCATGTGGTTAATGAATGTTCTTTAAGGTGATTATAGCTATGCAGTTATTATGTGTACTGACACTTCCATGCATACATGATTGAGAATGCTAAGTTGAGAAACACAGCTGTCAATTGGTCATGCAGAGGAATCGCACGAAGGTCAACTGGAGGATGATGGCGGGAGATTCCCATGTCAACCGCATGTAACTTCCTTACGCTGATCTTTAATGAAATTGAGAAATATGGGAATTAATGCAATGGTCAAGTCCATGTTTGGGCCTGCATGTTTAAACGGATTCCCCTGCATGTGTAACCGCCCTTCCACACTTTTCTCTGCTTTCCCTAAATGGCGTCCTCTCAATTAGTGGGATTTGAGAGCCCTATTTAGTTGATAAATAAGGTTTGGATCCTCCTTCTTTAGGAATTAGTCACCAAGCTATTGTACAATCTGATAATACTATCAAACATACTCTTTTATATGTGCACTTTCCAATGAATAAAATCAGATTATGAGTTGAGTATCTGATATTGTATTAGTTTTAGAGGATACTCATCCAAGGGGGCCCACTTGGTGAGTAATATGTTCCTTTAGTTTAGTTAGATTAGTATTAGATTTTTTTTAGTACTTAGTTAAGAATCTGGCACCGACTATTCCTACAGCCACTAGGATTTCATTCTATGATTATTCCTATAACCAAAGCGAGCAAACTAGTTTCTTGTTTGCTGCTCAGATTTTCATTTCTATCATGCATGTTCAGTTTAAGTTTAATTGTTGAATAATTTCCATCATTTACTTTGTTTCTTTCCATGCAATTTACTTTCAGTATTAAGCCTCTTAGTTGTAGAATGAAGATGACTACTTTGAGTTCCTAGTGCACATACTGTGCTGACCCATTTAAAGTTCACGTCCCTAGGTTGACAATTTAAATGCACCTTCATGATGGTTAATATGGTTATTCAGGTTAGATTTCCAATCTCTAAATCATGGTTGTAAGATCTTAGTTATTGGAATCATTGTAGGAGGCCGACATTTTTGGTGTCATTGTCGGGGATGGTGTCAAACTACAGAGTCCTTTGGAGTCATTGATAGTTTTTCTATTGTAGTATTTCTGGAATTTCCTCTTAGTGTTAGAAGTTATGATCCACTATTTTTTCCCACCCATTCTTTGTGTGAGTTGGTTGATACTGAGTTGATACCGCATGCATAGAATAAGAAGGGATTCTTATGGGAGATTCCTTCCTAATAATCCAAAGCCATTTCAGCTAGTAGAACTTCCAAATCTGCCCAGAAACGAGGAAGAAGAAGAGCCACAACCCTTTGTTGATATATTATGTGACTTGACCAGTTATGAAGTTTCCCTTGAAGATCAAAATCCAGTTGAAGAACCCTTTTTTTCTGGAACTTCATCAAGTAGGTATGGTTGATGCAAATGGAAATAGACCTAATAGATAGAACCAACTAGCTTTTCCTTTTCCCATTGCTCAACAGAATGAAGTTGATAACCTCAAAAATATCCCTGCTTTAGTCCTTCCTAAGTTCTATGGACTTGTCATAGAAGATCCTGATACATTCTTCTTTGAGTTTGATATACTCTACAGAAGTTATGACTATACCACTGATGCCCACAAACTTAAGCTATTTCCTACTACTTTGAAAAAAGATGCATTGAGATGGTTTATGGGCCTTGGCAGAAACACTATGGTGACTTGGGAAGATATGAAGACAAATTTTCTTGAAAAATATAAGGATTATTGCAGGGGTAGTGATATGAGAGGAGGTGACATTTTCATAATGTAGAAAAAGGAAGATGAGAGCCTCGAGGATTTAATTTCAAGGCTTTTGTTTTGTCTACAAAAATATCCACACCATATACTCAATGAAGACTCACAAAAGTTTCTTTTCCTGAGAGGAATTAGTGAGAGTTGCACTGATTCCTTGGACCTGATCACAGGAGGAGATATCACTCAAGTCCCTTGGGATGATATCAAGAAGCTATGCTAGAACTATTCTAGGGAAGATTCAAAGAAAGGAAGAGCTTACCAATCCTCTATGGGTAATGTTGATGGTTTTTTTTGCACAACAACAACTCAGACAAACAGGCTTCACGTTTATCTTCTTCATTATAGTACTCGTTAATAAACTGCAAGGTAGGGATTTTCAACTAGATAGGAAACACAGGTTCGAAACCATACACCAGGTGATAAGGAGAGGTTCCTATGGATGCTTTCTATCTAGTACGGTCAGCCCAAAGAGAAAATCGGAGCTGGGTGTGCCAATCCTTAGGATTTTGTTCTAACAACTTACGGATAACTATCAGTAGGTTCTTATTGGAAGACTCAGCTAAACCATTACCCTGAGGGTAGTAATTGGATGAAAATTTAATAACAATCCCATGATCAAATGCCCAATTAGAAAACTTTAGGGATGCAAATGCAGGACCATAATCATAGACCAAAGACAGTGGACAACCAAAATGATTGATAATTCCTAATTCAAGAAAATTGATTACCACATTGGAAGTACACTATTTACAAGCAAGAGCTTTTGTCCATCTAGTAAAATAATCAGTTATGGTAAGAATATACCTGTGGCCCGTAGAAGATGGAGGATTAATTGGACCTATGAAGTCCATACCCCACTGAGCAAACGGTTTTACCTCTATGACAGGTTGGAGTGGAAGAGCCGCATATTTTTCCTTACTTGTTGTAGTCTGACATATGTGACAAGTTCTCAAGATCTGGTTTGCAGTGGATAATGCAGAACCATGGCATGTGCCATATTTCTCATGAAATTCAATCATTACTCTAGTAGCTTTTTCTTTCCCCAAACATCTTAAGTATACACCCTCATGATTTCTTTTATATAGGATAGCTCCTTTCATCATAAAGCTTCCACTCTTTAGGCGCAAAGCCCACCTCTGAGCCTTATTAAGATGATCAGGACACTATTGATTCAATAGATAGAAAATTATTTCATCATACCAATCTCTTGGAGATACCTCTTGAAGGTAATAATGTTGAGTTATGAGATCAGGACCGGTCTCAGCCATTGTCTTTGTAAGTCCTTGTACTCTTACTAATTTCATGGGCTGGATTTCCGTATCATATTCCTGAAACATGGTCACCCATTTGGCCCTTCGTTCACCTAACTCATTCTGCATCAACAACAGCTTTACTGCAGGATCAGGCACTATGGAAAAAACCTTATTCCTCAAGATATAGTGTCGGAACTTCTTTACTGTGCTAACCAAAGCATAGGCTTGTTTTTCTAGATTATGATATCTTAATTCTTCATATTTTAAGGGAGTAATCATGAAGGCTATAGGATGTTCATCACCTTGATCAAACTTTTGAGTTAACATTGCGGCACAGGAGTGATCAGAAGTGAATGAATATATGTAAAAATATTTAGTGTAATCTAGACTCACTAATACAGGAGCCTCAACAATAGCCCTTTTGATCTTTGCAAATGCTTCCTTAGCTTCTGCATTCCATTCTATTTTTGCTTCTTGTTTTAACATAGCATTTAATGGCTTGACTATCTCTGCAAATCCAGTGATAAACTTCCTAACAAACTTAATCTTACCAAAGAATGACTTCATCTCTTTTTTACTTGCAGGGGGTTGAATCTTCAAGATAGCTTGTATTCTCTCAGGGTCAATAGCAATACCCTGTTCTGAGATTATATGTCCTAACAACTTTCCTTTTGTGACTCCAAAAATCCACTTCCTTGGATTAAGTGAAATGCCAAACTCTCCATCTTTGAAACACCTTGCATAAATCTGTTATGTGATCACCTCGTTTCTTGGAAAAAATAGTCAAATCATCCATATAAATAATGATGCACTTACCAATCATATCCTTAAAATAAATGTCCATAGCCCTTTGGAATGTAGGTCCAACATTGATCAACCCGAATGGCATCCTTCTGTAAGTAAAAGTTCCCCATTTAGTAGTGAAGGAAGTCTTGTGCCTATCTTCATACTGCACCATAACTTGGTTGTATCCAGAAAACCCGTCCAAAAAGGACAGGGCATCATTTGAGATCCATTAACAATCTGAAGCACCTCATCCAGTGAAGGAACTAGATAATTATCCTTTTCTGATGCTCTATTCAGATTCCTAAAGTCCACACATAGTCTAATTTCTCCATTCTTTTTCCTTACTGGAACCAAATTTTCCACCCAAGTAGAGTGTCTTACTGGAAATATAATGTGTGCTGAAAGCAGTTTCTGCACCTCTTTCTAAATAATGGGTTCTAACAAAGCATTGATTGGCCTCTGTCTCTACCTGAATGGTTTGACATCTGATTTCAAAGGGATTGTGTGTGTAATAATTGAAGTATCATATGTTTTCAAATCTTCATAACTCCAAGATATTACATCGTGATGTGTATGCAAGGTATTAATAATTCCCTTTCTTTCTTCTGGAGTACATACCTTGCCAATAAAAACATTCTTTAAGTCCTTTGACGTCCCCATATTGTATGTTTCACACTGGTTGCTAAGAGACTCCCTTTTAGTCTATTGTTTTTGATCTCTTATCTTATCTAAATCAAAAATTCATTCAAGCTGCACCATACCTCTTGGAATAGTATTAGTCTTCAGATTAATGATTCCTCCAAAGTCTATTTTTGCTTCCTGAGGCTCTATCTCATCAATAACTTGGGAAGCAAACACATCACAACTTGTAATGAAGTCCAGAATATGCTTGTCATCTTCAAATACCTAGAAATTAGTAACGTTGTTAGACACTGAAGGCACTGGAGTGAGCTCAACTGTAAATTTCTTCAATCCTGAAAGTGACAAAGGTTGCAAGGTGCTAGTAGCTTGTGCTAGAGAATCGGCAACCTGATTTTTGTTTCAAGGGATCAATTGGATATTAAAATCATCGAACTCCTCAATGAGATCCCACACTCTATTCCTGTAATTGGTCATTCTTCTATCACGACATGAATATTGTTTTCGTACTTGTTTGATTACTAGCTCCAAATCTTCAAAAAATTGTAATACTTTAACTTTCTTTCTTGATGCCATCAATAAGCCATGGATCAAAGTTTCATAGTCAACGACATTATTAGTGCATTGGAACTGAATTCTGTGAGTAGCAAAGTAATTCTTACCTTTAGGACTAATCAATTCAAATCCTACTCCAACACCTTGTTTGGATTTAGATCCATCGAACCTTAGTGTCCAACAGCCATCAGGTTCCTTTGGCTTTACTCTACCTTGTTCTTTGCTGAGGATAGGGGGCTCTTCAAGAAGTATTGGACTCTTACCTTTATCTTTGTTCAATTCTTCCTGTATTTTAAGTCCAGTACGTGGAACTGGATTAACATATTTATGTATCTATCGGACAGCAATCTAACACAAGTCACATTCCATTTTAGAATGAGGGGCATCATGGAATCTACACCAATTTGGAAGCAATAATTATTCAAATTTCATGCTTCCTTTCAGTTATATTTGATCTTCCATACACTTCTGGATGAACTCTTGAAAGTTATCCAACAAACTAAGTTGTCTATCTTCTTGATCACTTGTTTCATCCTATGGTTCAATCAATGTCCCAGGACTACTATTCTCTGGAATGTGTCCATCTGAAGAATCCTGTACAATAAAAACTTCTTCATCTATTCTAACTGATGTAGCCAATACATAATTTCCCATAACAATTTCAGACACTAATACTTCATTCGAAATATTTTGATATTCAGTTATTACATACTTCATTCAGGGTTCTCTTTCAATTCTAATCTGGTTTGGGAATCCTTTCCATGGTAACCACATATGAGAATGGTCTATAGATGTATATCCATTTATTTCCTTAGTGAAATCTCTACCTAAGATCAAACCATAAGTATCAAGAATGTCAACAACTTGGATATTGATCACTTGCTGCACCCTAGGATCTGATGCAAGCTGCGTCGGGATCATGTTCAATTCTCCAACTACACTTACCTTTGTTTTTTCCAATTGAGTAACCTTCTTTTGAGAGGCTATAGGAGTAATATCCAATGCTTTACAAACAAAAAAAGGCATAACATTTGTAGAGGCTCTTGAATCTAGAAGACAATTATGCAAATTCTTTTCGAAGATACGAACATAAATTAGGAAAGGAGGAGTTTCCATCTTGCCTTGAAACAGATTCAGATGAGTATCAGCTTGTGCAACCTGACCCTTATCCTTATCTCCCCTCTTGTCTACAGGTGGGACCTGACTTCTAGGTGTCTAAGAATTAAAGGACCTAGTAACAGACCTCATTGGTGGCTACCCCTTGTGATGTTATATTTGAACCAAATAATCCAAAAATTGCATTCCTAATGGCAGGAACTCTTAATAATTCAAAGGCAGAAAGACTTACCTTTACTTTCTTGAACTCTTCAGTCACATATTCACCCAATTGCTCCACATTCAGGTCAGCATGAGCTTCCTTGTAACCACTGGCCTGCTTATCTTTGGATATTTCAACATTGTTCCCCTTCGACAGGTACTGTGTTGGCACATGAGGATAAGGTGGATTATTACTAGCTTGTGGATCTGGTGGAGTATTAAAATTGTTAGGAGGGATAAAATTAGTGAAAGGACCTCTAGCCTGTGGACCTCTGTTAGGCCTATTTTTTAAATCATATTTCTTTGTTGGTTGTTGGAACATCTGAACTTCTTCAACACTAACTTCTTCCTCATCTAAAGGGTCGTTATCATTCTCATTCTCCTCATTAAACAACTGGGAAATCTCATCTTCATTTAACACCTACTCTGCCTCATCCTCTGTAATAGATACTTCTTCTGATTCATTTCCTCACCTTTGGGGAATGGGGCATGATTAAGTACCAGTAATGGAGAATCGTATGGAGTTGAAGGTACAATTTCTTATCCAGTGGAATTATTCTCCACTTCATACTGAAAGATAGAAGCTACAGTCTAAAATTTAGCATAGTCTAACTCAGAGTGTTGACTTATTTTATGGAGCCTGCACCAACCAGACAAAGCTGCTTCTGCTAAGTATACACCATTCGAAGGCTTCTTCTGAGTAGAAGGTTGGTCCAAGGGAGTAGGAATCCCTCCATTATTAGGCCCAGTATTCCAAGACCTATTCTTCCTAGGCTGTTGTCCTCTGTCAAATCCTTGCCCACCTTGCTGATTTCTATCAAAATTCTAACCAGAGCCTTGCTTTCTATCAAAATTTTGACCAGAACATTGTCCTCTATCATTATTTTTATTTTTGTCAAAGTATTGACCTCTTTCAAAGTTCCTATTTTCCCTGCCATAATTAGATTGTATATTATTCTGAGCAGCCTGAAGCTAGCTATTCTGATTTCTCAAATAAGTTACCTCTGTATTCAACCTCTTCACTTGTTCAGATAATTCATCCAACCCCTCCTTATCCAGATTGTTAGGTGGCATTGGATTACCTCCAGAAGCATATCCAAGTATGTTTCCAGAACCAACAGTTTGATTCAAGACTTCTGAATTCTGCAAGTATGTAGGGAAGCCAGCTTGTTGTTGATGTAAGGGTTTATTAGCTCTTTACTGAGGATAAGAAACCATAGGTTGAGCTTGATTTAAAGGTGGACCTGGATGAGGAACCAGAGGCGATGATGGTATAGGATTCATGATTGGAGCATGACTGGTCAATGCCTGGTTAAGGGCTTGAATTTTTCCAGGGTGAGTAGTAGGTCCTAAGGATGGCAAAGGTCCTGATAAATGTTGTCTCAAGTCCGTGCTGACCTTTACTACCTCTACATATGCAGTGAGCAAAGTATTCAGAGGATTAGTCCTTTGTTTAAGGAAGGTGGTTGTAAGGGTATTCAAGGCTTCAAGGTAAACTTCTAAAGCAGTATTTTCATTTCTAGCATAAGGTGCCTGGAGTCTAGTATATGCTCAATGAAACCTATCATTAAATGATCCTATGGGCTCATTAATTTCTCTTTTCACTCTAGTAAATTGCAAGTACAACTCATTAGCACTAATGGGAATCTTGAACTTTTGCAGAAATGCAATTTCTAACTCAGTCCAATTATGGATGGAAGCAGCCGGTAAGTGATTGTACCAATAGAAGGCCTCTTCTCTTAGAGAATAAAGAAAAATCCTACATGCAACATCCTCATGATTAATTCCTCTATCTCTCAGACAAGTCTGGAAAATCCTAATATGCTCTTCTGCTGTCCTGTTGGGATCATGAGTATGAAACTTAGAGAAAAAGTGTTGAGGGTTCTTGGGCATGACATTGTAATTATTAAAGATCAATGGAGATGAATTATTAGCAAGAAAAGCCATTGGTGGAGGTGGGGGTGGTAATAGTTGATTTATGACTAGTTGTGGTTGTGGAATAGGAATTCCCTCAGAGTTAGATGAGGATGATGGAGATGATGGGAGTGAGTGAGCGGATGATGATTCTTCCCCTCCTTTGGTCCTCCTTGACCTAGTAGGGGCTTTTAACTCTTGAAATTATTCTCCTCCTCGAGTAGATCTAGTTCTTCTTCTAAGCCTCTCAGGAGAGATGGGCTTAAGAAATGCTCTAGTTTGCTTGTTCAAAGGCCCTCCTTCTAGCGGCAATCTATTGATGGTGTTTTCTACACAGCAACAACTCAGACAGAATATGATATCCTATCTCTCTTGAAAGGTAAATCTCTATGGGAAAAGAGATAACCCCGTCTCTAATGTCAGGTCTTGACAATGCAACAAAACAACTCAGTGATAAATGTGAAAATGTTGGTAATCATAAAGGGACCTTACTACGAGCAAACATTGGACTTCGAATTTATCATATCTAAACAATAAATTGATACTTTAAAACTTGATTTGAATCCAGATAATAAAGAAACAACAAAAGATAAAGGTTTCGGAGATAATTCTAAGACTACTTCTAACCCTAATATTGAAAATGCCAAAAGATAAAATGCTCAAAATGGACCAATATCTCATAAACTACTTTATGCTTGACCCAGATGAATCTGCAATTTCACAGAAATAGTGCAATCTTCTAAGGTATTTAAAGATTTGTAAATCACAAACATTCATTCAGCCAATCCTATTGCAATTGAGATGAACAAACCCTTATAATTGAACTAAGCACAATTTTAAGTCCAGGCTAACTTTGCAAAGCAGCTAACAATCAGCTAACTGCAAAAAGTATGGACTAGAGATCACTGCAAAAATTCCAAACATGAAACCCTAAGCATTACCAAACAATTTAACCACAAACTTATAAGCAATCTAAAAGATAGAATAACAAGAACCATGCCAGATGAAATTCTACAAGATAGATACCAAACACAATATCTCTCTTATATTAAACCATCCAAAATAGCAACAACTCCAATTTTCTGTTACAACACTTGCTTGAGAATAAACCCTAAGTCGCTCTAATATCACTTATCTATTTTCTCTCTATCTCTATTCTTCTATGTGCCTATCTATATTTTCAAATGAGGTAACATGTCTGTTTTATAGAAAATCCCTCAGATAGGTCGGCCCAAAAGATAACTTACAATAAAAACATGACCTACAAGAGGTCGGCCTCAAAGATATTCGAACATAATATGAAATGTGCCATTGGCACCAATTTCATCCAAAATGGCCAAGATACCAAAAAGGTCGACCCAATACATGTGAATAATGGGAAGCACAAATCTCAATGTAACCCTATATAGTTACTCCCCATCCTTGTCTTTAGCTCGATCCTCTTCACCATGTATGGCCAACAAAACTCTATCCAGCTTAGCAACAGGTGGCACAGGAAAAACCCTAATCCTTCTCTCAAGACACTTGATGTCATCTCTTGCTTGCCTAATTGGACCATCCCAGTCAACCCTATTAGTCAAATATATGTCCATGACTGCAATATAAGTTGCAGCATCATCCAACTGATGTCCAGTAACTGGTCCTTCATTGATTGGAGAATAAACATCTTTCCACCACTTCCTAAGCTGCTACAGATTAAGATTTTTTGGAGCAAACTTCTTCCTTCCAGTCATGACCTCAAAGAATGAGATACATCTATCATAGATACTGGTCAAAGTATCCTCAATCTACCGCGCCTGTTTATGGATCTTTTTCAATGCCTTCTACCTCATTTGCAAGATTTCAAACCATTCCCAAGGTTTGGAAACCCTTGGAAAAGGAAGAATCCCACACTTTACCAATTTATCTTTAGTGAATCCCATGATTATTGTGGCATTCTACAGTAGGAGATCAGTATCCACATCATTTTGAGCTAATACAACCTTTAAGCAATCCACTGATCTCATTGCATCTCCTCTAGTTGACAAAATGCTTTTAATAGCATCATCTCCTTTAGTTTGGACACCCTGCAACTAGGCAACTGTAGCATGTGTGGTGCCCTTCATCTTTTCAAGCTCAGAGATTGTCTCCTAAGGCAAGAAACCTGCAGCAAAAGAGGAAGAACCAATAATTTGCTAGAAAATTTCAAGCAAGATATCATCAACAATCTAGTTACTCAGCTGGATACACTTCAAGCCAAGAAGAAACATGAGGAGGTAGAGGCAATGTTGATAGAATAATGACCTCATTATAGATAGAATAAGGACTATAGATGTAAGATGATAGCTAACATTGACAGCAAGCAGATTCCACCTAAGTTCAAACCAATTCAGAATGAGGAAGACCAAGTCTACTTTGTTGCACAGAAAATGCCATGGGCTTCAAGACAAGGTATGCCACCAGATCCACTATATTTTTCTAGGCCATATTTTAATTCGTATTCATCTGGTAACTAGTAGTAGCCCCCTGTCCATCCAACTATGGAGGATATCCACCGCAGTCTTGGGGTAACCCTCCAAATGTTTGGTCCAATTATCAAAATTCATCACCTCAGTGGCAGCAACCTCAGGGGAATTGGTAGCAGTTTCAAGGACCTTGGCAACCACCTCTAGGAAACTGGCAGCAAACATCTCAATGGAGAGGTGGCCAACAATGTCCAAACTAGAAAACTGGCTACATGCAACCATCTTCTCAACCCCAACAACTTGCTATAATGCCTCCTCTTGCTAATCCAAGCTCAAATGTACCCAAACCTACTCAGTTACCAGCCCAACCCAAACCCAACCCAAATAATAAACCACAACAACAACCTATATACTCTACTGATCCAAATCAATTCCCTGCATATGTTGTGAGTTTAAGTGACATACATCTATGTTTAGGAACTACCTTGTCAGCTCCTTCCACCCTCATTATCACTGAGATTCCTGTGGAAGAGCAAGAAGAATCTCTGGTTGATCCCATTCAACCTTATGCACCTAAGAATCCTGAACCAGTTCTAGCCAAGCAAATAGCCCAAGAACCACCATTCCCCCAGAGATTGAAAGTTTCCAAACAAAAATAAGACAAGGAGGAAACTACTTTTGATATTCTAGACTAGCTAAAGCATATATGTATCTAGATCCCCCTATTCCAGCCATAAAATATGTTCCTATATATGGCAAGGCAATTAAAGAAGCATGCATCAAAAAACCAGGAAGGAAAAAGAAGGACCCAACTACAATTCATGTAGCGGGACAATTGGCTAACATCATGCTTGGAAAAATAACTATCCCCAAGTACAATGATCCAGGTAGTTCTGTGGTTGAATTTATTATAAATTGGATAAACATAAAGAACACTTTGATTAACTTGAGTGCAGCAATCAATGTGATGACTAAAGACATCATGGAGCAACTAAACATTGTAAGCATGAGATCCACACCTACTATCATGTAGCTTGCTGATAGTTCCACTATTAAGCCTGATGGCATAATAGAGGACCTTGTGGTGATTCTAGACTCTTGGGAGTATCCATTCGACTTCATGGTTCTTTCTCCCAAAGCTACACTAGGCGGGTATCCCATTATCCTTGGTAGGCCATGGTTAGCAACTGCAGATGCTTATATTGGATGTCAGTCAGGTGACATAACCATTTCTGATGGTAGGAACACCAAAAAGCTTGTTCTTTATCCTCCTACTCAGCCATCCCATGATGTGGATAATTTTGTAGGGCCACATATTGGTGAAGAGGACAAAGAAGTTAACTCTTTGGCACAGTTCATGATGTTTGGGAGAAGTCTTTTCCTGCAGCTTCAAGATGAATATGAAGTGTTATCTAGTATACTTTAGAACCATTATTAGATACAGGATACATCACCCACTCATGTGCCACTCTTCCAATAGAAATAATTCCTACAACCACTCTTCCTGCAGCCATTGTCTCTGCAAATAGACTTCCTACAGCCACTTTTCCAACAAACAAACTTCCTGTAATAACAGGTATATTTCACACAATATTTTCACATGAACTTAAGGTACCATGTATTAATGAAGCAGCTATGATAGAATTAGTTACACAAGT